>CM060950.1:342649034-342829034 GCA_030765055.1 Mantis religiosa | reverse complement strand
GATACAGTTGTGCGGTGACTGGCATACCGCGAGGTTGTCTTTCCGCTGTGTACGGTAGTAAACGCCAGACTGAGCGGGTTTTGTTTGTGCTGCCGTGTGTACAGTTCAGCGCTTTGACACCTAGTTCTGTTGAATTGGGTATATTTTATACCTGTTCGGTTTTGCGTTGAAAAGGTACTCATGGTGGTGTACAGACGTGTGAATACACTAAAAATTCAATTTGAAGCAACGGCAAGTAAACCTACTGCACTGGAAGTCCACCAGTGGCTTGTCAGTTTCATGGAATTACAAGTGGATCAAGTTGACACGCTCCAGCGGCACACAAGAGAACGTGCTATATATGTGAAGGTGATTTCGGCGGTATTGTACCATAATCTCCTATCCCGTTTGAGTACAAATTTACCTACGCCTGTGGAGAAACAGCGAAGTTATGCATTACACCGGGTGATCAGCAAACCGTGACTGTTAGAGTGTTCAATCTGCCTTCGGAGGTTCCCCTCGCTGTGTTGTCGCAGCAGCTGAGCCAATACGGTACAGTATATGGCATATTCAGAGAGCAATGGAGCTCCCAGTATCTTCTTCCGACTAACAACGGCGTGCTTGCTGTGAAGATGGGATTAAAACTTAACATACCCGCTGGCTTGGTTATCGATACCTATTTGGTTGCACTCAGTTATATCGGTCAACCACAAGCTTGTCATCTGTTTCATGCCACTAACCACCTGAAAGCTGATTGCCCCCTTCTTGACACGAGGCTACCCATAAACCCACGGAATCGTCCAGTAACCTTCAGTGCGGCAGCAGGTGGTAGCCCATATGCTGCTGCTGTCGGTGAAGAGCAAGCATCAGATTCGACGAGTATGTCCACAGAAGACTAGCAGTCGGAGCAACCTGTACAACAGGCAGACAATGGTCCGGTACTAGTGGAGCTGACGAGAGAAACGGCGGAGTCCGAAAAGTCCAGAGTGGCCAGCGATATCACGCCTATGGTTGAGACGCAGGATGCACCTGAAAGATCTGCTCTTACTGCTCCACCTGAGGTTTTTCGGGACGGATATATGGAGGTTGTTGGTGATGAAATGGCCACACCGTGGCTCAGTGGTTAGACCACTTGGCTCTCACCAAGGCGGTCCGGGTTCGATCCCAGGCGACCGCAAAGTGAGATTTGTGGTGGACAACACGGCGCTGGGGCGGGTTTTCTCCGGTACCTCCTGTTTCCCCCGCCATCTCATTCCACCGGTGCTCCATCTTCATCTCATATATCATCAGTGCCACCGCCTGCAGTGCCGTATGTAGTAAAAGCAGGCGTTAAGCACTGCACATTTGCTACTGAAATAGCTCGGTTAAGGCAGCAGTTTGGCATTGCCTTGTCGGGTCGCGACCCTCGGTTAAGAAGTCAGCACAGGAGGATGGAAGTGCAAGTTGTCCACCAGGACAGCAACCATCGGATGTGCTACGCCTGATAAGTAGTCCACCGGTTCCCACCCAAGCGAAAGAGATAGATTCAGGCAAGCGGCCGGCAGTGGATGACGGTAATGAGTATGAAGAAGAACTACGTTCAACTAAACTTACCTAAGAGAATTCGCGCCGAGGCATTGTTCACGGAGGCTCAACTGATACTAAAGTGGTACCTGGATCTTCGAAATACTAGCATCATTAAGGGTATGCTCCTTGTCCATTGATTGCCGATAGCTGTTCAAATCTGGGCTTCGGTTAATGTTAATGGTCTGAAACAGGTGGTCAAACAGCAACTTTTAAGGGACTTTTGGATAAATCATGACATAGATATCTGCTTTTTGCAGGAGGTGAATATTGGTAATATGGACTTCTTATATGGCTACGAGTACGAGACGAATCTTGGGCCGGAAGGTACCGGTACGGCTATTGTGAATCGCCACACACAATTTCGTGCACCATCCCTCTGGTAGAGCCATTTCAGCCGTCTATGAGGGCATTATCTTGGTGAACATTTATGCCCCTGCGGGCAGTAACAAACGAAAGCAACGAGAAACCTTTTTTTAGGCAAGACATCTTGACCCATATTCCATCAAGTGCACCGTCCGTCCTGGTTGGCGATTTTAATTGCACTTTAGCTGCTAAAGATCAACGGGGTGCCGTCAATGGGTGTAGTACTCTGCTACAGCTAGTAGAACAAATGCACCTGACAGACACCTGGGAACATAAGCACGGCTCAGCAGTACAATTTACATTCATGAGAGGACCATCAGCTTCACGACTGGACCGCAAGTATGCTTACGGCTGAACTCTTACCCCGCCTTCATCACACAGAAAAAATGCCGGTGGCATTTAGTGATCATAACGCACTAATACTGCACTGGAGGGTAGGGTGGCGAGCTGCAATAGAGGCAGAGGTTACTGGAAACTTAACTCTTCCTTGCTTACGGATGAGGAAGTGATGACTGACTTCCAGGACTGCTGGTAACGATTGCGGGAATCCTTTGCGCGTGCACCAAACATAGTCGACTGGTGGGTGTGTAAAGCTAAACCTACATTATGAGACTTTTTTCGGGCTGTTGCCGGTTGTCGAGCGCTGGCTAGAAGATAAATCATGGAAGTTTACTTCAAAATCCTCCACGAGCTGCACGTACGCCAACAGCAAGGAGACAATGTTCTGCAACTAGTGCGGGAGATCAAAGAACACAGAATAGTTCGAAAAACACAACTTCAGAGGTATTTGGCCAGAGTACACTCAGAGGAAATGCTGCATGGGGAGCAGGCGACATTTTTTCAGTTAGCAAAGGAACGTAATCATGGCCACCGGAAGCTAATCACACAACTTCAAACAGATGGACGGGAAGTTTCCACTACAGCCGAAATTCTTCGTGAAGTGAACAACTTCTACGCACAACGACTCCTCCGCCGATCTCTCACACAAGGTAGACGCACATTTATCGAAATTCCTATCTGTGGTACCGGAAGAATTGTGGCAGGATACGCCGTCGCTGTCCAAATCAGAGTTACTTGAAATTATTTAAAAGTCCAAATTGCGTGCCTCCCCGGGACCTGATGGCTTGCCATATGCATTTTACAAGCAGTGTTGGTGCTACATCCAGAACGACTTATTACAAGTCTTTCAGGAAATGTGGAATATAGAGCATTTACCACTCACATTTGCAGATGGGATAGTGGTATAACTTTCGAAGGTTGCTGGACCAAAGTCCTTAAAGGATTGTCGACCGATAACGCTGTTGGACTGTGATTATAAACCGTTTGCTAAAATAATTGTGCGCCGTATGCAAATGATACAGCATTAGCGAGTTCCAGGCCGTAGTAAAGACAGGAGCGACCCTGCAAAATACGTTAGCTGCCTTGAGAGGATGTATATTGCATTGTGCACAAGAACATCAGTCTGCAGATATTATTAATTTGGACCTCGAAAGGGCCTTTGACAGGGTTGTCCATGAGGGTTTGTGGAGACGTATGATGGACTTAAAAGTGCCTGATAAACTCTGCAACCTGATTCGAGCCATGTATGCTGGTGCCGCATCAAAAGTGTCTGCAATGGCTATTTAACGTCTGCTATACCCATTAAACGCTCAGTCCGACTAGGATGTCCCATTTCAATGATGCTATTCTCCCTGTATGTTGACCCATTACTCCGACAGCTGCAATCCACACTTGCTGGACTTGAGTTATATGGGCAGCGAATTGTTGTGAGGGCCTACGCATATGATATTACGGCAATAGTTACCACCCCCCAAGATAGTCCTCGCTTAAGATATTGTCTATAGGATTACGAGGGTTCGACAGGGATGGCATTTAATATGAAGAAGTCCGATATTTTAGCCATTGGACCTGATACGCCGGACACATCCATCTTAGGAATACCTATGGTGCGGCGTACGAAGATTTCAGGGGTCTACTTTTGTGATGGGGAGGCGGATATGAGGGAATATAACTAGACGACCCGGATTAATGTATTGCGTGGGATGATATATAAGCAGATACTCAGGATGTTGAATTTGGTTCAACGAATACGATATTGTAACAGTTTCGCGCTCAGCCTTATTATAACAGGATTTGGTTCCTTACACACGTCCTACCTCCAACAAAGTGGCATTGCCAGATGATAGAATAAATCTTGGGCTATTTCACCTGGACAGGGAAGCTCTATCGTGTTGCGCGGGCTCAACTACGCCTCCCGAAGAGGTAAGGTGGTTGGGGATTAATAGAGGTGGCTCTTCAGTCGCAAGCCTTGATGATTCAAATGCTTCTGCATGCCCTGAATAATCAGAGTGATCCCGTGAACACAATGATACAACTCCCGCACATGGATTTTGGTCGCCAAGGACAACGTGACAAGGTATCCAAGATTTTACGGGATACTTACTACGCGTTGGAGCAGTTGCCCCCGGAGCACTCAATAAATGGCGATACGTCCAAAGTGAAGAACAATTATGCTTGTCTTCGTCAAGCAGTTAGAATTACCCCGCAGGTACAGATAAAATATCCGCAGCTGCCCTGGCAGCGCATATGGAGATGTTTTGGCCTTCAGCAACTGAACATCAAATGGTTAGTGGTGACATACGAAACTGTAAATGAAATTCTTCCAACGGCAGACAAACTGTATCCCCACAGAATGGCTAGCTGCCCGAGATGCCCTATTTGCTCGGCAGCAGATGCACTTCCGCATCGAGTGATGGTATGTTCGTGAAAAGCTGGGATATGGAAGTGGGTGCTAGACAAATGTAATAGTTGGACACCAGCCGGATGGGATGCTTCACATGAAGATATATTACACTTGAATCTTCCTAAGGTGAGCTCTTCATTACAACGTGCACTGCTCTGGCTGATAATGAGTACATTTGCATGGTTAAACACACTGGACACGCCGGTTGATTGTACCATATCGCGTCTCAGACAATTTTTACGCGATGAGACATGGACAATGATACAGCTTGGATACTGCAAGCATAAGAGATACAGGCAATATGATAGCCCTTTCCGAGATCATTCCCCTCCATGTAAGACAGTGAGGTAAAATAAAATAAAAATATATAAATAGGTAAAAGAAAGTAAAAATAAAAAAGATAAATTAGTTTAAATAGCTGTACTCAGCCCTAATTGAGATGAGGAAAGGGTATGGAGTGGAAATGTGGGAGGTTTTTGAAAATGGATGGGTGAAATTTCATCTTGTATTAAGAGCAATTTGAAAATTTACGTTGGGAATACCCCAGAATTCAGCTAATGCAAGGATACTTTTATAAATGGAAACATTTTTTGTCAGTTACGTCCTCCAAAGTTAAGTCATATCGAAGGATGAATGGAATGGGTGAAATGATGTTCAAATGAGCCTTGGGTCCATAGAGCTTAGAGGTACCTGACATTCGTCTTTCAGGATAGAGGAAAATCCCGGAAAAAGCCTTATCCAGGTAACTTACCCTGACCAAGATTCGAACTCGGGACCTCTTGAACGTGAGGCAGACATGTTACCACCACGCCACCGAGGAGGGCGGGAACATGTGGTATGAAAGGAATGGTGATGGGAATAGTGCTTAGGTACTGGTAGAGGTCACTGTAGTTAACGGAGGATAGTCTGATAAAATCTTGCCTAAATTTTCATGGAAAGCATCCCAATCAGTACGTCTTGTTAAAGAAAGTAAAGGAAAAGTTGGAGAAGGGTGGATTATATGATATATGGGTGCATAGACATAATAAGGAGTGTAGAAGGAAATCAGAATTAGATTTCTGGACATGGGTCGTCAAGCAATGTATACTGAAGTGGAAGAGATAAGGACATTGCTTTTTATGATATTTGGAGCAGAATTAAGATTAGAAAAGTATTTTGAAATGTGTAATAAAATGGAAAGAGAAACGATAGCGTGGTACCGATATGGGGTAAGGACCTTAAGAGATCGAAGGGACAATGTACTGCAGTTTGGTTTCCGATATCTGGGGACAAGAAAGAGAGACAGCATATCATGTGTGAGTGCAGCGGCACAGACGAAAAGAGAAATAAATTGTTAGAGATAAATGGCTCAGAAATTCAAATATTGTAGCAATAAAGAAAATGGAAATGGAAGAAGCAGTGATTGGGGGAGCGCAATGTAAAATTTAGAGCTTAGGGTATATTTAAAGCAAGCTGTGTAAGAATTGTAATTGTAAGAATTGACATTTGCTGTATAAATGGCTAGGGCTAATCCCAGTGGAAAACATTATGGAAAAGCTCAATACTAAATAGAGTAATTTAATTGAAATATACACTTCATTTGTCAGAAGTATATATTAAGCCTTTGGTGATTTAATCCTTAGAGATACTTTCGAAAGTCTGAAAGTTTTTGGAAGGTGTAAGTAAAATGATATAGAAATAATAGAAGTTCTAGCACTGATTAAATGAAACAAACTAATCACATATTTGTAATTTCAGAGTCGTATTACCATGTTTCTTTGTACACCATTATTACGATTTAGAAAGTTTTAAGAAGAAAAAATATCCCAATTTTCGTTTCACAATCATCTAATAGTCATTTTTGGTTGAGACGTGTTAGTTTCCGTGCATGCGTTATCAGCCTAAACTATTTAAAAGGATATACGTACTTATATACAAACTGCTGGGCAAATCATAAGTTTAGGTAACTTGTACTGCAGCTTCTGAAAATGTTACATTATTTCGTAAGTAGCCCTATGTTGAACCTATCGCAAGTTGATAGATGCTTGAGCGCTCTGTAAGGTTTGTAAAGTTTTATGGGAGAAAAGATTTGCTTGCTAAACAAATATTAATAATTAAGAAGTCTTATGGATGCCATATGAATATATCTGTGATGCTGTATATATCAACCGTAATTCAGCGCCTTGATATTCTGTTTATTTCTTCTTGAATGAAAGATTGCGTTCCTAAGGGAGCACTGATTAACATAAACACTGACCTATAAGTTGAATTATATATAAGTGTTTACAAGGATTTGCGAACTAGAATGATTAAGAAATTGTTTAATCCTCATACGACCCGGTTTAACTCCTTTTTGTTGAAAATCGTTATGGAAGAGGTTGATTGTGGAATGATGTTTTAAATTAATTC
The DNA here is from genome assembly GCA_030765055.1 of Mantis religiosa. Lineage (NCBI taxonomy): Eukaryota > Metazoa > Arthropoda > Insecta > Mantodea > Mantidae > Mantis > Mantis religiosa. The sequence continues at coordinate 342,821,995 of CM060950.1, read as the reverse complement.
AAACCTAAAATATTAAATTAGTAAACTAAAAACCCTAAATATATTTATTGTGTTTACAAAATGAATTTAGGTAATGAATGAATTATTAAGGGTAGAGCGTAACACCACATACCGACAAGGTTGATTTTACTATTAGCAAGGACACTTTTCACAAAACTGGGTAAGCTACATTAATTATGAAAGTTTTTATTTAGTATTAATTGTTTTTGCTAACACCTCTAGGAAATATAGAATACAGGATGTCCTACCCAACTCTGCGACGTCAGTTATCTCCGAAATGAAACAAAATATGAAAATTGCAGATGGACAGGAATGTGGATATGTCAGGGGCTCACAAAATGAGAAGGTATGCACAATACATAAAGGTAAATAGATAGCACTTACAACACCAAGTTCCGTTGTTTTTTTTTAATGGAACATGCATGCTTATTCTAGCAAAATGAAAACTAGAGCTACAGTTAGTGATAACACACTTTGTTTTACGTTTTAAAACCTCATACGTTCTGAAATATGTGGCTGTTAGAGGATGGCAGTAGCGCCACTGTTTGTGACGTAATCCAGTGCAAGTCCACATTAGCACATTAAACTGTGTTTTCGTATGGCGTGTAACAGTTTCCGTCAACTAGTACGAGGGTAGTCTGAAATGTGCCAGACCTAATAAAGATACAAGACATTTTATCAAATTTTTTTATTGTATTTCTCAACATAGTCTCCTTGTAACTCTACACACTTCTCGCAGCGATGCTCCCAACTCCGTAACCCGTCCAAATAGTACTCGGCGTTTATCTCTGCAAAATAATTGTTCACGAAAGTGACTGTATCTTCATTTGACGAAATTCTCTGTCCTGCGAGCGCAATTTTCAGATATAGGAACAAAAAGAAGTCGCTTGGAGCTAGATCTGGTGAGTAAGGCGGATGGCCAAGCAGTTCAAACCGAAATTCGTGGATTTCCGCCATTTCAACCGCTGAGATGTGACACGGTGCATTGTCTTGGTGATACAGGATTTTCCTTTTCTGCAAATGTAGCCGTTTTTCCGCAAGTTCTGCCTTCAGCTTGTCAAGTAATGATACATAGCATGCTCCTGTAATGATTTTTCCTTTTTGAAAATAATCGATTAAAATAACTACATGACTATCCCAAAAGCAGTAACCATCACTTTTCCAGGAGAGAAAGGCAGTTTTTGCTCTTTTTGGAACCGGTTTCCCCTTTGAAGTCCAACGTTTGGATTGTATTTTTGTTTCGGGCGTAAATGGTGTATCTAAGTTTCATCTACAATAATCTATCAGCGACAAAACTCGGATCTTTGCGCCTAATCTGCACCAACAGAGCATTATAAAATGTTCATTCGAACACGTTTTTGATCTAACCTGAGGAAACGTGGCACCGAACGCGCGGAGAGCATTCTCATGTCTAAATGTTGATTTAATATATGACAAATGCGTGCTTTTGACATGTTCATAGCCTCTGCTATCTCTCTCACTTTGATTTGGTATTTGTTTTAGCACCATTTGGTGAACTTAGGTGATGTTTTCGTCGGTAGTTGGAGTTTCTGGACGTCACTAACATTCATCGTCTCCCCATGCCCTTACGGCCACGTTTAAATTCAGCTGCCCAAAATTTCTCTGTGAAAATGATGGTGCAGATTCCCCATACACAGAATCCAACTCATCTTTGATTTGCGTAGGCATATTGCCTTTCGAAAACAAATATTTAATGACAGCTCGATACTCGATTTTGTCCATTTTCATAAAAACACTCACACCAACTCACTCAAACGACTGTTACATAACAACTGAGCGTCCAAAATGGCTGAAACTTTGGTAACTGTCAACAGATGAACAACGTAATTCACTACCTTTTATTTACGAGTGCTGCCATCTTCATGTTGAGGTCGGACACTTTTCAGACCACCCTCGTAGATATGCTGGCCTTCAGTAACGAAGAAAGCCTGTATATTATTTTAATTTACAGCGAACGTCGCAGAAATGCAACCGCAGCTGTGGCATTCTACACTGAACGCTACCCAGATCGACGGTGTTGTTCGCCTCGTACCATTGTTAACATCTGCACGAAACTCAGGAAAACTGGAAGCCGGGCTCTCACAAAACGACAACGTGCAAAGACACGACAGACACTGCAAAGAAAATTGCTGTTTCAGGTTCCTGCACGAGGTTCTGGAATAAGCCGCAGTAGTGTGAGCAGAATTTTGCGATGCCATCGGTTTCATCATTTCTATATATCGCTGCACCAGGAACTGTACGGGAATGAGTTTGAATCCCGCATTGTATTCTGGCATTTTGCACATCAGCAGTTGCAAGGTAATGCAGCGTTCCTAAGTAATTGAAAACATGTCCGGAAAAACGGGTTATCCCACATCTTTTAAAAATGAAAAAAAAAATCATTGTTTTATGAATGAGGCTGAAAGAAATTGTTAACGTTATTTTATTTCATTTCTGAGAATATGGTTCTCAGAATACAGTGTATTTTATCAGTATCAACCTTAATAGACCCCAAAACACGACTGATGTAATAACATCAACAAAAATAAAATAATGAGAATAAAGTGAAAACATTCGTCAGCATTTACTTAAGTTTTATGCTAAATACAGTATACGTACATTTTAGGTGAAACTAATAATTAAATATGTCTTTTAGCATCTTTAAACATGGTAGACTTTGGATTATTCCGTTTTTAAACAAGTATATCATTTTTAAAAGTAGGTACAAGCTTTTAGCTGTAGTCAGGCTGATCAAAAATTGCTTTTGATCAAAAATATTCTGAGCAGCTGTAGTTTCATAATCAAGAGTTTTATAATACTCATGAAAAAGTGGTTGGATTATAATTCATCGGATCCTCTAGGTACTTTAATTTTACAGGATTTATAGGTTTTGGACCATTGTATTTTGGAGTAAATGTCACATAAGTAAGCGACAGTTTGCCAGATATTTTCTTTCTAATGTCCAAAGTGTCAATCCTCAATACCACCCTAAGTGTATTTAAAATATAGGTTAAAGCGGTACTCTCATGTATGTCACCTTGGAGTACCTTTCGCCCAGATTCTGAAGCTGTTCTTTCCTGTATTTTATCAAGAACAGGCTTTGTAGATATGAATATGTTACTTGTCATTCTGACAACATGAAAAGGATTCCTTACCCTGGATTATTTCACTTGCTCCATCCACTGATCTTGAACATAAATGTAAGCTGCTAGCCTCTTCCTTTTTCTCTATGATGCCGAAGTCATGATCACAAGGCAAAAATGTCTGAATGGCCACTAGATGGCAGGCAGAGAGTATGAACAGGTTAGCCCATTTTTGTCATCATACAAATAGCATATCACAAAACGCAAGAACTTCACCTCTATTTAGCGTGATATGATTGCTGGAGGATAGACCAGCACTAGAAAAGATAGCTCTCTTCTGCAACAATAGAGGGCAGCACTTATTGCAAAATATTTTATTTTGAGGTTTAGCCCATTTTTCCGGGCATGTCTTCCATTCTCGGTAAAGATCTAATGAACAGATATAAAAATTCAATGCCATGGCCTTGATTTCGACCGAGGTTCTATCGGTCAATTTCCGCTCTATTTATTCACACATAATTAGATACTCACCGCTGGAATAGCCACAATAGCTGCATCATCCAATCAAAAATTTGGTTCCGAATAGCTTCCCAACTTAATGCTTCCAGGTAATGCATGCGCATGTGGCCGCGATTCATCAATGCATTCAAAACCCTGTTCCAAAGGTCATAGAAGCAGATCTTTCAAAGCTCATTATCCGGGTTAACGTTCAAAATCCTCCGAGGTCCAATCTAACAACTCCAGGTGAGGAAACTCGCATCAACTACTGCTAAAATGTGCTGGAGAACCGCCGTGCACAAACAACCTCTTTTCTGTTACACACAGGAGCAGATCTTCAATGTGGGAAACATAGAAATGTATAGAGACGAGAGGAGATTCACGTACAGTTACATTACAGATATGAATCCAAAACTCTTGCTGATATACAGGCTGAACCGCAGCAGTAGCTAACAGCAGCCTATGTTGCCCGTCGTGGAAAATTTTAATTAAAAATATTAGAAACTTAGTAAGATCAGAAATGTGAACTGATGAGACAAGCAATGATCCGGTATTTTGCGTTAGAACGAAAGGGAGAAGCTGTCCCATTTTAAAGTAATGAGAATGATGCTACCGGCCTCTATTTTGAGCTTTATATGTTGACGGATTATAAACTTAAGCATTCACCAATCCCAAGGAAGGAATAATGATGGGACTTACATTTCCATAAACTTATTGCTCTTTTAAAGTACCGGAATCATTCCCAAAGCTTGCAAAGGAATTTTGAGTAATTCTATACAGTAGAAGAAATAAGGCTCAGCTGAAATGTTCAGTGCTGAATGTACTAGACATGTGGCACGGATGCTTTCTCCAAGAAGTTCTTATTTTACTTCGGCACCATACGCCGTCCTCTTTGCGCAACTCCTGCAGTGCAAAATGGATTAGATCACACGTTTTCTTTTTTTAATTTACGTCCTTCAACACTCAGTAATTTCGGACGATAATGAGATGGATGAAATAATTCTCAATGCGTCCGGGGTCCATGGCGCTTAGAGTTATCCGACATTCGTCTTTCAGGATAAGGGGAACCCCGTTAAAAGCCTTATCTAGGTAACTCACCCTGAGCGAGATTCGAACTCGGTACCCCTTGAACGTGAGGCAGACATGCTACCATATGCGATACCGAAGCGGGCGGAACACATGTTTTTTGGGTACTTCGCTCCTAATTGTGATCTATTGTATTTGGCACATACTCTCACGTGTTTCGTTTGCTTTATTAATTCCTCCGAAATAGCTAGTTACTTCTCGCAGAAAGTCAAAGATCGTATGACTGCGACGAATTTATAAGAGGGGAAGAGAATGTCCAAACGTGCTGAAATTCTAATTAAATTCAAATAGCAAAACTGTCAGGCAGATCATAAATGAGCAGCTTCTTTTGATAAGTTCCACTCTACCACACTACAAATTTTCAGATTGATATTTTGTTAGCACACACTTTAGCTGCAGACTTGTCTTGCTCAAAATTATCAATTAAATGTAAGGAATATCTGTACATTATGACTAGAGTTACTCATAAAGGTCTATAAATAATAGAAAAGCATGTGAAGAGCTTTATGGGAATAAAAAACCACAGGCTGAGAAATCTCGCGAAAACAAGATGGTATCGGTAAAAAGATTGTTTCCTTTTGGGCTTCTGTATCAACATATCTCCCGTGGAGCAAGTTATAATTATTTGTATCCAATTATAATGCATCACATGCTAAGAAGCTTTTTTTGCTTTCCCTTTAATGTCATAAAGCGGAATAAGATTATCAAAACCCTGCCTTGCATCTACGGTAGGCGTTTATCAGTGTTTCGAAATGGCTAGTGTGCTTTTTAATTTATTTACTGGAATGCTATTTAATTTAAGTGATGGCACATAAGTACTGATCTCTTAATCGTTATCTACCAATTCTTCTGCTGTATAGACCTTGTATCTATAACGAAGTGTGTACTGCAGCAAGCAATTGATTTTTTTTCTTTATATTTGGATCAGGAGCTAAAATAAGCTTTTGTTTAAGAGTGGGTTGGAAAAGTGTTATGAGTGCATTGACCTTCTATTTAAACATATATAAGAGCGATAGTTGTAGTTACACTGATTTTCCGCCAAGGGGAAATGTTGGATCGAAAGTATGGTGAATTATTTTACAAAGTGCGCCTTCGTGCTGGGAGATGTCAGCGCCTGTCATATGTTTTGCTGCGAGAGAGTGGTGTTAATATTTACAGAGCTGGCTAACAATTAGTAGTTGTGGCTTTGAGCAGTTGGTTAGGTTTTAACGTGTTTCCATTACCTGAAGATAAATAGCAGCCGCAGTGAAAACTGACACAATAACCAAAGGTGAAATATTTATGCGTCAGAGAAGAAGTCTCCTGCATGAGGTATTCAGTCGGAGATTTCGGAACTCTGTGCGTTTCATGCTCTATGCGTGCGAAGTCTGGGGTATGGCCGCAGGCTCACATCTAGTTCTGCTCCAACGTGCACAGAATAAATGTCTTCGGATTATTTATTCTGTTTGTACAAGGTTCCCCGTGAGATTACTTCATGAGGCTTCATCCCTCCGATATGTGGAGGATGAAATTAGACGCCGGGCGACAAAATTCTTCGAGGGTTTGCCCCAACATCAGAGCGCCCTAGTCAGATCCCTTGGGGATTATGTTCCTCGTGAGCGTCGCTATAAGCGATACCGGTTACCCCGCATGTCTTGCGGTCACTACCGGTAACCACATGATCTCCATTCCAGCCTAAATTAAATTTCAGCTACTCCTAAATTGTTATTATGGAATATTCAAAATTATACATACCTTCTTGCTAGTTTATTAACTAACCCACCAGCGGTGCTCGCTTCCGTAGCACCCGGTTCATCATTCCCTGAGGAGCAAAAAGCTACCTCCCTACACTAACCCCACTTAAATTACACCCGTCATTCTGCAACATCCACATCCCGCCACTACGTGGTTAAGCTCTTCCCAGAGCAGGTACACGATTTGACCACCCTTCGGGCTGTTCCAAACAGCCCGCCAGATTTGTGCTGCTGCTGCTGTGTGCGTAGATATATAAAATTCCAGTTGGATTTCGCATATTTTTGCTGGAACTTGTATCCAATTATAATGATGAGTACGGTTGAGAAGTGTTCATTAATCTCACAAAAGGCTGCAGTCACACTGCTGTCAGTCCCCATGTCTCGGCAGCAGGTCGCACTTTGTAAAAGAGCTCTCCATACCTTTGATCCAACATTTCGTCATGGCCAAAAATCAGTGTAACTAAAGCTATCGCTTTTATATATTTGTTATAATAGAAAGTGAAATAAATCATACCACTTTTGCAACCCACTCTTAAACATATGCTTATTTTAGTTTCTGGTCCAAGTTAAAAAAATCAAGTAATTGCTTCAGTACACACTTCGTTGTGGATACAAAGTCTATACAGCAGAAGAATTAGTAGATAGCGATTAAAAGGTCTGTACTTATGTACCGTCACTTAAATTACATGGCATTCTAATAAAAAAGTAAACTAAATGCCACATTAGGCATTTCGAAGGATTGATAAGCGCCTCACGCAAATGCAAGAGAGGGTTTAGATAATCTTATTCCGTTTATGACGCTTATGGTAAAGCAAAAAAAAAAAAAAAAAAAAAAAAAAAAAAAAAAAAAAAAAAGCTTGTAAACATGTGAGGCATTATAATTGCATATAACTAATTATAAATTGTCCTCCACGAAAGATATGTTGGTACAGAACCAAAAAAAAAAAAACAATCTTTTTACGGACTTCATTTTGTTGTCGAGAGATTGCACTGCCCGTGGTTTTTATTGCGATAAAAGTCTTAACAAACTTTGCTATTATTGAGATACCTTTATGGCCAACTCTAGTTTTTATGTACAGATATATCTTACATTTAATTGATTATATTGAGGAAGACAATAGTACAGCTACAGTGTGTACTGAAACAATATCAATCCCACAAGTTGTAGTATGGTAGAGTGGAACTTATCTAAAGAAGCTGCTCATTTATGCGCAAATTTCGTAACCGAATATTGCAGATATATTTTTTGATTCAGTGGTGATCTGCCTGTTTTGGTATCTGCTATTTTCAAAGAATGGCTTTTGCTACAGTGTAACAAATTAGTGAAATTTCAACGATTTATTAATGTGGTCTCTACTTTATTGTTACTGTAGAGGTATACTGCCTTTAATGGGTTTTAAACCAGTTTTGGTTTTGTTTAAATGACTTAATAAATACACAAGATATGGAATTTTATTTATGATGCATTTTTACTGCATTTAGCAATTTAAATGTCTTGTTCTGTCTATTAAGTACCCTTTCTGGCCCCTGAAGGGTTTAAATGGCCATCGGCGAAGCAGGTAACATATGGCACGGATGCTTGCTCCAAGAAGTTCTTATTTTACTTCGGCGCCGGACGCGCTCTTTGCGCAACTCCTGCAGTGCAAAATGTATTAAAACACATATTTATTTTTTTAATTTACGTCCTTCAACACTCAGTCATTTCGAACGATGAATGAGATGGATGAAATGATCCTCAATGGGTCCGGTGTCCATGGCACTTAGAGTTACCCGACATTCGACTTTCAGGATAAGGAAATGCCCGTATAAAGGCGTATCTAGGTAAACCACCTCGACCAAGATTTGAACTCGGGACCTGTGGCACGTGAGGCAAACATGCTACCATCTACGCCACCAAAGCGGGCGGAACACAAGTTTTTTAGGTACTCCGCCTCTTTTTGTGATCTACGGTATCTGACACATACTCTCCGGTGTTTCGTTTCCTTTATTAATTCCTCCAAAATACCCAGTTACTTGTCGCAGGAATCTAAAGATTATATGCCTGCGAGGAATTTATAAGAGGGGAAGAGAATGTCCAAACGAGCTGAAATTCTAATTAAATACAAATAGCAAAAGAATCGGGCAGATCAAAACTGAATGAAACAATACATCTAACATATTCGGTTGCGAAATGTGCGCATAACAGAGCAGCTTCTTCACATAGGTTACACTCTACCACACTACAATTTGTTGGATTGGTGATGTTTCAGTACACACCGTATTTGCAGATTTATCTTGCTCAAAATCATCAATTATATTTAGGAAATATCCGTACATTATTACAAGATTTGGTCGTAAAGTTCTATAAATAATAGCAAACCATGTTAAGAAATTTGTCGCAATAAAAAACCACAGGCAGACCAATATCTCGGCAACAAGCTAGTGTCGATAAAAAGATTCTTTTTTGGGCTTCTGTATCAACATATCTCCCATGGAGGACAATTTATAATTAGTTTTATCTAAATATAATGCCTCACACTTTTAGAACCTCTATTTGCTTAGTCTTAAATGTCATTAAGGGAATAAGATTATCAAAATTCTGCCTTGCATTTGCGTGTGGCGTTTATCAGTATTACGGAATTCTTAGTGTGACTTTTGTTTCATTTATTGCAATGCCGTGTAATTTAAGTGACAGCACATAAGTACTGACATTTTAAATGTTATCTACCAATTCTTCTGCTGTGTAGACCTTGTATCTACAACGAAGTGTGTACTCAAGCAATCGCTTGAATGTTTTTTTCTTTAAACTTAAATCAGTAGCTAAAATAAGCATTTGTTTAAGTGTGGGTTGCAAAAGTGGTATGAGTGCATTGACTTTCTATTAAAACATATATAAGAGCGATAGTTGTAGTTACACTTAATTTCCGCCAAGGGGAAATGTTGGTTCTAAAGTATGGAGAGATCTTTTCCAAAGTGCGCCTTGTTGCCGAGAGGTGGCAGCGCCTGTCATATGAATTGCTGCGAGGGAATTTGGTTAATATTTACAGAGCTGGCTAACAATTTGTAGTTGAGGCTTTAATCAGTTGGTTAGGTTTAAATATTTTCCAGTACGTGAGGATTACTAGCGGGTCACAGTAAAAACTAAGACAATAACCAAAGATCAAATATTTATAAATCAGAGAAGATGTCTCCTGCATGCTGTATTTAGTTGGAGATTTCAGAATTGTGTGCGTGGTAGTATTGGACTTAAATTGTCTTCACGATTAGTTGAGTGTTTTATATTTTTGTTGGAACTTGTATCCAATTATAATGATCAGTAAAGTGGGGATGTTCATTAATCTCAGAAAAGGCTACGGTCAAATTGCTGTTAGTCCCCATGATTCGGCTCCAAGGCGCACTTTGTAAATTAAGTCTCCATACCTTTAAACCAACATTTCCTGATAGCGAAAAATTGGTGTAGCTAAAACTATCGCTTTTATATTTTATCTGCTTTAATAGAAAGTCAAAGCACTCATACGACTTTTGCAACACACTCTTAAACAAATGCTTATTTTCATTTCTGGTCCAAGTTAAAAAAAAATCAAGTAATTGCTTCAGTACACACTTCGTTGTGGATACAAAGTCTTTAAAGCAGAAGAAGTGCTAGATAACGATCAATAGGTCAGTACTTATGTCCCGTCACTTAAATTACATGACATTCTAATAAATATATAAGCTAAAGGTCACAATAGACACCTCGAAGAATTGATAAACGCCTCACGCAAATGCAAGGCAGGGTTTAGATAATCTTATGACGTTTATGGTAAAGCAAAAAAAAAAAAAGCTTGTAAACATGTGAGGCATTATAATTTCATAGAACTAATTATAAATTGTCCTCCACTAGGGATATATTGGTACAGAACCAAAAAAAAAAAAAAAAAATCTTTTTACGGACTTTACCTTGTTGCCGAGAGATTTCTCTGCCTGTGGCTTTTTATTGCAATAAAGGCCTTAACATGCTTTGCTATTATTTAGAGACTTTTATGACCAACTCTAGTTATAATGTACAGATATTTCTTACATTTAATTGATTATTTTGAGGAAGAAAAAAGTGCAGCGCGAGTGTGTGCTGACACAATATAAATCCAACAAGTTGTAGTGTGGTAGGGTGGAACTTATCTAAAGAAGCTGCTCATTTATGCGCAAATTTCGCAAACTAATATTGCAGATATATTTTTTGATTCAGTGGTGATCTGTCTAACTGTTTTGGTATTTACTATTTTCAAAGAATGGCTTTTGCTACAGTGTAACAAATTAGTGAAATTTCAAGGATTTATTAATGTAGTCCCTACTTTATTCTTACTGTAGGTGTATACTGCCTTTAATGGATTTTAAACGAGTTTTGGTTTTGTTTAAATAACTTAATAAATACAGAAGATACGGAATTGTATTAATAATGCATTTTACATCATCATACAATTTAAATGCCTCGTTCTGTTTATTAAGTATCCGTTTCCGGCCACTAAAGTGTTTAAATGGCCATCAGCGATGCGGGTACTGGACATATGGCACGGATGCTTGCTCCAAGAAGTTATTTTACGTCGGCGGCAGACGCCGCCCTGTTTCCGCAACTGCTGCAGTACAAAATGTATTGGAACACACGTTTTACCTTAATTTACGTCCTTCAACACTCACTAATTTCGGACGATAATGAGATGGATGAAATAATTCTCAATGCGTCCGGGGTCCATGGCGCTTAGAGTTACCCGACGTTCGTCTTTCAGTATAAGGGGAACCCCGTTAAAAGCCTTATCTAGGTAACTCACCCTGAGCGAGATTCGAACTCGGTACCCCTTGAACGTGAGGCAGACATACTACCATATGCGCTACCGAAGCGGGCGGAACACATGTTTTTTGGGTACTTCGCTCCTAATTGTGATCTATTGTATTTGGCACATACTCTCACGTGTTTCGTTTGCTTTATTAATTCCTCCGAAATAGCTAGTTACTTCTCGCAGAAAGTCAAAGATCGTATGACTGCGACGAATTTATAAGAGGGGAAGAGAATGTCCAAACGTGCTGAAATTCTAACTAAATTCAAATAGCAAAACTGTCAGGCAGATCAACACTGAATAAAATAATAAATCTGCAATATTCGGCTGCGAAAGTGCGCATAAATGAGCAGCTTCTTTAGATAAGTTCCACTCTACCACACTACAATTTCTAAGATTGATATTTTGTTAGCACACACTTTAGCTGCAGACTTGTCTTGCTCAAAATTATCAATTAAATGTAAGGAATATCTGTACATTATGACTAGAGTTACTCATAAAAGTCTATAAATAATAGAAAAGCATGTGAAGAGCTTTATGGGAATAAAAAACCACAGGCTGAGAAATTTTGCGAAAACAAGATGGTATCGGTAAAAAGATTGTTTCCTTTTGGGCTTCTGTATCAACATATCTCCCTTGGAGCAAGTTATAATTATTTGTATCCAATTATAATGCATCACATGCTAAGAAGCTTTTTTTGCTTTCCATTTAATGTCATAAAACAGAATAAGATTATCAAAACCCTGCCTTGCATTTACGGTAGGCGTTTATCAGTGTTTCGAAATGGCTAGTGTGCTTTTTAATTTATTTACTGGAATGCTATTTAATTTAAGTGATGGCACATAAGTACTGATCTCTTAATCGTTATCTACCAATTCTTCTGCTGTATAGACCTTGTATCTACAACGAAGTGTGTACTGCAGCAAGCAATTGAATTTTTTTCTTTAAACTTGGATCAGGAGCTAAAATAAGCTTTTGTTTAAGAGTGGGTTGGAAAAGTGCTATGAGTGCATTGACCTTCTATTTAAACATATATTATATAAGAGCGATAGTTGTAGTTACACTGATTTTCCGCCAAGGGGAAATGTTGGTTCTAAAGTATGGTGAATTATTTTACAAAGTGCACCTTCGTGCTGGGAGATGTCAGCGCCTGTCATATGTTTTGCTGCGAGAGAGTGGTGTTAATATTTACAGAGCTGGCTAACAATTTGTAGTTGTGGCTTTGAGCAGTTGGTTAGGTTTTAACGTGTTTCCATTACCTGAAGATAAATAGCAGCCGCAGTGAAAACTGACACAATAACCAAAGATGAAATATTTATGCGTCAGAGAAGAAGTCTCCTGCATGAGGTATTTAGTTGGAGATTTCGGAACTGTGTGCGTAGCCCAAGGCCTGGCCTATGAACCCCAAGCCAAAGCAAATGCGTTCGCTGACTATCTTGAACGCACTCTATGTCCGAGAGAGGACCCCCAGGACGACATCTTTTCCGAACGCGTTCGTAGAGAGGTACGCCGATTTTTTCGACGTCCTCCCGAGGACGCGGAACGACTTCCCGTCATTCGCCCCAGTGAAGTCCAGGGCGTACTCCAACGCCTCAAACCAAACAAGGCGGCGGGGCCGGATGGGCTGACACCCCTCATGCTTCGTCACCTTCCCTTCAATGCCGTTCTTTTCCTAACCAGGATCTTCAATATGTGCATCACCTTGGGGCACTTTCCTCGCGAGTGGAGAGAGGCCCGGGTGATATGTATATTGAAGCCTGGGAAGGATCCTGTACATCCTTCCAGCTACCGATCCATTAGCCTCCTTTCTACCCTCTCGAAGGTATTCGAGAGGTTAATCCTAACCCGAATGACTCCCATCTTGGGAGATGTTCAAGCTATTCCTGACCACCAGTTCGGATTTCGTCCTGGGCACTCGACTACCCAACAGCTGCTACGTGTGGTGGAGACAGCGGCCCTGGGTTTCCAGAAACGCGCCTTCACGGCAGTGATATCTTTGGATGTCGAAAAGGCCTTCTGCACGACATGGAATGCCGGTCTGATCTTCAAACTTATCCAACTGGGGCTACCTACACAGCTAATCAACATCCTACACAGCTTTCTCAGGCACAGATCATTTAAAGTCACAGTAGCGGGGAAAACATCTACACTGAGACCCGTGAGAGGCGGAGTCCCCGAAGGCTCTGTACTATCCCCCACACTATTTAGTGTTTTCATGGCAGATTTTCCAACTCAACCACAGGTCGAAATGGTACAATACGCTGACGACGTGTTGTTGTTCTGCAAAAACAGACATATACTCAGAGCCTTCAACCCAATCCAGAGACACCTCCGTCTCACACAAGAATGGTGCAGGCGTTGGCGGATGTCCGTAAATCCGGACAAAAGCCACGCCATTCTTTTTACGAAGCGCCACACCCCCGCTGACCGCCCCAACTTCCACTTCAGGGGCCGAAGGATAGAGTGGACTAATTCCATCAAGTACCTGGGCGTTCACTTGATAGAGGCCTAACTTTCCGCGGACACATCAGGGAACTATCGGCACGGGTGCAGGGGGCTATTGCCTCTCTGTACCCAATGCTGGGTTCGCGCTCGATGCCAGTCCGTTTAAAGCTACACCTCTTTCGAGCGCTGATAATCCCACTTATGTTGTACGCCTGTGAAATCTGGGGCATGGCTGCCGATAGCTGGATAGCATACCTTCAGCTTGCACAGAATAGAGGACTCCGATCCATCTATTCTGTGGGCCGTTCTTTTCCCGTCAGGTTGCTTCACGAAGCTTCTCTTGCCCCATACGTGGAGGACGAAATTAGACGCCGGGCAACAAAATTTTGCGAAAAAATTCCTGCTCATAGAAGCGCCCTGGTTCGGTCTCTAGGAGACTACGACGCTGCGAGACGCCGCTTCAGGCGTTACCGGGTACCCCGTATGGCTTGCGGGCATCCGAGGTAACAAAGGAGTTAATCCTTACAGCAGCATAAGCTAAATTACAAAACTCCAAAAGAGCTGTTTGGCTACAAAATTTACCCCATTTTAGAATATTAAAACACCAGGGTGTAAACAAAAAAGCGGTTTGGCACCCTGTACAAAATTAAAGAGGAGCAAAAAGCTACCTCAACAAAAAATATCACATCATCCTACAATTGTCACAATTAGCAACCTGCGGTCAGACCCAAAACCTGGGTGGGTACGCAGCAAAAACCTTCTGGCTGTTAACAGCCTGTCAGTACACGACTTGGACTTGGACTTGTGTGCGTAGATATATAAAATTCCAGTTGGATTTCGCATATTTTTGTTGGAACTTGTATCCAATTATAATGATGAGTACGGTTGAGAAGTGTTCATTAATCTCACAAAAGGCTGCTGTCACACTGATGTCAGTCCCCATGTCTCGGCAGCAGGTCGCACTTTGTAAAAGAGCTCTCCATACCTTTGATCCAACATTTCGTCATGGCCAAAAATCAGTGTAACTAAAGCTATCTCTTTTATATATCTGTTGTAATAGAAAGTGAAATCAATCATACCACTTTTGCAACCCACTCTTAAACATATGCTTATTTTAGTTTCTGGTCCAAGTTAAAGAAATCAAGTAATTGCTTCAGTACACACTTCGTTGTGGATACAAAGTCTATACAGCAGAAGAATTAGTAGATAGCGATTAAAAGGTCTGTACTTATGTGCCGTCAGTTAAATTACATGGCATTCTAATAAATAAGTAAACTAAATGCCACATTAGGCATTTCGAAGGATTGATACGCGCCTCACGCAAATGCAAGGCAGGGTTTAGATAATCTTATTCCGTTTATGACGTTTATGGTAAAGCAAAAAACAAAAGCTTGTAAACATGTGAGGCATTATAATTGCATAGAACTAATTATAAATTGTCCTCCACTAGGAATATATTGGTACAGAACCAAAAAAAAAAAACAATCTTTTTACGGACTTTATTTTGTTGTCGACAGATTGCACTGCCCGTGGCTTTTTATTGCGATAAAAGTCTTAACAAACTTTGCTATTGTTGAGATACCTCTATGACCAACTCTAGTTTTTTTGTGCAGATATTTCTTACATTTAATTGATTATATTGAGGAAGACAATAGTACAGCTACAGTGTGTACTGAACCAATATCAATCCAACAACTTGTAGTGTGGTAGAGTGCAACTTATCTAAAGAAGCTGCTCATTTATGCGCAAATTTCGTAACCGAATATTGCAGATATATTTTTTGATTCAGTGGTGATCTGCCTGTTTTGGTATCTGCTATTTTCAAAGAATGGCTTTTGCTACAGTGTAAGAAATTAGTGAAATTTCAACGATTTATTAATGTGGTCTCTACTTTATTGTTACTGTAGAGGTATACTGCCTTTAATGGGTTTTAAACCAGTTTTGGTTTTGTTTAAATGACTTAATAAATACAGAAGATACGGAATTTTATTTATGATGCATTTTTACTGCATTTAGCAATTTAAATGTCTTGTTCTGTCTATTAAGTATCCCTTTCTGGCCCCTGAAGGGTTTAAATGGCCATCGGCGAAGCGGGTACTAGACATATGGCACGGATGCTTGCTCCAAGAAGTTCTTATTTTACTTCGGCGCCGGACGCGCTCTTTGCGCAACTCCTGCAGTGCAAAATGTATTAAAACACATATTTATTTTTTTAATTTACGTCCTTCAACACTCAGTCATTTCGAACGATGAATGAGATGGATGAAATGATCCTCAATGGGTCCGGTGTCCATGGCACTTAGAGTTACCCGACATTCGACTTTCAGGATAAGGAAATGCCCGTATAGAGGCGTATCTAGGTAAACCACCTCGACCAAGATTTGAACTCGGGACCTGTTGCACGTGAGGCAAACATGCTACCATCTACGCCACCAAAGCGGGCGGAACACAAGTTTTTTAGGTACTCCGCCTCTTTTTGTGATCTACGGTATCTGACACATACTCTCCGGTGTTTCGTTTCCTTTATTAATTCCTCCAAAATACCCAGTTACTTGTCGCAGGAATCTAAAGATTATATGCCTGCGAGGAATTTATAAGAGGGGAAGAGAATGTCCAAACGAGCTGAAATTCTAATTAAATACAAATAGCAAAAGAATCGGGCAGATCAAAACTGAATGAAACAATACATCTAACATATTCGGTTGCGAAATGTGCGCATAACAGAGCAGCTTCTTCACATAGGTTACACTCTACCACACTACAACTTGTTGTATTGGTAATGTTTCAGTACACACCGTATTTGCAGATTTATCTTGCTCAAAATCATCAATTATATTTAGGAAATATCCGTACACTATTACAAGATTTGGTCGTAAAGTTCTATAAATAATAGCAAACCATGTTAAGAAATTTGTCGCAATGAAAAACCACAGGCAGACCAATATCTCGGCAACAAGCTAGTGTCGATAAAAAGATTCTTTTTTGGGCTTCTGTATCAACATATCTCCAATGGAGGACAATTTATAATTAGTTTTATCTAAATATAATGCCTCACACTTTTAGAACCTCTATTTGCTTAGTCTTAAATGTCATTAAGGGAATAAGATTATCAAAATTCTGCCTTGCATTTGCGTGTGGCGTTTATCAGTATTACGGAATTCCTAGTGTGACTTTTGTTTTATTTATTGCAATGCCGTGTAATTTAAGTGACAGCACATAAGTACTGACATTTTAAATGTTATCTACCAATTCTTCTGCTGTGTAGACCTTGTATCTACAACGAAGTGTGTACTGAAGCAATCGCTTGAATATTTTTTTCTTAAAACTTGGATCAGTAGCTAAAATAAGCATTTGTTTAAGTGTGGGTTGCAAAAGTGGTATGAGTGCATTGACTTTCTATTAAAACATATATAAGAGCGATAGTTGTAGTTACACTTATTTTCCGCCAAGGGGAAAATGCTGGTTCTAAAGTATGGAGAGATCTTTTCCAAAGTGCGCCTTGTTGCCGAGAGATGGCAGCGCCTGTCATATGAATTGCTGCGAGGGAGTTTGGTTAATATTTACAGAGCTGGCTAACAATTTGTAGTTGAGGCTTTAATCAGTTGGTTAGGTTTAAATATTTTCCAGTACGTGAAGATTACTAGCGGGTCACAGTAAAAACTAAGACAATAACCAAAGATCAAATATTTATAAATCAGAGAAGATGTCTCCTGCATGCTGTATTTAGTCGGAGATTTCAGAATTGTGTGCGTGGTAGTATTGGACTTAAATTGTCTACACGACTAGTTGAGTGTTTCATATTTTTGTTGGAACTTGTATCCAATTATAATGATGAGTAAAGTTGGGAAGTGTTCATTAATCTCAAAAAAGGCTACAGACAAATTGCTGTTAGTCCCCATGATTCGGCTCCAAGGCGCACTTTGTAAATTAAGTCTCCATACCTTTGAACCTACATTTCGTCATGGCGAAAAATCGGTGTAGCTAAAACTATCGCTTTTATATATTATCAGTTTTAATGGAAAGTCAAAGCACTCATACGACTTTTGCAACACACTCTTAAACAAATGCTTATTTTCATTTCTGGTCCAAGTTAAAAAAAATCAAGTAATTGCTTCAGTACACACTTCGTTGTGGATACAAAGTCTTTAAAGCAGAAGAAGTGCTAGATAACGATCAATAGGTCAGTACTTATGTCCCGTCACTTAAATTACATGACATTCTAATAAATATATAAGCTAAAGGTCACAATAGACACTTCGAAGAATTGATAAACGTCTCACGCAAATGCAAGGCAGGGTTTAGATAATCGTATTCCGTTTATGACGTTTATGGTAAAGCAAAAAAAAATCTTGTAAACATGTGAGGCATTATAATTGCATAGAACTAATTATAAATTGTCCTCCACGAGGGATATATTGGTACAGAACCAAAAAAAAAAAACAATCTTTTTACGGACTTTACCTTGTTGCCGAGAGATTTCTCTGCCTGTGGCTTTTTATTGCAATAAAGACCTTAACATGCTTTGCTATTATTTAGAGACTTTTATGACCAACTCTAGTTATAATGTACAGATATTTCTTACATTTAATTGATTATTTTGAGGAAGAAAAAAGTGCAGCGCGAGTGTGTGCTGACACAATATAAATCCAACAAGTTGTAGTGTGGTAGAGTGGAACTTATCTAAAGAAGCTGCTCATTTATGCGCAAATTTCGCAACCGAATATTGCAGATATATTTTTTGATTCAGTGGGTATCTGTCTGACTGTTTTGGTATTTACTATTTTCAAAGAATGGCTTTTGCTACAATGTAACAAATTAGTGAAATTTCAAGGATTTATTAATGTAGTCCCTACTTTATTCTTACTGTAGGTGTATACTGCCTTTAATGGATTTTAAACGAGTTTTGGTTTTGTTTAAATAACCTAATAAATACAGAAGATACGGAATTGTATTAATAATGCATTTTACATCATCATACAATTTAAATGCCTCGTTCTGTTTATTAAGTATCCGTTTCCGGCCCCTAAAGTGTTTAAATGGTCATCAGCGATGCGATTACTGGACATATGGTACGGATGCTTGCCCCAAAAAGTTATTTTACGTCGGCGACGGACGCCGCCCTGTTTGCGCAACTCCTGCAGTGCAAAATGTATTGGAACACACGTTTTTACCTTAATTTACGTCCTTCAACACTCAGTCATTTGGGACGATGAATGAGATGGATAAAGTGATTCTCAATGCGTCCGGAGTCCATGGCGCTTAGGGTTACCCGACATTCGTCTTTCAGGATAAGAAAATACCCCGATAAAAGCGTATCTAGGTAAACCCCCCTGACCGAGATTCGAACTCGGGATCTGTTGAACGTGACGCAGACATTATACCATCTACGCTACCAAGGCGGGCGGAACACAAGTTCTTTAGGTACTCCGCCTCTTTTTGTGATCTATGGGATCTGGCACATACTCTCCCGTGTTTCGTTTGCTTTATTAATTCCTCCGAAATACCTAGGTACTTAGCGCAGAAAGCCAAAGATTGTATGCCTGCGGGGAATTTATAAGAGGGGAAGAGAACGTCCAAACGTGCTGAAATTCTAATAAAATGCAAATAGCAAAAGAGTCGGGCAGATCAACATTGAATGAAGCAATATATTTAAAATGTTCGGTTGCGAAATGTGCGCATAACTGAGCAGCTTCTTTACATAGGTTACACTCTACAACACTACAATTTGTTGGATTGATAGTGTTTCAGTACACACCGTAGGTGCAGTTTTGTCTTGCTCAAAATAATCAATTACATTTACCAAATATCTGTACATTATAACTAGAGTTGGTCAGAAAGGTCTATAAATAATAGCCAACCATGTTAAGACCTTTATCGCAATAGAAAACCACAGGCAGAGCAAACTCTCGACAACAAGGTAGTGTCTGTAAAAAGATTGTTTCCTTTTTTGGTTCTGTACCAGCATATCTCCCGTGGAGGACAATTTATAATTATTTGTATCTAAATATAATGCATCACATTTTTGAAAGCTCTTTCTGCTTTATCTTACATGTCATCAAAGGAATAAGATTATCAAAATTCGGCCTTGCATTTGCCTAAGGCGTTTATCAGTATTTCGGAATGCCTAGTGTGACTTTTGTTTTATTTGTTGCAATCCCATGCAATTTAAGTTACGGCACATAAGTTAAACGTTATCTACCCTTGTTCTGCTGTATAGACCTTTTCTCCACAACGAAGTGTGTACTAAAGCAAATTTTTGAAGGTGTTTACTTTCAAGTTGGATCAGAAAGCAGAATAAGCACTTGTTTAATAGTGGCTAGCGATAGTGCTATGAGTACATTGACCTTCTATTATAAACAGGTGTTATAAAAGTTTTATATATCTTTTCTTACTCTGATTTTCCGCCAAAGGTTAATGTTGATTCACAAAGTGTTGAGCGTTCTTCTAAAGAGTGCGCATTGATGCCGAGAGATGGCGCCGTCTGTCATACGTTATGCTGCGATGAATGGTTCAAATATTTACAGAACTGGCTAACAGTTTGTTGTTGTGACTTTAAGCAGTTATTTAATTTTAATGTGTTTCCAGTATTTGAAGATAACCAGCAGCCGCAGTGAAATCTGAACCAATAGACAAAGATGAAGTATTTATGCTTCGGAGAAGATGTCTCCTACGTGATGTATTTAGTCGGGGATTTCGGAACTGACCCACTCATTTGGAGATTCCTCTTCGAGACGCCGAAGAGGAAACATCGCCTGCGAGAGTTACCAGCGCATCCAGAGCTTTGGAGTCAGCAATTGCCGCCATCGGGAGGGACCCTCGGGAAGCTCCCGGCAATTGCGCTGCTCCACGGACGTCGCAGAAAACGCGGCCTTCTTCTGAGGGACAACACACAGCTGCCTTCTTCACCATCTTCAAGAAGGGAAATCTACACAGGTAGCGGGGCGACTCACCACCTGAGCCATCCAGTCCTTGTGACTGGGTAAGGCGTATTCTGTTAAAACAGGTGTCCGGTCCTCTGAGTTGCAAGCTGTTCAGCACCCGCTGCCTAGAGGTAAGGACACCCGTAGGGCGGTTGATTGCACTGCACCTTCGGGTGCAGGGCCGTTAGTGTACCTGCTCAGTACCTCCTTCACTAGTTTTTCTTTCTTTTTGTCTCTTCTTCTTTTTGTCACTTCCAATTTTCCGTAATGGCAGAAGCCAGTTATATTCCTTCCACCTCGACCCGTACAGGGTCTGATGTACCGGCTGCTACGGCCAACCCAAGCACCTCCACTGGAGGATTAAGGAAGAGGAAACCTTGCCAACAACGCTACGGCGGAAAGGGCAAGGTAGTCCTTCTTGAACAACCTTCTGACCAGGGCGTCTCGCGAGAAGCTGTTTCTCGTGTAGGCAAAATTTTTGAGTCCGACTCCGACGACGAGTGCACTAGTGTGCGCAGTTTTCAATCCAGCAGCGGGAGAGCATCCGTGCTCTCCTGCAACTCTGCTTACTCCTCGGCATCTGAGGGAGGCCGGGAGCCCAGCTCATCGGACCTCTCGTCGGATGGCGAGGGTGAGGAGTTCCGTGAGGTAAGGTCACAGAGAACCAAGAGAGCAGCAAGACTGGCTGCAGAGGGCGTGCCCTCTGGCCAGTCTTCTCGATCAGGACCAACCTCCGGCCAGAACCAGGCTGGAAGGCAAAGGCAACACATACCGCCTATTATCGTGGACAACTTCTTGGGGGCGGTAGGCTTCCTTAAGGAGGTCGTGCCGACCCTCGAGAATGAGTGCTCGGTAAAGAGGAACAAAAGCCGATTTGTCTTCCACGCAAAGAACGAGGGGGAATATACCAAAATACTGCTGCAACTCAAGCAGAGAAAAATTCCTCATTTTACCTTTGGCCTGAATAAGGCCCGTGATGTACGCCGAGTCATCCGATGGGTTACCCGCGGACACTTCCGTGGATGACATAAGGGCAGACCTCACCCACCAGGGCATCACCCCTAAAATAGTGAAGCAGCTCACTCGACCTGCTCCAGATCGCCAGGGAACTAAAGCTCCCCTTCCCCTGTTCCTAGTAGTGGTGGAGCGGGTAAACGACCCCGAGGTTAAGTTGGATGATGTTCGCACCATCTGCTACCTCCGGGTCACTCTGGAACCAGCCAAAGGCTCTGGCGGGCCCCCACAGTGCTACAGATGTCTGGGATTTAATCATTCCAGCCTCTTCTGCCACCGTAAACCTCGCTGCTTGAGGTGCGGTGGCACCCACCTCAGAGAGGACTGCCCCCGTGCCATCACGGAAGTTCCAACCTGCGCCAACTGCAAAGGAGGGCACATAGCGTGCTATGGAGGTTGCCCTACCAGGAAGGCGGTTATTGCCTCTAGGAGACCAGCTCGAGGGCCAATAACCCAGAACACCCGTTCTGAGCCAGTAGCGGAGAGGGCAACCTCTTCCATAGCACCACGGCAACAATTGCCTAGCTCCAATAGTGCCCCATCCTTTGCTGAGGTGGTGCGCAAACCAGCCGGTGACTCGACGACTTTGCGGGGCAAGACACAACCCCCCAAGTATACACACACACGCACAGCCAAACACAAAAAACAACACAAAGCTCCAGCCCCACCTAGAGCCACTCCCAGAAGGGAGGAGGGTCGTGAGGCGGCCAAAAGGGCGGACTCGGATTCCGAGGCTGGGAGCGGGTCTGGTGAACCCAAGCCTGCTCGACAGATTAGGGACGAGAAAGCCGAAGGTAGGCCAGCCCC
The DNA here is from genome assembly GCA_030765055.1 of Mantis religiosa. NCBI lineage: Eukaryota > Metazoa > Arthropoda > Insecta > Mantodea > Mantidae > Mantis > Mantis religiosa. The sequence goes on along the minus strand of CM060950.1, from coordinate 342,799,619 downwards.
AAGACACTCCTCACCTTCGAAGTCCCAAACTTCACACACTACTCCCTCCTCACCACGGTCGGAGTTGCTGACGTGGCTGTATCAGCTGTTACAGTCCCACGGTGAGCGACTCTGTGAACTGCTGGTGCGGTATACCTCCACCACAGACCCCGCAACCCGCATGGTGACAGCCATGGAGGGGCTTGCCCTTCTGACCTCCTTTACCGACCCGGCCCAGAATGGCAGCACGAACTAGGTCTAGTACCTCGTTCAGGTTCGCGTTCTGAAACGCGGCTGGAGTGGCGGTTCAACGGGACGAGCCCCTACATTTTGTAAGATCCAATGTTTTGGACCTCATCTTGGTGTCGGAAACCCATCTCCGCCCCCAGATCCCCTTCCATTTCTCGGGGTATCACTGTCTCCGAACGGATCGCGCTGGTCGCCGAGGAGGTGGCACAGCGATCCTGGTGAGGAGAAGTGTGGTCCATCGAGCTGTCCAGCTTCCACAACTCCAGACACTAGAAGCCACGGCAGCCTGCGTGAACCTTGGCGGTTCTGAAGTCCTGGTAGTATCAGCCTACCATCCTCCCCGCTCACAGTTCATAGCCAATGACTACCAATCCATTCTTTCCTTACATCCCAATGTCATTATGGCCGGGGACTTCAATGTCAAACATCAGCGTTGGCATCATGGTCCCCGAGCGGATAGGAGAGGCAGTGACATTATCCGCATGGTAGATGCGGACCCTCACCTTCGAGTTGAGGGCCCATGGCAACCCACTCACTACCCGCGTGGTCGGGGTCTCCCATCTCATATCGACTTCGCTATCATCAAACGCTTTCCATTTCATTTCTCACTCACTTCGCTTAACGCATTACATTCAGATCACAACCCAGTACTTGCTGAGGTTAATACACGGATTGCCAATCATGACGTCTCGGTTCAAAACCGGGATGTGGACTGGGATTGCGTCAAAGTCTGCCTGAATGACTCCATTCCTCCCAACCCCAACATAACCGACATTCCCTCCCTTGAGGCTGCGGTCTCGTCCTTCACCTCAGTCGTGAAGCGAACGGTCCGCAACCTTACAGTTATCACCCCAGCCCCCCTTCATCCGGATGCTCTTCCCCTAGACATCCTACTTCTCATTCGCCGTTCATGGGCAGCAAGGCGGCTCTACCAGAGACACCGCACGCCTCATTATCGAGGGCTTCATCGGCGACTGTGCCGAGAGGTTCGTGCCCGCCTCCGTGAGCACAGAGTGCGCACGTGGGAGGACACGATGTCTCGTATGAACCTCGAGGATGGAGACGTGTGGAGGGTCATTAAAAGACTTCGGAACCGCCAAGGGACACCAAACTCCCCACTCCAGGGTACCCAAGGCCTGTCCTACGAACCACAGGCCAAGGCTACGGTGTTCGCCGACTACCTTGAGAGGACCATGAGGCCTAGAGAAGACCCCCAGGACCCTGCCTTCTCTGGCCGCGTTAGGCAGGTGGTACGTCGATACTTTCGGCGACCACCGGCTGAGGCGGACAGACTCCCAGTTATAAGGCCCAGTGAGCTTCAGGGCGTACTCCGGCGCCTCAAACCAAAAAAGGCAGCGGGACCTGATGGCATAACGCCACTCATGCTCCGCCACCTTCCCTTCAGGGCCGTGTTATTTCTAACCAAAGTCTTCAATATGTGTCTCTCTCTGAGTCACTTTCCACGTAGTTGGAAAGAGGCTCGGGTGATATGCATCTTGAAGCCAGGGAAAGACCCGGTTAATCCAGTCAACTACCGCTCCATTAGCCTCATTTCTGTTCTCTCGAAGGTTTTCGAGAGACTTTTCTTAGCCCGCATGTCCCCCCTTCTGGGTGACATACAAGATATCCCTCCTCACCAGTTTGGCTTTCGTCCTGGGCATTCTACGTCACAGCAGTTGCTGCGCGTGGTGGAGGCTGCAGCCCTGTGTTTCCAGGACAAGGCATTCACCTCGGCGGTTTCTCTGGACGTGGAAAAGGCTTTCTCTACGACCTGGCACGCGGGTCTTCTGTACAAATTCATCCAACTGGAGCTACCCACTCAAGTCATACACCTTCTTCACTCTTTCCTAAAGCATAGATTCTTCACTGTCACAGTGGCGGGAAAAACATCTACACGAAGGTCTATCCACGGCGGAGTCCCCGAAGGATCTGTGTTATCCCCGACGCTGTACGGCGTCTATGTGGCTGACCTTCCCACTGAACAGCACGTCAACATAGCACAGTATGCTGACGACGTGCTGCTATTCTCAACAAATAGACACCCACGCAGAACCTTCAACCCCATCCAAAGATACCCAATTCTCCTCCAGGAGTTTGGCGATTGTCCATTAATACGGAGAAAAGCCAAGCGATATTGTTCACCAAGCGCCGCTTTCCCGCCAATTTCCCCCAATTTACCTACTTCGGGCAAGGGATCAGGTGGGAGAATTCAATCAAGTACTTGGGAGTCAAGCTGGACAAGGGCCTAACTTTTCGGAAGCACATCCAGGAGCAAGCTCATCGGTCGTGTGGTGCCGTGGCATCACTATACCCTGTGCTTCGGTCTGCGATGTCTGTTCCCCTGAAGTTGCGCCTCTTTATGGCTCTGGTCCTCCCTGTCATGCTCTATGCGTGCGAAGTCTGGGGTATGGCCGCAGGCTCACATCTAGTTCTGCTCCAACGTGCACAGAATAAATGTCTTCGGATTATTTATTCTGTTTGTACAAGGTTCCCCGTGAGATTACTTCATGAGGCTTCATCCCTCCGATATGTGGAGGATGAAATTAGGCGCCGGGCGACAAAATTCTTCGAGGGTTTGCCCCAACATCAGAGCGCCCTCGTCAGATCCCTTGGGGATTATGTTCCTCGTGAGCGTCGCTTAAAGCGATACCGGTTACCCCGCATGTCTTGCGGTCACTACCGGTAACCACATGATCTCCATTCCAGTCTAATTTAAATTTCAGCTACTCCAAAATTGTTATTATGGAATATTCAAAATTATACATACCTTCTTCCTAGTTTATTAACTAACCCACCAGCGGTGCTCGCTGTCCGAAGCACCCGGTTCATCATTCCCTGAGGAGCAAAAAGCTACCTCCCTACACTAACCCCAATTAAAATACACCCGTCATTCTGCAACATCCACATACCGCCACTACGTGGTTAAGCTCTTCCCAGAGCAGGTACACGATTTGACCACCCTTCGGGCGGTTCCAAACAGACCGCCAGATTTGTGCTGCTGCTGCTGTGTGGATATATTAGACTTTGCTGGAACTTTTACGTGTGTTTGTTGTACCTTGTGTGCATTTAAGATTTTGAGTACACTTGGGAAGTGTTTATTAATCTCACAAAAGGCTCCAGTCATACTGCTGATAGTCCCATTGTATAAATTACCCATGTGTGGGTATTTCTTGTCATGTGAAAGAGAACTTGGGTCCGTCACTCAGCAGAGTCTTTGTTCCCGAACGGTCTTTGGAGTAGCCAAATGTTGAATTGAAGACATGTCGGGAAAATTGGGTTAACCCACATTTTTTAAAAATGAAGTAAAACATTGTTTTATGAATGAGGCTGAAAGAAATTGTTTACGTTATTTTATTTCATTTCTGAGAATATGGTTCTCTGAATACAGTGTATTTTATCAGTATCATCCTTAATAGACCCCAAAACATGACTGACGTAATAACGTCAATAAAAACAAAATAAGGGCAATAAAGTGAAAACATTCGTCAGCAATTACTTAAGTTTTATGCTAAATATATCTTACGTACATTTTAGGTGAAACTAATAATTAAATATGTCTTTTAGCATGTTTAAACATGGTAAGCTTTGGAATAATCCATTTTTCAATAAATATATCACTTTGAAAAGTAGGTACAAGCTTATAGCTGTAGTCAGGCTGATCAAAAATTGCTTCATCAGTAATATCCTGAGAAGCTGTAGTCTCAAAATCAAGAGTTTTATAATACTCATGAAAAATTGGTGGGATATAATTCATCAGATCCTGTAGGTACTTTAATTTTACAGGATTTATAGGTTTTGGACCATTGTATTTTGGAGTAAATGTCACATAAGTAAGCGACAGTTTGCCAGATATTTTCTTTCTAATGTCCAAAGTGTCAATCCTCAATACCACCGTAAGTGTATTTAAAATATAGGTTAAAGCGGTACTCTCATGTATGTCACCTTGGAGTACCTTTCGCCCAGATTCTGAAACTGTTCTTTCCTGTACTTTATCAAGAACAGGCTTTGTGGATATGAATATGTTAGTTGTCATTCTGACAACATGAAAAGGATTCCTTACCCTGGATTATTTCACTTGCTCCATCCACTGATCTTGAACATAAATTTAAGCTGCTAGCCTCTTCTTTTTTCTCTATGATGCCGAAGTCATGATCACAAGGCAAAAATTTCTGAATGGCCACTAGATGGCAGGCAGAGAGTATGAACAGGTTAGCCCATTTTTGTCATCATACAAATAGCATATCACAAAACGCAAGAACTTCACCTCTATTTAGCGTGATATGATTGCTGGAGGAGAGACCAGCACTAGAAAAGATAGCTCTCTGCTGCAACAATAGAGGGCAGAACTTACTGCAAAATATTTTATTTTCAGGTTTAGCCCATTTTTCCGGGCATGTCTTCAATTCTCGGTAAAGATCTAATGAACAGATAGAACAAGTCAATCCATGGCGTTGATTTCGACCGAGGTTCTACCGGTCACCTTCAGCTCTATCTATTCACATCTATTTAGATACTCACGGCTGGAATAGCCACAATAGCTGCATCATCCAATCAGAAATTTGGTTCCGAATAGCTTCCCAACTTAATGCTTCCAGGTAATGCATGCGCATGTGGCCGCGATTCATCCATGCATTCAAGAGCCTGTTTCAAATGTCATAGAAGCAAATCTTTCAAAGCTCATTATCCGGCATCTTAATAACCGTTAACGTTCCAAACCTCCGAGGTCCAATCTAACAACTCCAGGTGAGGAAATTCCCATCAACAATAATGCTGCTAAGATGTGCTGGAGAACCGCCGTGCACAAACAACCTCTTTTCTGTTACTTACAGGAGCAGATCTTCATGTAGGAAACGTGGGAATGTATCGAGACGAGAGGAGATTCACGTACAATTACAGTACAGATATTAATCCAAAACTGTTGCTGATATACAGGCTGAACTGCAGCAGTAGCTAACAGCAGCCCATGCTGCGCGCCGTGGAAAATTTTAATTAAAAATACTAGAAACTTAATATGATCAGAAATGTAAACTGACGAGGCAAGCAATAGTCCGGTGTTTTGCGTTAGAACGAAGTCCCATTTCAAAGTACTGAGAATGATCTTACCGGCCACTATTTTAACTATATATTTTGACGGTTTATGAACTTAAACCTTCACTAATCCCAAGGAAAGAATAATGATGGAACATATACTGCCATAAATCTATTTCTCTTTTGATGTAACGTAATCATTCCCAAAGCTTGCAAAAGAACTTTGAATAATTCTATATAGTAGAAGAAATAAGGCTCAGCTGAAACGTTCAGTGCTGAATGTACTAGACACATGGCACGGATGCTAGCTCCAAGAAGATCTTATTTTACTTCGGCGCTGGACGCCATCCTCTTTGCACAACTCTTGCAGTGCAAAATGTATTGGGACACCCGTTTTCTATTAAATTTACGTCGTGCAACACTAAGTCATTTCGGACGACGAATGAGTTGGATGAAATGATCCTCAATGCGTCCGGGGTCCATGGCGCTTAGAGTTACCTGACATTCGTCTTTCAGGATAAGGGAAAACCCCGTTAAAAACCTTATCTAGGTAACTCACCCTGAGCGAGTTTCGAACTCGTTACCCCTTGAACGTGAGGCAGACATGTATGTATGTATGTATATATGTATGTATGTATGTATGTATGTATTTATTCACTGCAATTGGGTACTACCCGGTGGCAGTGTTAAGAATACAGATCAAATTACAAATACTAGATTTACAAAAATAACACAATAAACAAGACAAACATGATATTATTTTACTTTAGTCACTTAAAACATATCTATTTAATTCTCTATTTACATATTATATACCATTATAATTTAAAAGTTAAACTATAAACTATCTAGATTTTTTCTAAATTTCTTCATCGACAGGGGACAGCCCTGAAAGACTGCTACAGACAATTCATTCCATTCTTCAATGGTTCCATTAACAAAAGAAAATTTTCCTACGTCGGTTCTGTATCTTCTACCCTTAATTTTATACCTATGATCGTTTCGTCCATAATAATCCGGATTATCTAACCTTACACTAACATCCACCCATGCCTTTACACCAGCATTAGCTTTGAATAATGCTACCAACCTATGTTTTTTACGCCTAATTCTTAATTCCTCCCATTTAGTCTCATATCCTTTTATAGGCCCAAAATACTTGCCTCTTTTTATGAATTTTATTGCCCTCTTCTGTATTTTTTCTAATGGATCAATTTGGTTAGCTCTATACGGGTCCCAGCATGCTACTGCATATTCCATAAGCGGCCGCACTAATGCCTTGTAGGCAATTTCCTGGATCTAGCGCTCCCCTTTTTCAATATTCTCATTACGAAATGTAATGCCGTCCACGCATTCCTAGATGTGGAATTTACTTGTTCGTCCCATCCAGCATTACTTGCCAGGTACACTCCCAAGTATTTGCAGCTGTCCACCTGTGGAATTTGCACCCCTCCCATGTGATAGTTAACAATAATTTTGCCCTTAGTTCTACTAAAAACAATGGACTTACTTTTCTTGGCATTAATTGACATTTTGTTAGCCGCAGCCCAATTACAGATTTCATTTAAATCATCCTGAAGAGCGGTTTTATGCACTGTATTCCGAATTTTATTATAAATGATACAATCGTCTGCAAACAACTTTATCTGGCAGTTAATATTAACAGCAATGTCATTAACAAAAACGAGAAACAGTAAAGGTCCCAGTACTGAGCCTTGCGGCACACCCGAACTTGCGGTTCCACTATCGACAGCTCTTTACCTACTTTAACCTTTTGCGTTCTCCCTTTCAAAAAATGTTTAACCCATAATACTACGCGTTTGTCAATTCCTGTATTAGCCAGCTTACAAATAAGTAAACTATGTGGCACTACATCAAAAGCTTTAGAAAAGTCTATTACCACTGCATCAGTTATTCCCCCTGCATCTACCTCATTTGCCAAATCTTGAAATAATGAATTAATTTGACTTTCGCACGAATACCCAGGTCTAAATCCATGTTGCGCTTCATTAAACCACTTTTTACTTTCTAACTCCTCTCGTATATATTCTGCAATTAAATGTTCCATTAATTTACATACTACTGAAGTTAGACTAACTGGCCGATAATTATTTATTTCTGTTTTATTACCCCCTTTATAAATCGGAACTATAATAGCTGTTTTCCAGCCTTCTGGTAAGGCACAGTTGTTAATTGACATGTTGAACAAGAGCATAAGATAGGGAATCATGGCTTCACACCCAAGCTTTAATATTTCAGTAGGTATATTGTCTGGTCCCCTTGATTTTCGGTTTTGCAGCATCTTAATCCTTTTGCGTAATTTGGGCGCCATTATTTGAAAAATTGTTTCTCCACTCTCCCCAATTTCCTGTTCGCAACTATCGTCGGATTTAAGAAAAACCGATACAAAATGCGAATTTAATATATTAGCTTTGTCCCTATCACTTAATACATCTATCGCATTAACGTTAAAATCTGGTATAAGAGGGGAAGAGAATGTCCAAACGTGCTGAAATTCTAATTAAATTCAGATAGCAAAACTGTCAGGCAGATCAACACTGAGTAATACAATAAATCTGCAATATTCACCTGCGAAAGGTGCGCATAAATGAGCAGCTTCTTTAGATAAGTTCCACTCAACCAAACTACAAATTTTCAGATTGATATTTTGTCAGAACACACTTTAGCTGCAGACTTGTCTTGCTCAAAATAATCAATTAAATGTAAGAAATATCTATACATTATGACTAGAATTAATCATAAAAGTCTATAAATAATAGCAAAGCATGTGAAGAGCTTTATGGGAATAAAAAACCACAGGCAGAGAAATCTCGCGCAAACAAGGTGGTATCGGTAAAAACTTTATATCCTTTTTGGCTTCTGCATCAACATCTCTCCCGTGGAGGACAATTATAATTATTTGAATGCAATTATAATGCATCACTTGTTTAGAAGCTTTTTTGTTTCCCTTTAATGACATAAAACGGAATAAGATTATCAAAACCCTGCCTTGCATTTGCGGTAGGCGTTTATCAGTATTTTGAAATGGCTAGTGTGACTTTTAATTTATTTATTGGATTGCCATGCAATCTAAGTGACGGCACATAAGTCCTGGCCCTTTAATCGTTATGTACCAATTCTTCTGATGTATAGACCTTGTATCTACAACGAAGTGTGTACTGAAGCAATTGCTTGAATTTTTTTTTTTCTTTAAACTTGGAACAGGAGCTAAAATAAGCTTTTGTTAAAGAGTGGGTTGCAAAAGTGGTATGAGTGCATTGACTTTCTATTAAAACAGATATTATATAAGAGCGATAGTTTTAGTTAAACTGATTTTCCGCCAAGGGGAAATGTTGATTCTAAAGTATGGGGAATTCTTCTACAATGTGCGCCTTCATGCCGAGAGATGGCAGCGCCTGTCATATGTTTTGCTGCGAGGGAGTGGTGTTAATATTTTCAGAGCTGGCTAACAATTTGTAGTTGTGGCTTTGATGAGTTGGTTAGGTTTTAATGTGTTTCCATTACCTGAAGGTAACTAGCAGCCGCAGTGAAACTGATACAGTAACCAAAGATGAACTATATGCGTCAGAGAAGAAGTCTGCTGCATGAGTTATTTAGTCGGAGATTTCGGAACTGTGTGCGTGGGTATAGTAGACTTCTGGAAGTTTATGATATTTTTGTTGGTACTTGCATACAATTATAATGATGAGTACGGTTGGGAGGTGTTCATTAATCTCACAAAAGGCTGCAGTCACACTGCTGTTAGTCCCCATGTCTCAGCACCAGGTCGCAGTTTGTAAAAGAACTCTCCACACCCTTGATCCAACACTTCGTCATAGCGAAAAATCAGTGTAACTAAAACTATCGCTTTTATATAATATCTGTAATAATAGAAAGTGAAATCACTCATACCACTTTTGCAACCCACTCTTAAACATATGCTTATTTTCGTTTCTGATCCAAGTTAAAAAAAAATCCAGTAATTGCTTCAGTACACACTTGGTTGTGGATACAAAGTCTATACAGCAGAAGAACTGCTAGATAAAGATCAATAGGTCAGTACTTATGTGCCGTCACTTAAATTACATGGCATTCTAATAAATAAACTAAATGTCACAATAGGCACTTGGAAAAATTGATAAACGCCTCACGCAAATGCAAGAGAGGGTTTAGATAATCTTATTCAGTTTATGACATTTATGGTTAAGCAAAAAAAGCTTGTAAACATGTTAGGCATTATAATTTCATACAACTAATTATAAATTGTCCTCCATGACAGATATATTGGTACAGAACCAAAAAAGGAAACAATCTTTTTACGGAGTTTTTCTTGTTAAGAGATTGCTCTGCCTGTGGCATTTTATTGCAATGAAGGTCTTAACATGCTTTGCTGTCATTTAGAGACTTTTATGACCATCTCTAGTTATAATGTACAGATATTTCTTACATTTAATTGATTATTTTGAGGAAGACAAAAGTGCAGCTACAGTGTGTACTGACACAATATCAATCCAACAACTTGTAGTATGGTAGAGTGGAACTTATCTAAAGAAGCTGCTCATTTATGCGCAAATTTCGCAACCGAACATTGCAGATAATTTTTTTTGATTCAATGGTGATCTGTCTGACCGTTTTGATATTTTTTTTTTTTTTCAAAAAATGGCTTTTGCTACAGTGTAACAAATTAGTGAAATTTTAACGATTTAGTAATGTAGTCTCTACTTTATTCTTACTGTAGGTGTAAACTGCCTTTAATGGGGTTTAAGCTAGTTTTGCTTTTGTTTAAATAACTTAATAAATACAGAATATACGGAATTGTATTTATGATGCATTTTTACTGCATCTAACAATTTAAGTGCCTTGTTCTGTTTATAAAGTAACCGTTTCCTGACCCCAGAAGTGTTTAAATGGCCATCGGCGAAGCGGGTACTAGACATATGGCACGGATGCTTGCTCCAAGAAGTTCTTATTTTACGTCGGCGCCAGACGCCATCCTCTTTGCGCAACTCCTGCAGTGCAAAATGGATTGGAACACACGTTTTTCTTTTAATTTACGTCCTTCAACACTCAGTCATTTCGGACGATGAATGAGATGGATGAAAGGATCCTCAATGCGTCCGGGGTCCATGGCGCCTGGAGTTACCCGAAATTCGTTCGACATTCGAACTCGGGACCTATTGAACGTGACGCAGACATGCTACCATGTACGCTACCAAGGCGGGCGGAACACAAGTTCTTTAGGTACTCCGCCTCTTTTTGTGATTTACGGTATCTGGCACATATTCTCCCGTCTTTCGTTTCCTTTATTAATTCCTCCGAAATACCTAAGTGCTTAGTGCAGAAAGCCAAAGATCGTATGCCTGCGAGGAATTTATAAGAGGGGAAGAGAATGTCCAAATGAGCTGAAATTCTAATTAAATAAAAATAGCAAAACAGTCAGGCAAATCAACACTGAATAAAACAATAAATCTGCAATATTCGGTTGCGTAAGGTGCGCATAAATGAGCAGCTTCTTTAGATAAGTTCCACTCTACCACAATACAAATTTTCGGATTGATATTTTGTCAGCACACACTTTAGCTGCAGATCTTTGCTGGCGGAGCCGACTTCACACCGCCAATACTTGACTTCCCCTGCTCTAGTAGTATTAGCACTGCCTACGTGGAAATTAATGGGATAGGTTCGCAGGGATAGAAGGAAGGAACAAATATCTCCTGGCGCTGTAATATCTCACAGTTTCTTGTCATTTGACTGCGTGGATGTGTGCCGTATTAATATGCTTAAAATGAAATAAAATCTGCAATACTCTGTCCTGATATTCAATTTCTCACACAAGAACGTGTTCAGCAAACTTCATAAATTTATCTGCTATGTCCATCATTTAATATATCACAATTTTACAGATACGCTTGGTAAAATATTTCTTTATTTTAGGTTTTTTACATGTTTAACGTAGATCCTTAGGATTTTATTCATTAAATAGGCTTTGTAAGTGTTTTGTTTGTGTATCAGTACATGCACTTATAATTTTCATTTAATTCTACATATCTGTAAGATATATTCATGAAGTTGCATTAATCATAAAAGTATACATTGTCAAAGATATTCATCAAAGAACGCACAAAATAGAGTTACTGTTTGCTTTCGAGGCTAATTTTTGGTATTGCTGTAGATGGTTACACAAATTTTATGGGGTAAACGATTTCGAATTCGTTCTTGTATGACGAAAACGTCCATTCAACAGAATATGGCCTCAATGGAGCGTAGATCATTGATGCCAGTGCAGCAGGTTCTAGGGGTAGCTTTCTTGTATACTGTCTACCCACCACAAGAAGGCAAGAGAGGAATGAAGAGGAGAGGGGTTTGAACTGTTTATCTGTTCTGTTCGCAAAAGTTAAAAGGCATATGGAGAAGGACCGTACTGCAGACACCAGCCATTCCTAAGCTTGCTCCTCCTACGAGCGCTGCCGAATGTGGTACACACATCTCACGCACCTGAACTGAGAACATTATATTAATTAATAATATTAATTAATTACTTAATTAATATTAATTAATAATTAACCATAATTAATGAATTAATAATAATTAATATTAATTAATTACGCTCGGATAAATGTGTGAAAACTGACAGGTGCCAATCTTATAATAAGAAAGCATTGTATTTTCTAATCATGACCGTACAAAAATCCTGTCTCTACGATACTTAGAGCACGAGCGATAGACATTTTATCCTTCACGTGGTTATGATTAAATGCTACGGATAAATATTTGAATATTGCACATGCCAATCTTATAATATGAAAGCATTGTATTTTCTGATCGTGACCGTACAAAACTCCTGTCTCTACGATACTTAGAACACGAGCGATAGACGTTTTATCCTTCACGTGGTTACGATTAAATGTTACGGTTAAATATTTGAATATGGCACATGCCAATCTTATATTATGAAAGCATTGTGTTTTCTGATCGTGACCGTACAAAAATCCTGTCTCTACGATACATAGAACACTAGCAATAGACGTTTTATCTTCACATGGTTATGGTTACCCAACATCCATCCATTCAACACAGATAAGCCTGGAAAACAACACCATCCTTTCCTCATAATATCTCAAGCATAGATAAACAATGCGCCTTCTATGAATACAGAAGTCACGCAGTTTGAAACAAGTTCGTTTTCAGAGTAGAGGTGTCGTTTTGTTAAAGTGAATGGCATCGTTAAATCGTGTATGAACTCGAGCTGAAATATTGTTAATATTACATTAGATTATTATACACATATCTTGTTTCCAGTGTTTGTGATCTGAGTGCGTGAACATGTCCCTCGAAGCCGGGACAAGTGATTTCTCGATCAACAAATATGAAACGATCCATTCTCAGGGCAGAAAAATTATATTTAATATGAACAAGTTTTTGCGAAAGCTCTCCAATCCAGGATATAGGGCAACTGTAGATTTTTCAAAATCCCAGCAATTAACTGTGTACCCTTGTGGCGTAGCTAGTGTGCACACAGAGTCTCGAATTTGTAGTGAAGCAGCTCCATTCTTAGAAAAAAGGGGTTTACCTGTGTTTCAATCTCCGGGAAACATCCACGAAGTTGGAAAGCGAGTTACTGGATTGGAAACAGTGCTTTCTGTGCCACTGCTATCACTACTTCAAGGCAAGATCTTAAGGTTTTAGGAATATTTAATGTGCTGTTTACTTACGGGAAGAATAGCCAAAACTTTTTCTGCCGGGTAAAACTGCTCTTATGTACAGAACCTCTGCAGGTACACGTACTACGCTTGGAAACAGCGCTTCGCTTGAGCATTAGCCAGCGTTCTTATGCTCTAACTTTTGCAAGCGGTACAGTGCATCTGTTTACTACGAAATGAGCGTGTGAGAGTGTAAAAGTCACCCAGATATAATGTTTGTTGCAGTGAAAGTAGTGATAGGTATTATGCATGGGTGAGCTATGTGACAACACTTGCGTATTTTAAACGAATTTACGAGGGCTGTTCAATATAGAATGATCACAACTTTCTTTGACAACGTACTTTACTCACTCTCATAATTTTGATGGTTCTTCTCAAAATAGTCTCCTCTGGATGCGTTGCACTTGTTCCAGCGTTTCTGTCAGTCTTCAAAGACATGCTGGAAACTATTTTTGAGAGATACTTCAAAATCACCTCCACAGCCTTCATCTCTGCTTCTGACGATGGATAATGCCTCCCACGAAGGCGTTTCTTCAAGTTAGGGAATAGAAAAAAGGCACATGGGTCTAAATGCGGACTATAGGGAGGGTGAGAGATGCACTTCACGTTGATGTTTGCAAGATATTCAGCAACAACATTGACAATATGCGGCCGCGCATTATCGTGGTGTAGCATCCAGCCTAATTCACGGAAATGTGGGCTTTTGCGCCTATTATGGACTTACAATGCTTTCAGGACCTCCCTGTAGTATTGTCCAGTTGCTGTTGTATGTGCAGGCACAACATGATGATAAACCATTCAATGAATATCAAAGAATGAGATGACCATAACTTTCCTATCAGAAGCAACCACTTTTGCATTTTGGGGGTTGGTGATGAAGGAGATTTCCAAACTGAGCTTTGCTGCTTGCTCTCAGAATCAAAATGATGTAGCCAAGTTTCATCAGCAATGATTGCGTTTGAAAGAAACTTTCGATCTTCCTCTAACATCAACTTTAACTGCACGTTACCTCCATTGCAGTGGTAGGTGACACTGAACATGTGTGAGCTTGCCTTGTTCTCACAGGCGGGAACCAGGAGTATCAACGATGAAACTACTACGGCGTGTTTGTTTCACATTAAGCTAACAGAATATAAAAAGATTGAATTTTAGTGCGAAAAATTATGTCCGAAAAAAATTATGATCATTCTTTATTGAACAGCCCTTGAAGCATCCTTGTCATACCGAGAAGGTGAGCATAAACACCGTGTGGACAACTAAAGTGATTACATTACACGTTCATCTAGCTTACCTTCTTGTAGTGGGTAGACAGCAGCTTTCTCCCTGCAATATTGAGTTTATGATTTTGATGTTCCTCAAGATCAGGATTTTGTTGAATAATATTCTGCAACTTCGAAGAACATGCACCTCCCACTAGTTCAGGTACTCGTTTTCTCGGGACATTGTCGATATCTAGAGCTTCTTTCAGAGGCAAATGTGTACTTTCCAACCGCAGAATAACTTTTGGTATAAAACTAAAATGCCAGTTAATATAAGCAAAATAATCTGTAAGAGTGGGTCACTCGAGTGATCTCTTAGCCTTGGCAATGGAGAAGGCTTGTGTTTCGTCTAATTCATTGAGGACATTTTAATGTTCCTTAATTGCTCGGAATAGGAAACCGCAGCAGACAGCCAAGTTCTCCAGTGGGTAAGTAACGGGTCAGGTGAAAGAGGGGTTGCCGGTACCTTCTAATTGAACTATTGTATGCTGCTGGGGTTTTTAAGAATAGTGTTCTTGACCGAAGATCTTTCGAGGAGCAGATTTACGCGTACATATTTTCGTTATTGATATGACGGTCATTTAAAGGAACATTTAATTTGTTTTATTAAAGAACTCTCGAATAGGAGCTTCCAAATTAACTTTGAAAATTAGAAAATATCATTCTTCGTTTCGAAAAGGGAAAGAAGTTAATTATATCATAGGTGTCAAGTAGTTGATTTGTGGGGATTCAAAAACACCTGCGTTAGCTGTTTTTGAAACCCCCTTGTTAAAACTCGACGCGAAATCCGCCTGTCCAAATATCGAAGAGGTTGTGTGTTGGTTGTGTTAGAATCCCCATGTTAAAATATCGAAGGGTTGGTTGTGTAGTAACACGTGTGTCACGTGTTAATGAAATCCGAGCCTTGAAAGTCGAGTAGAAATCTGTGTTTAAAAAAAAATATATATATATATTGATGTGCTGGCGTTCGTGTGCCACCCCCCTCCCCCTCCAGGAGCTTGACGACGACGACGACGACGACGACAACAACAACGACGCATCTCTCCCAAGCCTGCAAGGGCAATCGTGTCATTTTGTTGTATGTATGTGAAATGTAATTAACTGATGAATGTAATTACTGAAAAAAAAATGTGAATGGATTTCAGTATTCACACACACACACACACACACACACACACACACACACACACACACACACACACACACACACCGCTCCGTCCCCCCGGCACGCATGCAAATCGAATGGAAAAAATGTATTTATTCACGTAACTAAGTATACATTATTAATTAATTTATTTGTTTATTTAAGTATTTATTGAGTTATCCATTACAGTTATTGGGCTCCTGAGGAATCTGGCACTCTATGTGTGCTAAAAAGCGATCCTTTCCCTCTGTTCAAAATATAAATGCATATGCAGTGAAATGTTAAGAGAGTCAAGTAAAGATTTAGCGAGGATGAATGTATATTGCTACAGCTGTAGCCACCCCAACGGAACAGCGAATCCATATAACTTACTTGGGGTGAAATATTACACACACCTGCGCTAGGAATCAATTAACGCAGCTGGATTCTAAAAATTCACTCAAGCGTAAAGGAGACAAGCCAACGAGATATCTATGCAATGAAATAAATAATGTAATAAGAATAATTGTAATGATATAAATCAGCTTAGTAGAAAGATGCCAAAACGTCGAAAAGCCATGCAAAGTCAGCTACAACAATCCTAGTGCTTCTTAAAACGTCTGTACACCAAATAGGCGTATAACTACGAGAAAAATGTTTCTAAATAAATCTAATAAAATGCAGTAATCGCTCGAGGCGTTAGACTTAACGAATTGAAGTTAAAAAAGGATTCTAAAATAGAATTCGCAAAAATAAAACATTAAAACCAATTTTACTTAGAGATAATGACAGTAGTCCGCTAGGCTTAACGCGTCGAATATAGCAAATATAAGTAACTAAGAATGCAAATACGAATTGGTCAGTATCAAACTTTTAATAATACATCAAATGTTGTAAGACTATGCCGTCTCTGTCCCATCGTCGACGTTTTCAAAAGGCAGCGCAGGTAGGAACGTCGAACTGAAAACTTGTATTTATTTAGCTACCTATTTATCATTTATCTGTTAATGTATTCAGTTATTGGGAGCCCGATGAATCATACTCCATGGAAATGTGTGGTAAAACCGAGCCATTCCCTCTGTTAAAAATAATGCGCATGCAGTGAAATGTTAGGAAAGGTAGGTAAAGATTTATTGAGAAATAATGTTGTTCGCTGCAGCTAAAACCACCCCAACGGAAGAGAGAATCCGTATAACTTACTTGGGGTGAAAAAATTACGTACAAGTGCGGATAGGAATCAATTAACGCGGCTGGGTTCTAAAAATTCACTCGAGCGTAAAGGAGGCAAGTAAACGAGATATCTATGCAAACGTAATAAATAATGTATTAAGGATAATTGTAATGATATAAATCAGCTGAGTAGAAACATGCCAAAACGTTGAAAAGCTATGCAAAGTCTGCTATAATAATGCCAGTGCCTCTTAAAACGTCTGTACATCGATTTGGTGAATAACTACGAGAGACACGCTTCTGAATAAATCTGATACGAGAGACTAATCCGTTCGAGGCGTTAGGCTTACCGAATTGAAGCAAAATATCACTGGAAGGAATAAAAACATAAATTATCTAACGGTCACACTCAAACGGTCCTTCGGAATAATACAGTTGCATTAAGTAGCAATACAAACTCGAAATACAGCTTGCAATAATTAAAATGCAATAAAAGGTTATACTCATATTATAGATGGCATTATGATATTATTAGTTTGCTGCAATACAAATTTGAAATATTGTTCAATGAGGTAATTACCATGAATGCACTAAGGTGAACAGTGGGTGTGACATATTCCACTTCATCCAAGCTAGCCAATCAGGGTGCAGGTAGCAGTATCGTAATAAAGGGTATAAACGACCAATCGCCACACGAGTGCGTGCGCAACGTAAAAGGGGTGGAAACTTTCTAAAGAGTATATATATACTTACAGTTAATAGCTATAGATCTTATATTATTTAATTTTTAGTTACTAGATACATAAGATGACAGGTTAAAACTCTACTCTAAGTTTAATAGTTTATAGCGAAAGAAGCAGAAGCATAAACTTAAGGATGTGTGCAAACAGGTTACAGCCAGAATGGAAATTTTGGGAGGGGGTGCTGAGGTAACAAAACAGTGAACCGAGCGAATAAAACAGCACATCAGCAACTGAAACGTGGCAGACAGCATCAACATGAATGAAGGTAAGCAATATGCATATGTCTATGTACAGTAATTTCCACGTAATGAATCGAAGCGTTGAATAATATGCGTGAATTTATAATTCCAGAATCGATTCTTCACGATTTAAATCAGCTTGCGGAAGGAGGTTCCTATCTCCCGACGAAGAAGTTACGAGAGATTCCCCGAGACGTGCCACAAGCCATACACGATGTCAAAATCGTGAAGACGAGATACGGTGATAGAGTCGTACTTAAGCTGCAAGAATGCCAGGTTTTTTTGCCCGAGAGATTTAAGAAGATGACAGCAGCTCAAGTGGATGCTGTTAATCAGGGTGGTTGGAGTTTCGTGTATTCCGGTGAAGAAACTCTGGAAAATGGATTCAAGAAGCACAAATTAACTTTTTTAAACAGTCGGGAGTAACCAGTGAAGGTAAGACTTTACAAAAAAACTAAAATCGTGCTGCACTACTGCTATGAAGTGTCAATCTCTTGATGTCAAATATTTCAGTGTAAGTTAAAGTAATTAGCGTTAATCTGTTAATATTTGTGAATGGAATACCTAACGAATTAGTCATTCTATATAAAAGGCAAATCGATAAGAGTAATAATGCAAGCAAATTTAACGTTTTAAAAGCCATTAATGCATATCTGCAGCCAATCGACGGGAAGTTGAGGAATTCAATTAACTAATTAAACAGCCAGTAGCCATATACAAATGAGTATATTGTGATGATGCATTATGTATAACGTTTTTTTTTCAGGGAAACATGTTACGTGTATAATCTTATTTCTTTTCCAGAAAACATGTTACGTAAGTCAGGATAAAATTTCAATAAAATACAGAGGTGCAATTTAAAAAAAAATTCAATAAAAGACAGAGGTGCAATTTAAAAAAAAAATCCATATTAGGGAATGCAGTACTCTGAATGTTCTAAATCTTTGTTATTCAAAAGATACAGTTATCATTTAATTCCACTGCAAATAACAAGCAACTTATTTCTTTTAAGGAAAACATGTTATGTAAATCAAATTCAAAGTTCAGCAATGTTAATAAAGTAATCATTTTAAAGCTTAAAAATATAGCATTGCCATGAGTGTTCAAATGTTTATTATTTTAAAAGTGTAATTATTCGTGTTTTCTGACATGTTTAATCCATAATTTCAGGAGGTGTAACGAGTCGCAAGAGACCGGGCATGCAAGATATTCAAGCAAGTAGTGCAAAGCAGGCGAAACGCAACGACAAAACATTGGAATGCATTACTGTAGAATCAGCGTTCCAGCACAGGATCTTCACAGGTACCATAAAAAATTCTATACACGAGCTAGATCCATCAACGTTCTTGAACTTGTGCAAACCCCTTGTTACCAGTGAAATCCAGAAGGCCATAAGAACTTACAAATCAGGAATTAAATTAGCCGGTACTTTAACATGTCAATATATAATAACTTCACCCGATAATGAAACAGTTGAATCGATTAATTTTAACAGTAAGATGGATGCCATATTGCAATCGACAAACAAATCTGAATGGTATGAAATTAAACTGAAACAGCCTATAATCACCCATCTAGAAAATTTTGAAACAAAAGCCAGTTCGAAAGCGCTTTACAGGATAGATTCGCTAACTTTATACGCATGTCAGTACGATCCGTTAAACGCAGGTTGCTTTAAGCCGCTGCCATCGTGGATAAAATCAAAGAGAGCTGTCGTGAATATTCGGAATACTGACTTTAAATGTTTTGCATATTGTATGCTGGCAGGAAAATATCCAGCTCGCCAGAACAGGCATAGAGCTAGCACGTACAGCAAATATGATATATATCGCGAATTCAATTTTAAAGGAATAAACTTCCCCGTCGCCCTTCATGACATTGAATTATTCGAAAAGCAAAATCATGATATCTCGGTGAACATATACGGGTTAGAGAGAGAATCCATTATCATCTTATATCAGACGAGGGAGCAAAAGATAAACCATGTGAATCTTCTAATGATCAATTCGCATTATTCTCTCATAACCGATATGTCGCGTCTAGTAAGTAAGCAGATATCCAAACATAAAAGTAAAAAATTTGTGTGTGAATCTTGTAATGCATGGTTTTCGACTGAAGTTATTCTGAAGAAACATAAACTGAGATGTATGAAATGTCAAATTATTAGCATGCCTCGCGAAGGAATAAATGATGTTATCGAGTTTCAGGCTTACTCAAAATGCGTTAAAGTCCCTTTTGTGATATACGCTGATATCGAGACTATGTTAATAAAAGTGCCATCGTGTCAGCCCGATGCGAAGCATAGTTGGACACGTGATATGCACGTGCACGAGGCGATATCCGTTTCGTTGCACCTGGTCTGCAGTTATGACGAGACACTAACAAAATTCAAAATATTTAGAGGTTCGCATGCAGTTGAAGAGTTTCTTAGAGAATTAACTGTGATTGCCGAGGATGTGCTTAGGATATACGGTGATGTGACAGAGATGCATATGAGTGATGAGGATGAATTAAATTTCAGAAATGCAGTCCAGTGTCACGTATGCAAAAAGGATTTCGATTCTGACTCGATTAGGGTGCGTGACCACGATCATCAGACCGGATTATATATAGGGGCTGCTCATAAATCATGCAACCTCAATAGAAAAACGCCAAACTTTATCCCGATATTTTTTCATTGCCTATCAAAGTATGATTCGCATTTCATAGTAAAAAAGTTATCGTATGACAATGAACCCATTACATGTATTTCGCAAACATCGGAGAATTATCTGTCATTTAGTAAAAGATACACATCTAATGGTAAATCAATATTCCTCAGATTTCTTGATAGCTACCGCTTTCTGGATTCTAAACTGAGCGATCTTTCTGATATGCTAGAACCTCAAGATTTTCGGTACACAAATAAGATGTACGTTGATCCTAAGCAACGTTTGTTAATGCAACGGAAAGGTATTTTCCCATATACATATTTAGATTGCAAGGAAAAATTAAATGATTCCAAATTACCTCCTCAAGAGTGTTTTGATAATATAAGCAATGATGATTACATGCACGCATGCGCGGTATGGAGAGAATTTGGTATACAAAATCTCGGTGAATACTCTGATCTTTATCTCAAGACGGATACGATCTTATTAACAGACATCTATGAAAAATTCCGAAGTTTAAGTATCGATATGTATGGCTTAGATCCTTGTCATTACTATACAGCTCCTGGCCTATCATATGACGCAATGTTACGAACGAGCCGCGTGCAAATATCGCTGATTACCGATCAGAATATGCTGGAATTTTTCGAATCTGCGATTAGAGGCGGTATCTGCACTGTATCAAAACGTTATTCCAAAGCAAATAATAAATACATATCTGCTTACAATGAAGCGGAATCGATTAAATACCTATCATACTTGGATTGCAACGGACTTTATTCACACATAATGACTGGGAACGCTTTACCGTATGCTCAATTGAGATGGTTAAACGATAACGAAATTAATTCTATAGATTTTTTGAGCATCAGACATGATTCAGATACAGGTTATGTTTTAGAAGTAGACCTGGAATATCCGGAGAACCTTCACGAGTTGCATAACGACTTGCCATTATGTCCGCAGAGTGAGATAGCTCCGGGTGATAATTACAAAAAGTTACTTGCAACGTTGAATCATAAGGAAAAATATATATTACATTACAGAAACTTGCAGCAGTGTGTAGAGCTCGGTTTGAAAATGAAGCGTATACATCGAGCGGTATCCTACAAACAATCCTTTTGGCTTAAGACGTACATTGATTTAAATGCAGCTAAACGTATTGAAGATAAAACAAAATTCGGTCAAAATTTATGGAAGAAAATGAATAATTGCGTATATGGTAAATTTATTGAGAAAGTCAGACGTTACAATTCCTTTCACCTAGCGAGCAATTGGAAACAGGCAAGAAAGTTAATATCACGACAGACATTCATACGATACGTAATTTTTGACGAGAACCTTATAGGACTCGAACTGGTAAGGGAAGAAATTAAGATGACGAAACCGATTTATATAGGACAGGCCATTCTAGATCTTTCAAAACACTTGATGTATAATTTTTATTATAATATTTTGAAGAAACAGTTAAAAGATGTTATGTTGAATTATACGGATACCGATGCATTTCTGTTTGAAACCAGTAGTGACATTTATGAATTTATTAAATCTAATATACATCTCTTCGATACATCTAATTACCCGATCGATAATGTGTACGGTATTCCGTTGATGAATAAAAAAGTCGCTGGTCTATTTAAAGATGAATTATCGGGTAAAGTTATGACAGAATACGTAGGTTTACGTTCAAAATTGTATTCATATCGATACGATGGCAAAACGGTCAAGAAATCTAAAGGCGTTACGAGTGATGGCATGCGGTGCATAACGTTTGAGGATTATCTATCCTGTGTAAATGATATGACAGCCGTACGTCATGCTAAACAGACGTGCTTTAGAAGTTATAAGCACGTTGTTCGAACCATCGAGAGTAATAAAGTTGCTCTTAGAGGATTCGACACGAAGCGATTTATACAGAAAAATTCACATGAAACCTTGGCCTGGGGTCATCATTCTGTACCATTGGATAAGTAATCGTATAAAAAATATGTGAAAAAATCTTGTAAAAAAGTTGACAATGTATTTTAAAGCTAGCAAAAACATGTGAAATAATTTGCTTTTTAATGATTTGACACAAATATTTAATTTTTCAACATGTGTACATGCAGCAGTGCAAGCGTGATTGAAGTAATGCTTTTTGTGATTTGAGATAAATCTTTACACTTTATAAAACTTATGTACATGAGTCATGATGTCATTTTAAGCAAGTCTTGAAATACGTTGTCAAGTTTTGGTGCTCATTCATTGCTTTGAGTTGCTGATGGTATGTATAAATACCTTTGGAGGACTATAATCCCGCTTATGTATGGGGATATAATATGATATATAATATGAGATTATTGCATCTCTCAATTCCTTAAAAGAGGTAACAATTAATTTTAAACTTATGTTTAAGGACTTTAACGTGCATAATACTTAATTTGTTTTATGTATACATGCATATTGGGATAAAGCTATAATTTGGACAGGTGTTTACTATTCTATTGATGCGTCGTTAATTTCTTTTTTTTTTTAAAAAAGTAACCATTAATTTGAACTTAGATTTAAGGATTTTTCAAGTGTAAGACACTCAATTTGTGTTTATGTATGCACGCACATTGAAACTTTTTAAAATGTAAGCATCATTAACCATTAACTTTACCGGATATTGATTGGATAATATTATAATTACGGTGCTGGGGACTACATTTTCGCTAGTACGCATCTTTAAAATGTAAGCATCTATTTGAACTTGGATGTAAGGAGTTTTAACATGTGAAAATACCTAATGTGTTTATGTATGCATGTGTACTGAAGCACATTTTATAAAGAATGTGAGCATTATTCTCTATTAAATTGAAGTTAATTTAGGGGGTTTTAACCTGTTGTGGATGCATTATCTCCACAGGATTTATTTAGAATAAAAGTATGGTTTCTTGGGATGGGTTACAATTCTGCTTATATATGTATGTTTTAAGAAAATATATACATTATTCACTATGAACTTTGAACTTAGGTGTAAGGAGTTTTAACCTGTTGTCGATGTATTATATATAGAGGATTTAGTTGGGGTAAACATATAATTTTGGGGGGACTGCATTTCTGATTATGTTTGTAGGTATATTGAAATTCTTTTGAAGATTAAACATTAATTTGCACTAATATTAAAAGAATTTAACATGTAAAACACTTTACTTTTATTTATATGCACATGTATTGAAGCTGTTTAAAACACAGTGTAAGCATTATTTTTAGAGGATTTAGTTGTGATGTTCTACTGAAAAATTTCTGTTTATGTAGCCACGTATACTGAAACTATTTAAAAAATATAACCATTATGTTTAGAGGATTTAGCTGGAAAGGAATTATAAAATAAAAACACTAAATTTTTGGGAAAATATCTTGTGTATTTATTTATTTATCAATAAAACATACATTCCTTTTTACACAATATCCTTAACATCGATCCATTCCTTTGTAGGAAAACCCAGCCACTTAACGTACGCACGATTACCACGTCGGCGTATCACTCTCTCAACAAGGTATACATTAGGATGGCGTGTTTTTAGTAGTTCGTGACCATAAAAACCGCCCTGTATTTCATTTCCTTCTGCATCCTCCAGAAAATAGACAACTGGGTTAGTATTCCTTGCACGAACAATCCGAAAGATCTCCGTACTCCAATTGGGCGTGTAACCTTTCTCAAGTAGTCCCTTGTACCTGGAAATCCTTACACGATCACCGACATGAAAACTCCTTGCATTCCTTTTCTCTCGACGTTCACGCCCGCCATAACGATATACACTAAGGAGCAGATCGTTGTTGCTGACGTCACGGGGCTTCATGCGAATCGTCGTATGGTAGGTATTGTTGTATGAATCGATGATTCTAGGTAGCATTTGTAACCACTGATGCGAACCCTGAATCAGGAATTCTCTATGCATGTTCATTTTAATTGTTCTAATCAACCTTTCCACTGCTGCAGCCTTGATGCTACTGAAAGTACTGTAATGATTGACTCCATTCCTAAGCATTAATTGCCTGAAATGGCGATTGTAAAACTCCTTCCCATTATCACTTTGAACGTTCTTAGGAGGTGAATTCAACTCTGATAGGATACCGTGCATAGCTCTTGTCACGCTAATGCCACTTTTATCTTTCAATGCTCGTGCATAAGCCATTTTAGAATAGAAATTAATAGCAATAAGAATATACTTATAATTTCTATTTTCTTTTGCATAAGGTATCATTTCAATAAGATCTATTTGTAGTAGATCATTAAGACCTTTACTTATTATTTTACGGCGTAAGAAGCGCCTTCTTGCCGGCGAGTGTAATTCGCTTGCTATGACACGTTTAATCATGCTATGATTTTCGAGTTTTTTAATTCTGTGATTATTTCCTGAATCTCTGCTGAATGGTTAAAGTTACCCGCATCCCTCGATGCAATGATTAATCTCAATCTGTCTATTAGAACGTTGGGATCGGTCCAATAGATGTAATCCAGTTTTCTGCCGGGTACGTGCTCCTTCCAGTAGAGAGCCGAGCCCGTGCGACTGGAAACAAGATCTCGAATAATATTGCGATACTTGTAACCGCGGCTTGCTCTTATACGCCCGCTCCTAGCGTATCCCTGCCTGTAAACCTGAGTATTCTGCAATATCTGCGAATAGGCGTCCAGATCCTCTTCGGTATATGATGAATTGAGCGGCGATCGCTTGAAGAGCAATTCGTACAATCCAGGACTTGCATCGTAGCTCTCTTGCCCTATCTGAATACCGTCATCGGTGAAATCGATAGTTTTATTCCCTAGTTTATATTCTCCATCTTCATACCGCACGCCGTAGGTCGCTGGAGGTCCATGTCGCTGGAGCTAGCGGTTCGAACCTTCTTCAGGTACTCTGCAAGTAGATCATCCTCCTCCTCATCCCCATCCTCTTCTGCATCGTTAACGACTGGTTTTGACTTGTCACGATCCCTGTCGGCTATAACCTTCAAGGGCTCGGTTACAGGCTGGAGAACCTCGGACATGACGCGGTGAGTTTCGAACTTGAGACCTTTCAGGGAGCGTAACTTTTCTCGTATTGCCCTACTGTGACGAGCGATTGATTGTTTGAGACTTATACCTTCGGCATCCATATTGTACTGAATGTATAATTAACCTACTGCAGATATTTTATATGAAATTATAATTTCTATACTTAACATGTGACCATCCTTAGCACGTCCCACTGGTGCTGTGAAACTGAGTAAATCACCAGTTCGAATAGGGACAGGATACCTTTCAACTAATTTATCGTTTATTGCAAACATTGTGTCATGCGCCGTATGAGGGTGTATTGATGAAAGCATAGAACAAGAAATTACATTCCCATTTCCTGGAGACTTGTAGAATTCGAGACCCGAGGATAACGTATACCTTAACGAGGGACCTCTAAAGGGTCGTGTATGCAGTGAAATGATGAGCTGACCTTTCAGTTGTTGTAACATGCCGTTTACGATATGTCTCGTCTGTATTTTCATGTTGTCAATATCGTTCACTGCACTGGTTAGATTCTTATCCAGTTCCGTCTGTCGCTCGGTTATATCTTTCACGGCCTTTTCCACCGCTGTAGATATGGTTTCGGCAACGGTTGTTATCGTTCTAGTTAAACCGGTTTGCAGTTCATTCTGTTTCTGTATATAGAACCGATTAACATATTTCATGGTTGCAGCATCGTTATCCTGTGCAGGATCGGCTATATCCTTTAATCGTTTCATTCGAAATGATAGATTAGCATCAGACTCTAGAATTGGCATTCTGGCATCTATATACTTTTTATTGATAACATCGTGATCGTCAATGGGATCCAATAGAACTTTCATCCTTATAGCATCCAGAATGACATTGTTATCCGAATCACGTTTAAATGCATATTTTGTTAAGTATTCCATTAGATGTTCATATTGGAGGTCGAGGGATTTTTGTATGTGATTCCTAAGCATAGCTTCAAACTGGCCCATGCGTTGATATGAAGCCTGTTCGCTGAAGATCTGCATTCGACTCTCGACATCACTCGTACACGCGTCCACATAGCTCTTAGTTGATGCGTCATCACTTTCCTCAGGATCGTGAACGTTGCGCAATCGCTTTCCCTTGAATTGATAGTTTCCCGATCCATCTCTACTTATGGTATACCGGTTAATCACGCCCCGGGAGGGTATGACTCTCCGAGATCCGAACCTATCGATACTCATGACTACAATGAAGGATGCGCGTTATTTATTCACTCTGATAAAGATGTCGAAACCGTGACGGTAGCGTCCTTCGTTCAAAGGGAACTCGGGTACTATGACAACGAAAGGTCGCGAGTTCGATCCGTCATTACTCTCCCAAACTTGTTTACACATGTCCTTAAATTCCGCATACGTCATATCTGTGTTTACGTAATCATCATATATATGCTTTAAGTTGAGGTTATCCTGTCTGAAGAGCACGATCATATTTGCATTATCTCTAATTAAATGTTTAGGCACCTTCGCATATGACTGTGCTAAGTATACGGCATCGACATTGCGATGTCTACCCATGCTGTAATATGACGCTATTTTTCCATGCTTCTCATTTATGACATCATCGAATACGAATATGGAGTTTCCTCGGGCTTCGGATGGTTGAACCACCTTCTCGCCATCCTCGAACGTGAAAACTCCAATATCGGGTATGGTTTTTAGCACCTTGAGCAAATACTGGTATTTCGGTTGGTGCAACGATTTTGAATATATGTAGAGATTCTCGAACCTAAGACCATTTTCATGGATGAGCAAGTTCAGTAGAACGTTCGTCTTTCCAGCATTCGAACTACCCAAGAGGAGTGCTCTGACGTTGCACGGGAAGAGCGCGCCGTGTCGTCCTTTGCGTATGTCGTTGTCGAAATCGAGCACCTGTATAGGCAACTTGCACTTTTGCTTCACTACTTCCACATCGCAACTAAACATATAAATCATAACGTTTGCTTTTTTATTTCATAGTAAGCCATGAACTCTGCAGGCGTAAAGAAGGGATCCGGAATCCTTAATTCGCTAATTAATTCTCTTCCGTTTGAGGCTCATTTACCAGGGTACCGATTCTGTGGACCTGGAACGAAACTACATAAGCGTCTGCAGAGAGGGGATTCTCCCAGAAACGCTTTGGACTCAGCCTGCCTCGCTCCCGATCTCGCTTACGCCACTCATCAGGACGCAGATTCGCGACGTTTGGCCGATAAGGAACTCGTTGAAAAGGCTTGGAGTCGAGTAAAGTCTGCTGACGCATCTTTCGGCGAGCGACTTGCAGCCCGACTTGTAACAGCCATCATGAAGGGGAAAGTTGCCATGGGCGCTGGAATGCGTAAGCGACGCAAGAGGATCATACCGAGCCCTCGAGGCGGTTTTTTACCTCTGATCCCGCTTTTGGCGGCTTTGGGCGCTGCAGGTAGCCTAGCCGGTGGCGCTGCTCAGATCGCCACGGCTGTGAATAAGAAACGTTCCGCGGAAAGACAGCTTGCAGAGTTGAGTCGTCACAATCAGAGCATGGAGGGTTTAGCTAGGGGTAAAGGCATTCGACGTAAGAAGCGCAAGGGCAAAGGATTGCATCTTCGTGCAACAAACTCGGGGCGAGGCCTGTATTTATCCCGGAAAAAGCCCTAAGTGCTGCAGAGATCGATGCCTATGCACGACGACTGCGCATTCCTCATTTTAGAGGTGTGTACATGATAGACAACTTACCTTCACGTCCTCGACATGTAGAAAGGATTATCGTAAATTTGGATATCTCGCGTAACCCGGGAACACACTGGGTTGCGATACGCAAGGATGGAGATGTTGCATTCTACTTTGATAGCTTCGGTAATCTAAGACCACCGAAACAGATTGAGTCCTACCTCGAGGGTGTTAAACTCATGTACAACACCAAGAGGTTTCAGAATTTTGGATCTGTGATTTGCGGTCATCTGTGCCTGCAGTTTCTCTTATAAAACGGATTTACCGACTTGAATGTTTGATCAAAATGAGTTACACAATCACCGTGAGCGGTTCGAATGCCAGCTTCTCTAGCTTTCTCAACCCGCCTCTTCATCTGGATCCGAATGGACTTTACGAAATAGCTCTATTGAATTTCGAAACCTTTTATTCCATTCCTAATGTGGATGAGAGCAACAACTTATTCCATTTCGCTCGTAATGACAAGAACGAGAGTATCGAGATTCCTCCTGGAACTTACGAATTAGATGATATCGCGCATTTTCTCAAGGGAGCCCTCGACGTCGAAGACGGGTTTATCTTACGTGCTAATAATAATACCATGAAGTCTGAGATAAAATGCCCATATACTATCGACTTTACTCAACACAGATCAATTGGCTCTCTTCTCGGATTCAAAGCACAGCGTTTGATTCAACCGAACGTGATGACTGAGTCTGATGATTTGGTGAACATCTTCAAAGTTAGCATCATACGCATCGAGTGCAGCCTAGCCACGGGATCCTTCATTGACGGTAAACACGGTCATTCTCTGTACGAGTTTTTCCCGTCGGTTCCTCCCGGTTACCACATTTCGCAAGAACCATCTAGCCCTATATATCTACCAATCATCGATACGAATCTCATTGATCATCTCGACATTAGAGTGGTAGATCAGAACGGTGACGTGCTCGACTTCAGGAACGAAACCATAACCGTACGATTACACATACGTCGCAATGGGAATAAATTTTAAGCATCGTTCCTATATTAAGAAGCCTCTTTCGAGATTGGGCTATATTCGCTCATTGACAGGGCGTCCGATCACGTCGTCTAATCGAAGGTTCCTCGAGGCTTTGGGATTCAAAGTGCTATAATGGATGTCCTCGATGTAACAGGAGTACCGACCTTTGATGATAAGATTAGTAAAGAGGAGGAGCACGTCTTCCTGCCATACAATACATCGGCTCTTGACGCGAACGATGAAATTAGAATACCGTGTCAAGCAGAAGATTTGTACACTCTTCCTAGTAGAAGTTATCTCTACATAGAGGGCTCTCTCACCAAAACAAGTGGCGGACCCTCCTCCTCAAAGCTGACCAACAATGCCATGGCATTTCTGTTTGACGAAATTCGTCTAGATATGAACGGCATTACTATAGACAGAACCAGGAATCCGGGCATTTCTTCAACGATGCGCAACTATGCATCTCTGAATGCACTGGAATCCGATCGAATGCAGAATGCCGGATGGACCTATCCGGGAGTTGACGTCGACATCGTGAATTCAAAGAATGGTGTCTTCAATGCTGTAGTTCCTCTTTCGATGCTGCTGGGTTTTGCAGACGATCACAAGGAAGTCATTCTCAATAGCAAATTTGAACTGGTTCTCATTAGATCTAAAGATTCTAATAATTGTATATCGGGCAACGAACCAGCTACTATTCAACTAACTAGACTCGAATGGAGGATGCCCGTTCTTCGACTTTCAGATGGAGAGCGAGTCGAAAAGCTTAAACTCGTCAAATCCGATAAGCCACTGCACGTAGCCTTTCGAACCTTGGACCTTCACACTCAACCTGCGGTACCGCAAACTAAGGCCTTCACCTGGAACATTGCAACTACAACGAAACTTGAGAAACCTCGCTTCGTCATAGTCGGTGCACAAACCGACAGACTGAATAAGCTTAGTAAGGATTGCTCACTCTTTGATCATTGCAACATCACCAATCTGAAGCTTTACCTCAACAGCGAGTGTTATCCTTATCACGATATGAACTTGGATTTTGGAAACTCTAAATTTGCATCTCTGTATGATCAGTATTCGAAATTTCAATCATCCTATTATGGAAAAGAAAATTACCCACTTTTGAAGAGAAGTGACTTTCTGAATTATGCCCCGCTCTTTGTCATCGACTGCTCGCATCAGCCTGAGGAGACCGTGACCGGGGCCGTGAATGTGAGACTGGAAGTTCAAGCCTCATCCAACTTTCCTGCACATACATCATTATATTGCCTGATTATTCATGATAAATTGTTCACCTATAAACCACTAACGCATGTTGTTCAATCTATCATATAAGGATGTAATTTTGTGGAAATAAAAAAGAAAACGAAACTCAAATTTATGTTATCTTTTTATTGATTTTAACATACATTTCCTTAACCTTTTCCCTGTCACTCCTACTTTTTGCATCGTATGAACACATTGATTTATATATGTCATGTAATTGAAATAAGTTTCTTTCAATATATGGGATTAGTCTCTTAAGTCCTCTTATGGCAATGCTATTTAGATTTATGCTGTTTAAGTTTAAGCACGTATTCACAAACGTTACTTCATTCACTTTATTCATGCACAGTAATATATTGTACGCATATATTATATTCTCACTGTATGACACTTTTGGATGCTTACCATCTTTCAAGTAAGTTTCCAACGCATCCATATTTTGCTTTATTATTAGCCAGTCTTTCTTTGTGATGTATACAAAAGTTTCATCTGTAGCTCTGATATAGATGGATGGGAGTTCATGGTATAAGCCTATGTTCACACGGTGTCCGGAGTTGATGGGGATGTCGTCTACCATGAACACACTATTCGCCATCACTCTTTGTCACCTCTTCAGGAGCGGGGGCCATGGGTTCGAACATCATTATTATAAAGCTGTCCTTGTCGAAGATCCTCTTCTTCTTGAGCACCCTCGGCTTACAGCTCTTCTTCTCTGCTTTCTTGTCGGACCTGCGAACATGCACGGCTATGAGGATACGAATTATTACACGCTTTTATATTAAGTGTGACGTTTTCTTTTTACTCACTTTTCTTTATCTAGTTCTTTGGACGGGCCGGCTTGTTTCTCGTCACGGATTGGAGGTGTTATGTCTTCACCTTCCAAGCTTCTGTAATTACACAATGAGAGAAATCTTTTTTTACCCGTACACAAAACACTATAGCTCACTAATTTCCAGTGCTTTTTCTTTCCACTTACCTGAGATATACCTTGCACTGCATCCCACACTTGCCGTATGAAGTGACTTTGTCATGATGTGCAGGATTCTTGCAGACGGTTTGATGAGCCTTTCCATCACACATTTCCTCGTGATGATCCATCCAGTGTTGCTGCATGCTCTCGTAATCTTGCAGATGTTCCCAGAAGTTGATATCGCTCTCCACTCTACTTGTTTCGCTGCTCATCTTGCTGAGTGTTAGATGACAACTGACAGATGGAAGTGATCGATCGCGCACCCTCCCTGCAGTACATTGGTGCACTGCTACGGATTCATCTGCTCACGGAATCGGTTTGCATTCCTTATTGCGTCGTGTAGGAGGGGAGGATCCATAGAGTGTTTGATTCCTACGGCTCCCGATAGTAAAATCAATACTTACTGATTTAAATAACTACACTCGACGCGTTCCTTTTTGCATATGTCGACAAAGGTGAAGGCGATTGACAATTCAGTCTTACAGCATTCACATATAAATAACATGCATCACCCCTATTGCAGGAGTGCCGGGGGGACGGAGCGGTGTGTGTGTGTGTGTGTGTGTGTGTGTGTGTGTGTGTGTGTGTGTGTGTGTGTGTGTGTGTGTGTGTGTGTGTGTGTGTGAATACTGAAATCCATTCACATTTTTTTTTCAGTAATTACATTCATCAGTTAATTACATTTCACATACATACAACAAAATGACACGATTGCCCTTGCAGGCTTGGGAGAGATGCGTCGTTGTTGTTGTCGTCGTCGTAGTCGTCGTCGTCAAGCTCCTGGAGGGGGAGGGGGGGTGGCACACGAACGCCAGCACATCAATATATATATATTTTTTTTAAACCCAGATTTCTACTCGACTTTCAAGGCTCGGATTTCATTAACACGTGACACACGTGTTACTACACAACCAACCCTTCGATATTTTAACATGGGGATTCTAACACAACCAACACACAACCTCTTCGATATTTGGACAGGCGGATTTCGCGTCGAGTTTTAACAAGGGGGTTTCAAAAACAGCTAACGCAGGTGTTTTTGAATCCCCACAAATCAACTACTGTGTCAAATCCTCATTTAGGCTTTTTTTAGGTGAAATGAAGTTAAAACCTAAAAATCGGGGCCCTGCTTATAACTAGGGAGCGCATTTATAAGCACTAAAATTGTGTGATATAGGCAGGGAAAAAGGCATTGAAATGGGTAAAATAGGCAGTTTAACATTTATAAATACACAATTTTAGTAATATAGCTCTTAAAATGCACTATAGCTAATAGTAAAAATTATTGTGCTGTTATTTACAGTTCATATGATTTATAATTTTCACCTTATTCATTATTTTTTCCTAGATTTTTAATATAAAATCAGCCTTAATATTTTTCCCATTAGCCAAAACACATCTTTTCGTAGATCCACAACTTTACTAATAATCAGTGAAAGTTTGTTTTTATCTCCAGTAGTTTCTGAGAAAAGTTTTGCAAACATAGTTTCTGATAAAAGCTGCTTTGTATTTCCTATGTGCAAATATCAAACCATTGGACAACGAACTTAAATTAATTAGGAACATACAGATAACAAAATGACGATCATTGCAAACATACGTTGCAAAAAATTCGCTAAACACACCATAAATGGCTCCACAGCAAGTTAAAATAACAGGTATTGTCCTGTAATTAACATACATATAAATCCACTTCACTAAGTAAGAACCATAATGTGCAGAAAGCTGTGAAGTAATTAACTATGTCAAAAACAAAAACATGGGTTTTTTGGGAGGGGTTTAGGTTGAAAATTGAAATAGGAGTTAATAGTTTATGTCTAAATTACAGGCAATTTTCAAAATGTTCCACATATTGTAATTTTAAAAATTAATGCTTGGGGTATAAGTTTCTGCACCCATTTTAACCTATTAATGACCTGTACCTATGTGAAATATTTGTCTTCGCCGTATCAACGAAGAGAAAAAATAATCATACCTATTTAACAATTTTTATTTTCCTAAGCGTTTTCAGTAAGAAGTAAGCGTTATAATCCTTTTCAATACAAATAACAAAAACACAACAAGTGTAAATGGGTACACTTAATATGAAGTTGCCCTTACAGACATGTTTAGAATTTCATACAGATTAATACAAAACTGCATCCTGTTGGAACATGTTGAAGTTAGGAAAATGTGGAAAATATGGAATCTGAGAAATGTGAGGTTAAAATTACGTAATAGCAGCTACGATACAGGTTTAGGGTTATTTAAATGGTCATGTGACTTTTCTCTAGAGCCGCTAGGAAAAAAAATATTATTTAAGTATGTCTGTATTAATTTTAGGACCAAAAAACTAAATTTGGGATTGATGTAAGTTTTGGGCCAATTTGCACATTGTGTCTTCTTAATAAAAACGATTGTTGGAAAGAAAACTTTAAAAGTTCATCACAGTGATCTTAATATCATTTAAAATTATATCACGATGTGCCAGAAAGATTCAAAGCACAGAACAAAAATTAATTAAAAGCTAAAGCTACAGAATCCTAGTTTTTATAATAAAAGCCCTAAATGCCCCATTGTCGACTAAGAATAAACAATAAAGCACGGCATTTTAGTAAGCGTTTCCCGTTCATTCAATCATAATTCCAGTAATTACGGCATCGTGAAAGGAATTCTCATACCTACTTTTATAAAGGCATAAAGCAGAAGAAATTTGCTTGAATGGCAGTTTTATGCGCTAATAAGCATATGAAATAGACATTTATATGCACTATAAAACTATGAAATTAGGCTAATAATAATTGCAGAAAACGTTTTATAACTTAAAAGCCTACGTTTCTGACCAAAGGAATAAAATAGGCAAATAGAGCAAACTCCGCCTCCTAGTTATAATAACCTAAAAGCTACAAAAATGTTCATATTTAATTGCAATATAATTCAAGGAAACGTCTACCTAAAAATTATTAATAATCAGCAATAAACAATACCCGTATCCAAGTTTTACTCTAAATTAATCTACCCATATTTCTCTCATTTAAACTATTGAAGCTACGTTTCAGCATTACAAAGTTAATGTCCCAGAAATACCGAGAGATCCAAAAACACCCTAAGCGCCAGCGCGATGTTTTGTCTGTCGACGCTCTCAGCGCTCGTTGTCGTCTGCCGCTATTATAGGAACGTGCGGATGAAACACTTTTAAAAGCAACTTAACAGATTTATCAAATGAGATGCTGAAACTGGCCACTGCTGTTGTCTAACGCTTTATGACACCTCTTTAGGAGACTATCCATCACTCGCCGTAGTTCACGTTGTGAAATGCTGTCAATTTCCTAGCAGATATTTTGTTTTAATTCTTTCAGGGCGTGTGGGTTTGTCTTGTACATTTGTGCTTTAAGTTACTCTAAGGATAGAAATCGCAGGGAGTTAGGTCGAAGGACCGTGGGGACCTCAAATTCTGTCCTGAAACACATTTTCAATTGTTTTCATTAAAAAGATTGTTCATATGACCTGCTGCTGAGTCTTATTGAAAAAAAAGCAAAATTAGGCTCCCTGCCTCTTAATTCTGTAAAAAAGGGGGAGCGAAGTCGTATTTTTTTTTTTTAATTTTACGTCCTCCAACGTTAAGTCATATCGAAGGTGAATGAGATGGTTGAAATGATGCTCAAATGTGTCCAAGATCCATGGAGCTTAAAGCTACCCGACATTCGTCTTTAAGGATAAGGGAAAACCCCGGGAAAAGCCTTATCCAGGTAGCTCACCCTGACCGAGAATCGAACTCGGGACCTCTTGAACGTGAGGCAGACACGCTACTATCTACGCTACCAAGGCGGGCAGCAAAATTGTATTCACGTATGTATGGGCGTCAATTATTGACTCCAAGAAAATTGGGATTATAAATCTTTTTCCGCTGATGGAGAAATGCGAGCATTTCTAAACGAGTAATACGGAGAGAGATGGATAGTTTTCTTAAGAGGTGCCAAACATGTATGCACAACAGCGGTGTCCAGTTTTAGCATCTCCTTTAATAACATGGGTAAGTAAAACCATTAAAAATAATTTTAAAACGCTGCAAGGTTTCATCCGCGGCTTTCTATGATAGCCGCAGACCATAGCGAGTGTCGAGGGAGTGGAGAGGCAAAACATTGTGCAGCCGATTCGGATGTTTTTGGGTCATTAGGTATAAAATACATATTTCATTGCTATTACTACTTCTTTATGTTTAAAAAGTTCATATGGAATTCAATATTTATTTATATTAATCGTTGATTAAGTAGGATTAAATTTCATTTAATATCCACATTGTTATTTTATATCAATAGAATCTTTGGAAATGCGTAATAAAGTTCCCTGAAAATACTGTAATTTTGATGACAATTCCGACGCTGTACATGCAGAATGTAAAATACGTTATTATATTTCTTAAATTGTTTAGCGGTTGATAGAGTTACATTATATTTAATGTTGGTTGAAAAAGTAGAAGGAAATAAAGAAAGAGAAGCTAAAACCAGTCAATGAAACCCTTCATTTGGCTAGTTAAATATCCAAACGACTTTACAGATCCTGGCATAACATCAGTACTGAAGGGATACCAATGCAGCAAGAAGCACACCGATTTTTGGGATTATTAAACTCCTATTCCACAGATTCTGGTGTAGTATTTCTAAGTTCTAAACCACGAGGGCTGTTCAATAAAGAATGATTTTTGACAGCATACCTTTACACATCCTCATAATGTTGATGGTCTTTCTCAAAATAGTCTCCCCTGAATGCGATGCACTTGTCCCAGGGTTATTGCCAGTCTTCAAAGACATGCTAGAAACCATTTTTGAAACATCCTTTGAAATCGCCTCCGCAGCCTTCACCACTGCTTCTGATGAACGATAATGCCTCCCACAGAGGCGTTTCTTCAAGTTAGGGAATAGAAAAAAAAATCACATGGGGCTAAATACGGACAATTGGGAGAGTGAGGGGTGCACTTCACGTTGATTTTTGCAAGATATTCAGCAACAACATTGGCAATATGCGGCCGCGCATTATCGTGGTGCAGCATCCAGCCTGCTTCACGGAAATGTGGTCTTTTGCACCTGATATGAACTTGCAATGTTTTCAGGACATCCCTATAGTATTGTCCAGTTACTGATGTGTGTGCAGGTATAACATGCTGATAAACCATTCCATGAATGTCAAAGAATGTAATGACCATAACTTTCCCAGCAGAAGCAGCCACTTTTGGTGTTTGGGGGGTTGGTGATAAAGGAGATTTCCACACTGAGCTTTGCTATTTGCTCTCGGAATAAAAATAATGTCGCCAAGTTTCATCAGCAGTGTTTACGTTTGAAAGAAACTGCGGATCTTCCTCTAACATCAACTTTAACTGCATGCAGACCTGCATGCGAATGTCCTTTTGTTCGGCAATCAAAAGTCTTGGAACTCATCGCGCACAAACACGTCTCATGTGTAATGCTTCTTTCACCAATGTGTGGGTGGCAGCCCATGAAATGTTCAGTATTTTAGGAAGCGATCTTAAGGTAATTCGTCCACCCTCTCTTACAATGGCAGCAGCAGTGTTGATGTTTTCTTCCATAAGAGCAGTAACTGGAGCACCGGGTCCACTTTCCTTTGAAATGGATTGTCTCCCCTCATTCGAGCTGTGCTGTAGGCAAGAACAGACTCTCCATAGGCATCCTGTAACATTGTATAGGCATCAACTGAAGATTTGTTGAGACGAAAGAAGAATTTCAAAGCCGCACATTGTTTCTCGCGTGTTACCCCCATTACAGCGGTAGGCGATACTGAACATGTCTGAACGTCCTGGTTCTCACAGGCGGAAACTAGGAATGCCAACAATGAAACTACTACGGCGTGTTTGTTTTACATTAAGCTAACAGAACATAATAAGGTTGAATTTTAGTGCGAAAAATTATGACCGTAAAAAAAATTATGATCATTATTTATTGTAGGACTTAATCAAATAAACCAAAAATGTTTCCAAGTTAATTTCCGTTGAAGAATTGGAAAGTTCTTAAAGAGTCGATTTGTATTCCTGCAAGATGCTTGCTGTGAGCTCCTGGCATTTATTGATTGGGATACGTAGCAGCAGATAGAAGATGCAAAATATGGCGATATCGAATTTTCTAGTTGAATGTAGTACGCACCATGTGAATAAGGGGTTGAGAATGCCACTCTGGGCGACAGTGAGATGACAGACAGAACTCGTTCTGTTTAAACTAGATGGCACAACGTTCGCCTTTAGTCTGGGAGTCGTACATTTCATTGAATGAGGAGTAGGTAGTATCCGGTAGTATCGGCAGAGGCCGTAGAGTGGTAGCATGGGGCTTGGCTGCATTCCGCCCCGAGAGAGAGGTCGACCTGCCGTCGGACCATAGACCGTGACCTAATTTAGTGACGTCATAGTAACCTATTAGTCGGGTGGCATCGGTGAGACATGTGCCCCGACAGCGCAACTAAATGCTTCAATGGTCCCTTCGCTTGGAGAGCGTTTATCAGCACGAAACTGGGACGATCACATTGAATGATGGTTTAGTCTTTCTCCTTCTAATTCATCGACATTTATGCATTGCTGAGGGTGCCTTTTTTTAAAGTTCAAATTATAGTGTGTATAAAATTTGCAAAATCCACAGTAAGCAGGATATCCTGAAGTTTAAGTCATTTATTAAATACAAAAACAATCATGCTTTTAGTTAAAAATTATAATCGCTGGGTGATTTAAGTTTACATTTTTAATACAAATGCTTCGATCGATGCATTTAAAAATATTCATAATCTTAGGACTTAACAGTAAATGATTTTACAAAAAGATATATGATAAATCAAATCCACTTTATGTTAAATGTGTAAATGTGACTTATCGTGGATAAATGTTGGACCCTGCAAAACTATTGCTTCTTTAACACATAATCGTTTTCGACGTACATTGGAGAATAGTTTTAGCCAAATTATATGGGAATTTCTTAGTTATTTTTCGATATTAGAGGATTATTAAAAATTGTTTGCTTTAAGTTTAGAACCCACATTGTTTTATTATGGATACATATATATTTTTCACTATTCAAAATTGCTTCTAAAGAATAACGAATGAGTTACTTTAATTTGAAAAGGAATGTAGCATTGTTTTTGTTATCAACATAGTAAAGTGGGTTGATATGCAGTTTATGTGGGCGTGTCTGTATGTCTGTGTGCCTATGTGTCTGTGTGTCTATATGTATGTCTGTGTGTCTGTCTGTGTCTGTATGTCTGTGTGTCTATGTGTCTGAGAGTCTATATGTCTCTGTCGTATGTCTTTGCGTCTTTGTGCCTGTGTGTCTGTGTGTCTGTGAGTGTTTGTTTGTATGTCTGTGTGTCTATGTGTCTGAGAGTCTGTATGTCTGTGTCTGTATGTTTTTGTGTCTGTCTGCCTGTGTGTCTATGTGTCTGTCTGTCTGTGTGTGTTAGTTTGTATGTGTGTCTGAGAGTCTGTATGTCTGTGTCTGTATGTCTTTGTGTCTGTATGCCTATTTGTCTATGTGTCTGTCTGTGTGTCTGTCTGTCTGTCTGTCTGTCTGTGTGTCTGTCTGTGTGTGTTTGTTTGTATGTCTGTGTGTCTATGTGTCTGAGAGTCTGTATGTCTCTGTCTGTATGTCTTTGTGTCTGTGTGCCTGTGTGTCTGTGTGTCTGTCTGTGTGTGTTTGTATGTATGTCTGTGTGCCTGTATATTTGTCTGTGTGTCTGTATTTCTTTTTCCTTTATTCACCCACATGTTCCATTAAATTTGTAATATTACATGTTCTGGTTTGCTTTGCTTTCTGACTGATTGTTCATATTAACTGAGCCATCTTCTTAAATAACGAGGAAATAGGACAAGTTGCATCCCTTAAGTACCTGGGAATACCATTTCCGAAGTATTCACCAGTATTGAAAAACGTCTCTCATGGTTTCTCACTAGATACTCTGAAATTTTATGCTTTGTTTTTCAAGTATTTAAAAATTAATTGAATTTAAAGTCATGATTGGTATAATAACGCCATATGGTCACTTTTTCAGTTTTATTCGCGTCTAAGTAGCGTAATGGGATACAACCGAAACGGTTTCTACTACTCCCTCTCATTCTCCTGGGAGTCAAACAAAAGATGGCACAGCAAAGGTTCTTGGTTCGGGCCAACACCTTTCGACAGAGGCAGGCGGAATGAACCCAGGAAGTCCGTACGGCACAGTGGACTAAGTTGCTGATTTCCGAGATCACACCCTGGCTCTACGGAAAGCAATACCAGACCGGCCGTGGCAATTTCAAATCATTTGAACGGCATGGAGCTCACTGACCCGGACCTCTGCTTGACTGTTCACAAACGGACAGCCTGGAGCACACAATTTTACATTGCCTTCAATGGCTTGGCATTCCGTCATCACTGTTACGCCCAGCTTGGTCAGGTTGTTACTTTGAACAATATTCATCCAGGGAGACCTGGCATGTCATTTCTGCAATGCCAAGAAGCAAGACGAACGCGGAAAGTTAACTGGTCGCCGCTGGATGAAATGATACTCAAATGAACCCAGGGTACATAGAGCTTAGAGTTACCCGACATTCGTCTTTCAGGATAAGGGAAAAACCCGGAAAAAACCTTATCCAGGTAACTCACCCTGACCGAGATTCGAACTCGGGACCTCTTGAACGTGAGGCAGACTCGCTACCACCAGGCTACCGAGGCTCTCAGGGGCACCACGCTCTCAGGGGCTTAGGTGCTTATATACCTTCAATTGGTACATTAATGCTTCGACCATCTTTCACCTTTCTTCTTGAAGTAATTACCTATTGGTGGTTCCAGGAAGAAGTCTCTTGTGGCTCGCAGGGTTTTCTTAGTTGGTAAGAATCGAACTCGCCGAGTTCGGCGTCATTTGAAGATTTTCCCCAACACAAGCACCCTTGAGACTACTACAGTAGCAGCACTCATACTACGACACAACTCACTCTTAGAACAACAGATTTTTCACTCACTATTTCCCGACTTGCTTACTCGGGAGTTGCTCACCTAATTTCAAAATGCTCTAGTAGCAGACATTTGGGCATTTTCGAAAATTATGAAGAAATACGAGGGAGTTGAAGAAGACTGGAATACATTTATGGCATTTATGCACATTCGAATTATGATCTGTAAAGGACTTCAATTGAACTGATGTCCTCTTCCAAACTTTTGACGCCTTCTCTCATATCATAGAGACGCCCACCGTAAAATAATTACTTTTTAAATGTTATGCAGTAACGCATACAAACATAACTCATATACTTC
This sequence comes from Mantis religiosa, assembly GCA_030765055.1. Classification (NCBI taxonomy): domain Eukaryota; kingdom Metazoa; phylum Arthropoda; class Insecta; order Mantodea; family Mantidae; genus Mantis; species Mantis religiosa. Next base: position 342,759,278 of record CM060950.1, on the reverse strand, counting down.
TTCAATAGTTATACTGTTTGTAAAAGTTCAAAGCATAGTAATATTAAAGCATGGTACATAAAACGTTTTATTTATACTTTTCACGCTGATCACAAACGAAATAGGCAATGTTATCAGAGGCAATGCAGCATTTGTGGAGTCATTCTTTACACCCATATACTGTACACGTGGTTCACATATAAGTATTGTCGTGGCTACGGGCATAAAGGGTTCGGTGCAAATAGACAAAGACGGATAGTGTTTCACGGAGATAAAGAGCTTGCATAAGGAGATAAATATAGCGCCGGAGATAAAAGACTTACCGACACAGATAACTGAGGTAAATGGAAATTTCTAGTAACTTCTTGATTGATAGACATTATTCGGTTTCTGGAACAGACTATAAATTATCAGTGAGGTATTTAAGGGAGCGACGACTCGCCAAGAGTCAGTGGTAAACAACTGGTAAACAGCTGTAAAGATGTAACAGGAGTGTTTTAAACAGGTGTAATCAGAACGCTGTTGTGATCATCGATCTCGGTATGTTGTGTATGTGATGTAATACTGTTACTGTCAGTGCATTTCTACGCAAATAAAGAACATTTGGAATATCTGCAACTCGGAATTTTAATTCTACAGGCCCAAAAGTCAGAGTATACTAACTTTTAATTTCACTACGACCACTATTTCTTCACCTTCCTTAAATTTTTCTTTCGTTTCATGAAATGTTAAATATTCTTCGCAATGTTGGCATTAGCATATACAATGTGGTCGAGGTCTACGTCCCTGTATAGAAGATGAAAGTTTCCAGAAACTTCTGTAACGTTTCGAAATATTCCTGTTATCTCTCGTTAACGCTTCTGGTGTTTCCGCTGATTGGGAGGACTATCGCGTGGGGTTACCTCATCTCGATCAATCGTAGGTCCTTTGGTCCCTCAGTACGTCAGTACCTTTCTAATAAGCTCGGGCGATTCCAACTGTCGCACTATTTTGCATGAGTACCACTCAATTTTCATTTAATTTCTTCTGTTAAAGCAAAATGAAGTACAGTCCTGTCGTAGCTGGAAATATTTCTTATTTTTGGTGTATATTTTATTATCCTTATAAGTAAATATAGAACAATACTTTTCTTCTTGTTGCAATAAAAATGAAAACTTGTGATCAAGGGCAGAGAAAGTCTTGTGAATGTTATGTCTGAGGTTTTGTATTCTGTACATCCTTTCTGAATAGAGGCCTTTTTCAATAAATCTATGTAAGAGATTAAAGGGAGAAAGTACCGTCTATCTCTGCCATGTTAAATTTGATATTTTCAATGTACCTTTTCTGAAGAACTATGAATAATACAGGAATGATATTTTATCACATATACTTACATTATTGGGCAGTAAAACGACATTTTTGTGACTATATAGAATTAAAAACATATCTGTAATGACATTTTAATAATAATACCTTTTTATACACTTGAAAAAAATTATCAGTTTCCTTGATAATAACATATAAGTGTTGACGAAAATCTCAGTATATATATATATATACGCGTCTGGGAAACAGTCTGTGAAAATTTCATTTCTCTAGGACAAGTAGTTTCAAAGAAAAGGTGCATAAGACTTACAAAAACAAAAGTTACGGGAAAAAGAGTTTAAAGTTTTACAGTACTCAAAGTCTGTTAAAACATTTCTTCCCCATACTCAGTGTTGTCATGATCTTCCCCACTTCTGTCTTCCGTCTGGCACTTTTATAGATGTCTTCTGTGGGGCAGAGTTTTCTTCTGAAGTTTGGGAGGAATTGCAGAGATGGCAGCATAGGAAACATTATATTATTATATATCCAGTGACGTGGTGCGGGTGTTTCATAAAACTTGCCGGTTGCTTCAGACTTAAACTGCGGAGTGGCAGTCGCGAATTCCGAGGGTTCCCACGTTAATGTTATATTAGTTGAATGCAATTGTATAACAAAACGAACACAAACAAATATACGTACAATGATTCCTTTAATGTAAATAATAAACAATGGGACAGTAATGATGGACATGATATAATAAAGCTTTACTTTCTGTTTCTACACTACTAAGCAGTGACAGCTTATTTATCAATATAACGGAGTTTGTATCGCATGATAAAGATGATACCAAAAATCGAATGTGCTGCCAACGGTAGCCGTGTGTTGAACTAACAGCACGAATATGGGCTATCTTTTTGCCCCTCCATTCTCCACTAGAATCGATACTTAGCATACAGAATACTACAAAGCCGTGCACAATTTCAGATCCATAGTATAGTAAATTTATACGTTAAGTTGTTAAACTTGTTAACCTGAAGTAGCTCCCTTCCGAGATTACTATGCAATTCATACAGGCCATTTCATTGCACTATTAACAATAATAAGAACAATGACCACAATGACGGTGTAAGTATTCATCTATGAAACTGTCGCTTAAGCACCTACTTATGTTTTGGAAAATATCGATATACTGTTGTTACGTTTACATCCGGCAACACAAAAGTTACGGTGTACAGCAATGGTTGGGTTTTGGAGGTTATGTACATATTTTAATGCTGGCTGCATTCCCAGTAATTCCGCAAACTAACTGCATGGTACAGTTTTATCAGAATGAGGTCATTGAGGAAATTATTATAGAAAGCTGATCGCACTGCTATGTGAAACAAAAGACTTTCCTGTGAATAACAGCTGGTAATGAATGGGAGCATGCTTAAGGAATTAGACACCATACTGGGGGTAAATACAAGTTACAACAGTGCAACGGTTATAAGTTACAGCATCCTTAAAGTCTTTCATTTCATTCTTGAGACGAAACACTCGCGTCAAAATTTGGCACAGTTCAAACGTCTTATTTCCGTATCATAAACAATATCTTTAAAGTTTGAATAGAGATTTTCCAAGAAGTATTGAAAATCTCTATGTCGTAAACCAGGCAAAGTAGTGAAATTAACTACCTTTACAATGAGTTTAAGAACGCTATCTAAATTTAGAGACTTAGTACAATAGTTCTCTTACGCCTGATTTCACCAATTGATGTTAAGACTTAAGATGAGTTTAGCAATAGTTTAAACAAAAATTAAATTTCTCCAACAATTGTTAGCTTAGCACGTGTTTTAAGTCTCTTGCTAAACTAACAAGTCAAATTTCTATTCTTAAATCCTTAACAATTGTAAATAGTCAAAAAGGTGGCTGTTGATGTCGATTTGTTATATTTAAGATCGTCTAAATGGTATTCGTAATACAGTACAGCTAATGAGGAGAAATTATTTTGAGGAGCTATCAGAAGAAAATTTTGTACTCGGGTATAGACTGTCGAAACAAGTTGCTATGAAGGTTACTGCGGAAGTACAAGGGAGGTTAGAACATGCATCGAAAGAAATATGCCGACCTCGCCTTTGCATCAAGTTTTAATAACTTTGCTATTTTATAATTCATTGAATTATGTGGATAATACACTGTCCACTTACCATCTGGAAACGTTTAAGTCACTTGTCCTTCTTCGCTCCTCGGTTTTAAATTTTCGTAATACTGAGTTAGAACATGCATCGAAAGGGCTATGCATATCTCGCCTTTGCTTCAAGTTTTAATAAACTTGTGATTCTATAATTCACAGAATTATAATTCCCAATGTTCGCCTTCTGTCTTGAAACGTTCAAGTCATTCGTCCTTCACACCTCTTTCTAAATTTACGTAATACTGATGAAGTAGTTTCATGCTTGATTAAATGAAGGGCATTTGAATTAAATTCGTTTCCAATATTTTCCCACGTGATATCTTTCTCTTTTACATTCACTGCATCCGTCTTATTATTTTCCACCATGTCCTTACACTTCGTCACTAATTCAATTAGCAATTCATTCTGCATCGATGAGCAACTTGTCTCACGGCTTTATTTACGATTTTGTTTACCCGCCATTTTGTCAGCTCTGTGCAGACGAAAATGAAAACAAATGCGCATCGCAGTACGTTCAGAAAATAATACGACTCATCCATAGCCCTCTATAGCTGTAATATTTACAAGTCTCTTGGCATTAACACGTGTTTGTTAACATTTTCAGAAAACAGGTTGGTGAAAAGCAAGACATTTAACAGTGGTGTTAACGCTATGACAATTGTTAAGTTACATTTGTTAAAGTCGATTTTAACATCTGTTGGTGAAATCGGTCATTAGTGTTTTAAACTGTTATATTGCATTACAGAAGTCTTTCCTAAATTAACTGCCTCAAATTGCAATTATTTAATTAGCCCTTCGCATTTTCCTGCAACTGCCAAAGTACCGTAGGTGTTCATTCCAGATATTTTTCAGATATATTCAGATTTTCCAGATATATTTCTGATATATTCCAGATAATTTTATTTAAATGTAAAGCGTGCGTTAATTCCGATTGTGTGTGTTTGTGTGTGTGTGTGTGTGTGTGTGTGTGTGTGTGTGTGTGTGTGTGTGTGTGTGTGTGTGTGTGAGTGAGTGAATGTAAATCCTATTATTATCATCGCTATTGTAATAATATGCCTATTGTTTCGTGAAATATGCAAATGCGTGAAATATTTAAAATACCTATGTTCCTCTGCTTGAAATTCCCGCTAAATAACTGGCAACAGCCTGCTTCCCCATCTCGCGAAATGACAAAGCCTGAGATCGGCCGGCCGAACTGTACATATCTCACTGTAAGCAGTATGCCAGTGTATCGAGGGCCGCGGGTTGTATACCCGCGATATACTTCGTACTGTGTTGATGTTGAGGATTAGCAGGCTAACAACAGAGGGCAGAAGTTTATTGTGAAGTTTGATAGGAGAGACAGAGATGGCAGGATAGGACACATTAGACAGGCTAACAGCAGAGGGCACAGGTTTGTTGTGAAGTTTCAGAGGCAGTGCAGAGATGGCAGCATAGAAAATATATATGCTGCTTAACAAATGTGCTTTCTTTTTGTAGATGCACATTTTAGCAGTAGTCAAATAGTCATGAATCAGTAAAGGGGTTTTATATTGTATAGTACATGAAAACTGCGGTACGTTTTATAATGCTGTATTTATAAGTTTTGATCAAATAATTATATACATTATTCAAGCAGATATCTCCAAGAATGGCTTCAAGTGTAGTTCCGCTGATACATCCTTCATTGGAGATAGTACACCAGTAATGATTGCTTTGATGCTTTGATAAACCGTTGTCATCTAGTGTAATTTTTGGAATGGGGACAGCTTGAGGTATCCCTCGCTGTCCCTGTCGCTATTGCTCCCTAATGTCCTCCTCATGTCTTTATTCTGGAGACCTTACCATTAATTTTAGAAGTGAGTTAAACTGAGCCGTAACCCTCATTCGGGTGAAGTCGGCTCAATCCTGTGATCTGAGCTGACTCTTCCCGCCACACTCATTCGTTAATTTTTTAGTCTTATACTGTCCGTACGGCTCTACACCGTAGGTTTTCTCTCGCACTATGAAAAATTCAGAAACCCTGCAGGAATTTCATTTAAAAAACTCTTACAAACGTCTATCAAGTGCCGGTAACCGATCAGGTCAGATAAGCTTCTGTAATTTAACAAGCCGACAGACAACATGTCAAATTCCACTTTAAACAATAATAATAGTCAAAACGAACAGATAATATCACTGAAGTTCCGTATTTGAATAATTATAACCATATTAACAAAAAATAAAACGAGTGTGCTGACTGGTAATAAAAATGTTAAGAATTCGTAAAAGAGATGTTTCATTTCAGAATTGATTATTTTTATTGACAATTTCTTTTTATTTTGAGTAGTAAAACGTAAAACATCAATAAATTAAATATAATAACACCTAAATAATAAAATTATCACGTATTAAGATGACGTTTTGCGTTTATTTAAATTTACAACTTAGAGCTTATGTTTTTCCACAAACTGAAAGACCGGCCGAGGGTCAAAAGATTTGATATCTAAATCTGATATTTTACAGAAAAAAACATATAAATATATATTATTTTGTTTGGAATATAACAACTTAAAGACAAAATATCCGGCAAAAACATGGGCCAGAAACGTCGATGTTATAAAAATATCGACCTCCATACATCGAGCCCGTCTCGGTAGTGTTGTGGTGACATGTCTGCCTCACGTTCAAGACGTCCCGAGTACGAATCTCGGTCAGGGTGACTTACCTGAATAAGGTTTTTTCCGGGGTTTTCCCTTATCCTTACAGACGAATGTCGGGTAGCTCAAAGCTCCATGGACCCTGGACACATTTGAGCATCATTTCATTCACCGTCCGGTATGACTTAACTTTGGAGGACCTAAAATTTTGCATATTTTCCTCTCTCGCACGTGCAACCCTCCTTGGCCCTAAGCATAAAGAAACCCAAAGTAGATTTTTCAAACTTTTATAATAATGAACCCAGTCGTTTTAATTCTAATTGCAACATGATATTCGCATAACATGCACTTGTTTTAAATGCCGTAACTATAGTTCTAGTTTATGAATTACTTATTTTTCTAAACTAACGGAACGGAATAATCAGTGCATAATCTGAGAGGTTTTTATTAGCAAAGATAAAGCCATGGTAACGGTTCGAGCAGCTCCACTATACCACTTATTGAGCTTCTCGAGAAAAACCCGTTTCCTCGTTGAACATAGCAGACTCATAACTTGCCCAAAGGTGCATTTGTCTTTAATTATTATTATGTGAAGTGTTATAAAATGCAACACCTGTAAACGCGTAGTCAGAATTCTCAAAGCTCTTCATAATTATCTTTTACCCGCCACGGTAGCGTAGATGGTAGCATGTCTGCCTCACGTTCAAGAGGTCCTGAGTTCGAATCTTGGTCAGGGTGAGTTACCTGGATAAGTCGTTCTCCCGGGGCTTTCTCTTATACTAAAAGACGAATGTCGCGTAACTCTAAGCTCCATGGATCCTGGGCCCATTTGAGCATCATTTCAACCATTCCATTCATCTTCCGATATGACCTTATTGATGTTAAAGGACGTAAATTACAATAAAAAGTTATGTTTGTGGGTCATCTGTAGCAATGCGTAGTTGGAACATGATACACTTAATGCTCCTATCTCACCCGGCAACCTCTGATTTCGAGCCATCCTATTACGCAATGCTGCGATTGTCTATTTGCAATGATATACTGTGCTAGACACTGTCTAAGCTGAAATGTGAAGTTGAATTATGAGAGATACATGCATATCATGCCCCTCTGTTCTTGAAAGTAACCGCAAGCTAATCTCCAACGTAGTAATCGGATTAGGACCATTTACACAAGTTCCAACAATAATGAGGCAAAACAGTATAATTATCCAAATCATCATACAGGAAATTGCCCTTCTTATAGCCATGTTCGCAGTATTGACTTTGCATCGCAGTGTAATAATCTGCGGTTCCTTTTTGACTAATTCGTTTCTAGTATTTTGCTAGAGAAATTATAGGCAAACATACCTTTATGAACATAAGAAGCGGTAAACTAAGAATATCTCAAACAGACACTGGCATGTTACCTAAAAATAGTTTTTCAAGGAATTGTACCTTAAGCGCCATCTCTAAACGATACGCTCAACTCAAATGTGTACTTATAATTCAACAAGTAACCGTCGCGTGTCGCTAGTTACGGGAACTGTCACAGATCAATACAGTGACACTGCCTCATATTTTAAATTGTAAGGTTTTACCACATTATTCATTTCATATGTGTCAATAACAAGTTATTCACAGTTACCAGACACATATGCTTCAGAATAACGAAAAAATCATCTAGATAACTCACCCTGATCGGAACTCTTGAACGTGAAGCAGATACGCTGCAGAGGCGGGCGTTTAAACCATTCTAAATGCTCTTTGTACCTGGTGTTTTTATGCTCTTGTTATATTAGTTTCAAATGGTATAGTTGTCAATGGGCCTTGAGGAAAGCATGGGTTTCAGTCGAATTGCATTATCATTCAGTAATTCATTATTGGAGAACTCTCTTGTTAAAAATTATTTTCAGGATATTTTTACATGTATGTTTGTTTACTCTTAAGGTAGCTACAAAGGAATGGACATTAGGTGGGGCTAGGCATGGCTAGTCTATTGCTACTAGCCAAAGCGGTACATGCAACGTTGTATAGTTAAGCACGCATACTGGCTCGCTTTGCTGAAACGTGTGCCTAATTTCTTTTCGCGCTCTAAAGACACCAATTCTAGATTTATTTTGTTTTTCCTATATTACAGAAGTATTTTTTCTGAGGATTATTGTCCAAACCCATGTTAGTAGCACATCTGGTTTCGGAGATATGGAAAGATAAGGCGCCTGACTAGAAAGAAAAGAATCATTAACCGTCAGTGAAGAAAAGCACACATATGCTCTGCAGCAATTGCATTTTGTACTTTGCATTCAGTAAAGTGGTGGTCTTTTAAGAGTACACACGTACTTTCCAAAGTTAGTAAATATACCGCTTAGCAAATCTAGTACTGGTGCGCCTAGTAGTAACTACAAAACAAATCATAAGATTTTATATATATTACAAATATTCTTGTTAATGTATACTCCTTTTTCAAACAGCTGTCCAAGACATTTTCGAAAGTACAAATTTCGCTCAGAGTCAAGAATTAATGTTACAAGCTTGTCACGTGAATGCTCATTCTGTGACGAAGTTCGTTAAAGCGGCAAACAGTTTACCAAATAAAGGAGAGTTTCTATATTTAGATCTCCTGGGAAACATAGAGCAGTTAAAAACGTACTACCAACTTAGAACATTTTCAGAAGTGTGTTTTACGTAGAACAATTTATGATATATGACAAGGGTGAATATCCAACTGCCAAAACACTGACCAATTTAATGAGGGGGAAAATAGAATAAACGTACTCTGTTGCCCGATTTCACCAACAAATGTTAAGACTTAACACGAGCTTAGCAAAAGTTAAGACAAAAATTGCATTTCACCAACAAGTATTAGCGTAACACTTGTGTTGAATCTCAAGTTAAACTAACAAGCCGAATTTCTAATGTTAACTCCTTAACAATTGTACCTAGGTAAATAGTCAAGATGGCGAGCATGAACTCAACTGTTGATGTCGATTTGCTATATTTAAGACCATCTAAACGGCATTCATAATATAGTACGGCCTATGCGGAGAAATTATTTTGAGGAGCTATCAGAAGAAAATTTTGTACTCGGGTATAGACTGTCGAAACAAGTTGCTATGAAGGTTACTGCGGAAGTACAAGATAGGTTAGAACATGCATCGAAAGAAATATGCCGATCTCGCCTTTGCTTCAAGTTTTAATAACTTTTCTATTTTATAATTCATTGAATTATGAGGATAATACACTGTCCACTTACCATCTGGAAACGTTTAAGTCACTTGTTCTTCTTCGCTCCTCGGTTTTAAATCTTCGTAATACTGAGTTAGAACATGCATCGTAAGGACTATGCATATCTCGCCTTTACTTCAAGTTTTAATAGCTTTGCGATTCTATAATTCACAGAATTATAATTCCCAATGTCTACCTTCCGTCTTGAAACGTTCAAGTTATTCGCCCTTCACACCGCTTTCTAAATTTCATGCTTGATGAAATGACAGGCATTTGAATTACATTCGTTTCCAATATTTTCCCACGTGATATCTTTCTCTTTTACATTTACTGCATCCGTCTTCTTATTTTCCACAATGTCCTTACACTTCGTCACCATTTCAATTAGCAATTCACTCTCCATCGATGAGCAATTTGTCTCACGGCTTTATTTACGATTTTGTTTACCCGCCATTTTGTCACCTCTGTGCAGATGAAAATGAAAACAAATGCGCATCGCAGTACGTTCAGAAAATAATACGACTCATCCATAGCCTTCTATAGCTATAATATTTACAAGTCTCTTGGCATTAACACGTGTTTGTTAACATTTTCAGAAAACAGGTTGGTGAAATGCAAGACATTTAGCAGTGGTGTTAACGCTATGACAATTGTTAAGCCACATTTGTTAACGTCGATTTTAACATATGTTTGTGAATTCGATCATTAGTGTATTAAACTGTTATATTGCATTACAGAAATTTCTCCTAAATTAACTGCCTCAAATTGCAATAACTTAGCTCTTCGCATTTTCCTGCAACTGCCAAAATATCGTAGGTTGTCATTCCAGATATTTTTCAGATATATTCAGATTTTCCAGATATATACGATATTTTCCAGATATATTCCAGATAATTTTATTTAAATGTAAAGCGTGCGTGCATTCCGATTTTGTGTGTGTGTGTTTGTGTGTGTGTGTGTGTGTGTGTGTGTGTGTGTGTGTGTGTGTGTGTGTGTGTGTGTGTGTGTGTGTGTGTGTAAATCCTATTATTATCATCACTATTGTAATAATATGCCAATGTTTCGTGAAATATGCAAATGCGTGAAATATTTCAATTACCTATGTTCCTCTGTGTGAAATTCCCGCTAAAGAACTGGCAACAGCCTGCTTCCCCTTCTCGCGAAATGACAAAGCCTGAGATCGGCCGGCCGAACTGTACATATATCACTATAGGCAGTACGCCAGTGTATCGAAGGCCGCGGGTTCTGAACCCACGTATTACTTCGTACCACAGATTAATACCAGATTCTCAACTTCGTGTTAAAAGCTGAAGACGCATAGGGCGCTCCTTCCTGAATCTTTAGACCCCGGCGACCTTGCCAACTATGGCTGTTGAGGCCGGTAATGTAGTAAGCTTCTATTGCGACCGAGCTATGGTGCATTCGCTTGCCCTTCGGCACCCGTTTTCATTGACAGAGAGAATCCAACTTCTTTCGAAACCACATCTCGCCACACATGAACAGTTTGCGCGCATTTCAGCTATCGCATATTAGCATAATACGCGACAAATACGCTGAGGAAATATGCGGTAAACTATTCATCAGTGTGCGAGATGTGACTTCGAAAGAAGTTGTCCAATTTGTGAAAAAAATGTCAAGAATCCACTTTAACTTCTCTTGTTAAATATGAATAATTGACTTCCATAAAGCATTATATCCTTATTCCTGTTGCATATTGATAATTTTCTCTTTAAAACAATTAAAATTTTCAAAACGAGCGAGTGAGATCACTTAAGATGCTGTTGAGAATATACAAGAAATCTGTATCCCCTTTCCCTCAAGTTTCTTAGTGTAATACTTAAAATAAAGATAACAACTAAAATAATGATTCTGTAGATACAGGAAAACAGGTAAGGATACCATAACGTTATATGTAATGCAATTTCTTTGTACTCAGAATATTGAAAAATTCCCTGGAATAACAGTGAGAAAAAAAAATCCCTATAGAAATATGTATATAAATTTGAAATTATACCAACAACTATGTACAAAAAATAGCACTGTATCTTTAAAATGACAACAAAGCAGCTCTGTTAATGGTTATATTTAATAAGAATTTTAAAAGCTCAATAGTACATACATTATTTTCAGCACAAGTATACTAAAGTATATTCAGAGAAAAACCTGAAATTTGTGATCGATTCATATAAGATTAATAATGCCAAATTAGTACAGAAGTCAGTATTGGCAACTGGTGACATAAATTTCATAAATGGCACCATATTATATACTTCTAATCACTTTGGTTGAATTAACATTCACAAGTGCAGAATAAATTATGAAAAATAATAATTATATTAAAGCTGTATCATCATTTAAAATTGTCCTAAGCTTAATTCTGTCTTCACAACACAAGAATATTACAGCGTTGAATTTTTCAATGCTTCAATAGCATGCATATGCACAGTAATGAATGCTGAAGAAGAAAATGTGCAGTTTTAAAAATAAAATTTAATGCACAGTGTATCTTCCAATAAGAGATTATTTCATGTAGTTATCTGACTGTGAAGTATAATTTGCTTAATGTGCAGAGCAATTGTTTGGATAAATGGCTTGCTTTAACTTGATAAGACTTTGAGCGATGTACTTTATGACTAAGATGGCAAATGGAGCCCTCTGTATAGTGTAAACCTCTCAGTCCATGACATACAACTGAATGTGTGTCAAATAAATAACTCAATGAAAGATTACACTATGAACTATTAATGCTGTTTGTAGTTTTACTTAAGAAGTGAAAGCGATGGAACTGTGTGTTTGAGTAGTTAATAGAAAATAATTTAGTAATGTAATTCATTTGCTCACACATGTAACCATTATTTCTTTTGACAGTCCATAATTCCCTTATGTGATCACTACAAAGAAACAAGAAGTGCATTATATAGCAAAATAATGTGCAGTTTTATCTACTTTTCAAAATTATTATGTGGTTTCGCATCACTGCATGTAACGAATGGCTCATATATTAGGTTAAACATCTTTTTCCCATGCCAAAGATTGAGATTTTCATTCCAACTTAGAACAATGAGAGGATGTTTCACAGTGTAGTCTCATGTGACACGTAACATTTCTGTGGGTCACGCTAGTAACGTTATATCACCCTTAAAGTGGTTAGCATTACAGAAATTGTGTACCAATATTACTCATAAATGGTGGCAAGTACATGTTGAGAACAGATGTACCACAGAATACATAAATGCTGTGCAAATGTCACTTTAACTTGTTATTTTTCTGAACCCATTTGTGTGTGTGTGTGTGTGTTTGTTTGTGTGTGTGTGTGTGTGTGTGTGTGTGTGTGTGTGTGTGTGTGTGTGTGTGTGTGTGTGTGTGTGTGTGTGTGTGTGTGTGTGTGTGTGTGTGTGTTAACAAGGAAGAGGGTTTATAACCTATTATTTATTGTGAAGCTTTACTAATTTGAGATCAAGCCACACTGTGTTTAGGTCCTAGCTAGCTGACATTGTGCATGTTTTAAGAATAATTGGAATAATAGAAATAAAATTAAAAAGGGCATATAATGATGATGACACAATGACATTTTAATTTCTTGCAATGCACAATTACACTTACAAACTTGTAAAGCTTTTTCAAATAAATTCTAATCCCATCAGACCTCTTCAAAGATGGTTATTCAGGTAAATAATTTAGTGTAGTGTGTACAATAATATTGCATAGTGACTACTGTATTAAACAATATAGAACAAATTAGGTTTATGGAATCTCAGATCATACTTTTAATTGCTGTTAAAATTTGTGACATTATTGATCAATGATGTAGATATACACTGATGAGTAAGGTTAAGAGAACTTAATTCTTCAAAATACTTATCATTGCAATTTAAAGAAAAAGTTTATAAAATTCATATCAAGCATCTCGCCCAAATATTTTAATTTAAGCCACCTAGATTATACGTAAACACAGATGATGCTAATTTTGGTATATCTGAAAATTCCCAGCTATTTTTTCAGTAACTAAAACTGGATATTACTTACCTTACATGGACTTATATATGACTTATATATTTTAAATTTAAAACTACGAGTACAAACACAAAAACTAATACACCCAATCAACTGTCTAAAATAACTTCACTTTTCACTTTTCCTTGTTGGCCGCAGTATTCCTCAAAGTTTTTGTTAAATTTTCCACTGATATGTAATGAAACTCAAACTTTGAGAAATATTTGATATGCCACATTAAATTGCTGTATACGCTGGAAAGAATGCTTTGTGCTACATTACTAAAGTTCCTGAACATCATTGCACATCACCAAAACAAGAAACATACACAATATCCAATAATCCTGCACTCTAATTTCTGCCATCGTATTCCTGGTAGCCTGAGATGATGGATGACCCCTGAAAGACAAAAGACAGAAAATTCCATTATTGCAGTAATAAAGTAACAAGGTTAATGAAACTAATGCTTTTGTATGTAAAACAACACACTTTTCCCATTATAAGGTGCTACATTAATCTAGAAAACTTAACTATGCATGAATGTGTATTAAGGCACATTTCAGGCTATGTCATATTAATTGTCGGTATTTAGCTACATGCTAAATCTCTTTCTGAAAATCTATTCTCGTTCTTCCTGCTGCCCATACGTCCTCGTAGTTCTTTCCAATTTTTACAATTTCACAAATCGATAAAAATTGTATTCAGAGCTTAATTTGGCTTGGCGTCCTTGCCGTTAAAGCTTTAATTTAAATACTTACAGGTTAGCCAATGTAGTGTATTTTTCATATCGTACATTGCGCTCAAATAAGGTCGATAATAGACCACTAATATTACGAAAATTACTTCATAAGTAGTAAAATAATACAATAGCTATTAAATTTTGAACTAAGCAGAAGTTATTTTATATAATAGTTTGTATGCAACACGGCAGGCAAAATAATTATATTGGCGGCATTGATTCCGGCGCATGCAGCGCTTAAAATGTATCTTTGGACTCCGGGAGTTTAGCGAACCTTAATGTGTCTCCTGGTTTCCTATTTGAGTTAACAGGCCCTGCTTCGTTCTTTGTTGATGTTGAGGATTAGCAGGCTAACAACAGAGGGCACAGGTTTGTTGTGAAGTTTGAGAGGCAGTTCAGAGATGGCAGGAGAGGAAATATAGCCAGTGTAACAAATATCTTTTCTTTTTGTAGATGCACATTTTAGCAGTAGCCAAATAGCTATAAATCAGTAAAGAGGTTTTATATTGTATAGTATATGAAAACTGCAGTACGTTTTATAATGCTGTATTTATAAGTTTTAAATATATAATTATATACATTATTCAAGCAGATTTCTCCAAGAATGGCTTCAAGTGTAGTTCCGCTGGTACATCCTTTATTCCATTACGGTATACCAATAATGCTTGCTTTGATGCTTTGGTAAGCCCGTTATTGCACTTCGATTGGGCTTAACCGTTGTCATCTAGCGTAATTTTTGGAATGGGGACAGCTTGAGCTTTCGCTCGCTGTCCCTGTCGCTACTGTTCCCGAATGTCCACCTCATGTCTTTAATTCTAGAGACCTTACCATTAATTTTAGAAGTGAGTTAAACTGAGCCGTAACCCTCATTCGGGTGAAGTCGGCTCAATCCTGTGATCTGAGCTGACTCTCCTCCCCCCCCCCCCCCCCCACACACTCATTCGTTAATTTTTAGTCTTATACTGACCGTACGGCTCTACACCGTAGGTTTTCTCTCGCACTCAACAGTGTATCAAAAACACGCATCCAAGTATGTTTTAACATATTTCTAATACTATGAAAAATTCAGAAACCCTACAGGAATTTCATTTAAAAAATGCTTACAAACGTCTATCAAGTGCCGGTAACCGATCAGGTCAGATAACCTTCTGTAATTTAACAAGCCGACAGACAACATGTCAAATTCCACTTTAAACAATAATAATAGTCAAAACGAACAGATAATATCACTGAAGTTCCGTATTTGAATAATTAAAACCATATTAACAAAAAATAAAACGAGTGTGCTGATTGGTAATAAAAAGGTTAAGAATTCGTAAAAGAGATGTTTCATTTCAGAATTGATTATTTTTATTGACAATTTCTTTTTATTTTGAGTAGTAAAACGTAAAACATCAATAAATTAAATATAATAACACCTAAATGATAAAATTATCACGTATTAAGATGACGTTTTGCGTTTATTTAAATTTACAACGTTGAGCTTATATTTCTCCACAAACTGAAAGACCGGCCGAGGGTCAAAAGATTTGATATATAAATCTGAATTGTATAGAAAAACATTTAAATGTATTATTATTATTTTTTTTTTTTTTTTTGGAATATAAAAATTTAAAGACAAAATATCCGGCAAAAACATGGAACAGAAACGTCGATGTTATAAAATTATCGACCTCCATACATCGAGCCCGCCTCGGTAGTGTTGTGGTGACGTGTCTGCCTCACGTCCAAGAGGTCCCGAGTACGAATCTTAGTCAGGGTGAGTTACCTGGATGAGGGGCTTTCCTTTATCTTGAAAGACGAATGTCGGGTATCTCTAAGATCTATGGATCCAGAGCTCTTATGAGCATCAGCTCAACCATTCCATTCATCGTCAGATTAAAGTTAAAGGACGTAAATTACAATAAAAAGTTATCTTTGTGGGTCATCTGTAGCAATGCGTAGTTGGAACATGATAGACTGAATGTGACAGTTAGGCAGGTATGAAAACTACAACTTTCAACAACGTAAACATTTGGGATCGCAAATTCTCATAGCTTAGTTTCGTACCTCCCCGCTATGCGATGCTACCTTCCCAATGAAGGAGACGGGAGGTTTATTTTCCATGGAGGGATTTTCTGCGCTAAGCTATATTTTAACCGAATTATTAGTGGAATATGCGGAAAATTAATTATATTTCAAATATACACTGGCATGTTATCGAAAGAAGATTTTTCCACTAATTGTGATGCAAGCGCCATCTCCGAACAAGCTCAACTCAAAATGTAGTTCAAAATGTCGTGGCCGCGTGTCGCTAGTTACGGCAACAATCACATTTCGATTCACTGACACTCGGTCATGTACAACTTTGTAGGGTTGTGTTATATTAATGTCATAAATCAATCACAAATTCCATCTCTTTCTGAAAATTTCCTTTACATAAACTTATGCTTACAATATGTATGTACTATAGACCTTACCAAGTACTTATTAAAGATACCCAATAACAAAACTGCTATATTCTCTGTTTAAATTTTAATATAAAGGCAATATTAAAACTATAATGTTTAGTTCAGGACATAATTATTAATATATAGGAGAAAACATCTCCAGTTAAGAGGTGGCTTTTTTCAGAAATTATTTGGCCAACCGCTTTCGAAGCCACATCTCGCGCTTTCATAAATAGTTTATCGCACATTTCCACCGCGTATATAACGAATATTATGCGATTAATTGAAATTTACCGTAAATTATTCATGAGTGTACGAGATAAGACTTCCAAATAGGTTAGATATTTGATTCTGTCCGTAAATACGGCTGGGAAACGGCGCGGATGTACTATAGCTCGGTCGAAGTAGAAGCTTACTGCATTAGCGACGGAATGTTTATCTCCAACCAGTCGCACCCGTAGCATCAGAATCAGGACCCCTTAAGGGCACAAATTGCTAAAAAGATTTAACTTACTGGAAATATAAAATGAAACATTAAAGAGATTAACAATATATGAAACGTACAGCTTGCAGTTGCACCCCGAATAATTGGAAAAAGTAAGAGGAATAAGAATTATTTCATTCTTGTTAGGTCCATTTATCTATGAATTGCTGTTTGGAAAAGCTTTAATGACTATGGATTATATGTGTATTAATTTTGGTAGCAAAATCAACAGTTTGATATAAGGGTTAGTCGGTTTTTAAGAAAAGTGCTGCTTTCAAAATACTCTAAATAAATAAAGTTTTCTTATGATCAACTTCAATGTCTCCAAAATCTGCACATAATTTTTACAAAATATTATTGTAAAATAGCTAAGTGCCCGTGTAATTAACAAATGGATGTAACAGAGATTCAGTACCTAATAGAAAATGTGAGCAGTTGAAATTCTCATATATAATTATACTATCTAAACGTCGGACACAATGTGAGTGAATTACTACAGTCAAGAAACTGATTTGAAAATTCTATAGAATGTAACAATAATGAAATATCAGACACACATTGGCCCTTGTTAAATGCAGCATGTATCGTTACAGCGAAGTCCACAATGCACAGAGAATTGAAAATGCTCTGTAAGTAGGATCATAAATAAATATCTGGGCTACGTATTTCTTAAAGCGGATGTGACTCCTGCATGTCCAGAGTAAGAGGACCTGTGGGATATGTTTCGAAAACAGATGTGTTGGAATCGGAAATGGTCTAGGTCTTTCAAGTTCATCTAATTTCATACAGAATCACTCAGTTCGAAAATAACATTATACCAGGTGAGTCAGCTGCACCTATGCAACCCGCGGTTTATATTCTAATGTGAAAACATTGACCATTTTAGCACAAAAGCCATTATTGCAGCTCTGCTCTTCTATTCGGTAATACACTCACACAGCATTAATAGTTACAGCTTTGAATGAGAACCAAGAAGCTGAGAAAAGCTTAAATAAACGTTGATTTTTCATGCATATTATACTGGCAAGGTCATTCATATACGTAAGTTTTTGCAATGAGCGACATAGAATGTGTGGCAGCCGGTCGAGATGATCAGCTGTGTGTCACATGGTGGGGTCAAAGGCTAGTTTCAAAACGCCGTTACCTTGTTTTTTTTTTCCTTTCTCCTAGTCTTATTGTCTGTATTTTAGTTATTAATTTATTTATTGTTGCAAATAATTTTCTGTTGAGCCGAAGAGAGAAGAATGACAATCCGATAATTTGGGATCATTAATTCTGTGACCATTTATAATCTGTACCGTACCTTGTGTTGTAACACCCTGCTACGTAGTTAGCTTTCACTTTTTAAGAACATATCAACGATATTAAATCTAATAGTTTTTGTTTCATGTTTAAATCGGATGTTTCTAACAACAGAGGGCTGAGGTTTGTCGTGAAGTTTGAGAGGCAGTACAGAGATGGTAGCATAGGATATATTATACTCGATAGAGAAAATATAATTTTTTGTAGATGAATGTTGTAAACAGTAGCTATGAATTAGTAAAATAGTTTATAATGTACAAAATAAATTAGGACTGTAGTACGTTTTATAATGCGGTATTCACAACTTTTAAATATATAAATATTTGCAGAATTAAGGTGAAGTCCACGGGAAAATCTTTAAGTATAGTGTTGCCGAAGTTAAATTCGTCATTTATAGGTTCCATTTTCCAGCAACTAATTTGGAGTGGTCTTAGTCATTTATGTACATACATATATATTGCTGAGAAATAATGTTTTCTCATACTTCCAATTTGTCTCATTAAATTTACTTACAAAACTTATTCACGCTCGTGAATAACATTTTTCATTCCTGGCACGAGACTGTCACTGTGCTTCCAATTTTTCTTCTCCTATGCTCGGATCAAACACTACTATCCCATTCACAAATAAAACATGCCATTTTAGTTTAGTCTAAGTGCTGATCTAGTAGCATGGCAATAACTTTCACATATCTACATACCTGCCACTTATGTTCTGCATATTAGACTTTTTCTACAAGTAATTTTAGGTTATGGTGTGTTTCCTTGATGTGAACTCAATGAGCTACTGGAACTGATGCATAGTTTTATCCATTTTACAACAGTACTCCTTTCAAACTAATTTTAGTACTGTCTGTTACATTAGCGTCATTGTTGTGAAACATATTAATTTCAACAAATGATTAGTATTTATTTCTTCATTCTATGAAATATTTAGGTGCAGAATTACATTAAAACATTGTAGTATAACTGCTAATTGTTAAAAAAGTGGTACGTGGTAGAAAAAAAAACTGATTACAGTTTTGGAATCCGCACGTCAAATTCAGTGAAGCAGATGTATCGTGAACCCCAGATATATCGTGAACCCCAGAATTATGCATATCAGTGTTATTAATTTTAAGTTCAGATTCTTTGTCTTTACGAAATTGACACTCGGATTTATCACATGAAGACCCAAGTTCTCTGTAGTATTTTCTCTTTGTGTTATACTCCTTAAACATTCAAACTGTTTAACTGGAAAGTAGATGCACTACTTTATTGTTTACTTCAGTAAAAAGGTACTGAACTGTTCACATTATTTCAAATAATCTACTTTAGTCTGAAACTTCTCTTTCCTTGCCACTACACTAACAAGCCATAAATATCAGTTATTAAAATTAACAGAAACAAATAAATAACTCAAACCCATCACTCTACAATGTGAGTGTAAAACTACATGTTCGAAACTAACATGAGAATTCGACAGCATGTAGCAATAAATAATACATGTGGCACACTCGTCATTGCTAAACGCAATAACAAGTGACGTTACCGTCTAGTCAACACTGCACCGAGACTTGAAAATGATGGGCGATAAATTAAGCTCATAAATAAATATCTGGGCTACGAATTACTTAAAGCGTATTCTTTGTGCATGGATAGAGTAAGAGCTTGAGTATAAAACACTTTTGCGCCCCAGATCTAAATGATACTACTTTGAACTTGAAAATTAGCACGTTAACCACAGAGGGCAGAGTTTTCTTCTGAAGTTTGGGAGGAATTACAGAGATGGCAGCATAGGAAACATTATATTATTATATATCCAGTGACGTGGTGTGGGTGTTTCATAAAACTTGCCGGTTGCTTCAGACTTAAACTGCGGAGTGGCAGTCGCGAATTCCGAGGGTTCCCACGTTAATGTTATATTAGTTGAATGCAATTGTATAACAAAACGAACACAAACAAATATACGTACAATGATTCCTTTAATGTAAATAATAAACAATGGGACAGTAATGATGGACATGATATAATAAAGCTTTACTTTCTGTTTCTACACTACTAAGCAGTGACAGCTTATTTATCAATATAACGGAGTTTGTATCGCATGATAAAGATGATACCAAAAATCGAATGTGCTGCCAACGGTAGCCGTGTGTTGAACTAACAGCACCGATATGGGCTATCTTCTTGCCCCTCCATTCTCCACTAGAATCGATACTTAGCATACAGAATACTACAAAGCCGTGCACAATTTCAGATCCATAGTATAGTAAATTTATACGTTAAGTTGTTAAACTTGTTAACCTGAAGTAGCTCCCTTCCGAGATTACTATGCAATTCATACAGGCCATTTCATTGCACTATTAACAATAATAAGAACAATGACCACATCGACGGTGTAAGTATTCATCTATGAAACTGTCGCTTAAGCACCTACTTATGTTTTGGAAAATATCGATATAAGTGGTCCATTTTTACTGTTGTTACGTTAAACATCCGGCAACACAAAAGTTACGGTGTATCGCAATGTTTGGCTTTTGGAGGTTATGTACATATTTTTAATGCTGGCTGCATTCCCAGTAATTCCGCAAACTAACTGCATGGTACAGTTTTATCAGAATGAGGCCATTGAGTAAATTATTATATAAAGCTGATCGCACTGCTATGTGAAACAAAAGATTTTCCTGTGAATAACAGCTGGTAATGTTATTGGGATTCATTGTTGAAAGAAGTCCTCTAGGGAAATTTTGGACATTAATTGTACCACAAGGACATGAAGCACATATATTCTATAGGGGCATCCTTAAGGAATTAGAAACCATACTGGGGATAAATACAAGTTACAACAGTGCACCGGTTATAAGTGACAGCATTCTTAAAGGTCCTTCATTTCATTCTTGATATGAAATACTCGCGTCAAAATTTGGCACAGTTCACGCGTCTTATTTCCGTATCATAGACAATATCTTTAAAGTTAGAATAGAGACTTCCCAAGAAATATTGAAAATCTGTATGTCACAAACCAGGTGAAGGAGTGAAATTAACTACCTTTATAATGGGTTTAAGAACTCTGTCTAAATTTAGACAGTTAGCACAATAGTTCTCTTCACCAACAGATGTTAAGACTTAACACGAGTTTAGCAATAGTTAAAACAAAAATTACATTTCTCCAACAATTGTTAGCTTAACACTTGTGTTAAGTCTCTTGCTAAACTAACAAACCAAATTTCTGTTCTTAAGTCCTTAACAATTGTAAATAGTCAAGATGGTGAAAATCAACGCAGCTGTTGATGTCGATTTATATATTTAAGATCGTCTAAATGGCATTCGTAATAGAGTACAGCTTATGAGGAGAAATTATTTTGAGGAGCTATCAGAAGAAAATTTTGTTCTGAGGTACAGACTGTCGAAACAAGTTGCTATGAAGGTTACTGCGGAAGTACAAATGTATTATTTTATCTTTACAGGTATCCTGCGCGGTAGGGATGAGTAGCAACTGTGGTGTCGATAATGTTGTAGGAACTAAAAGGGAACTCTCCAGAAGAATCTCGGTATTTCACGTTTTCGTTGTGTACTTCACATGTTTCATCCTGGAGAACACGTTATCACAGATGTTTTTGCTACTGAAAAGAGGTATCAAACTAGGTGTATGTTTGGTAATGCTCGGATAACTTTGTCTGGGAAATTTCTCGCGATAGAATTGTAATGAGAAAACTGATAAACTAATTATTTAGTTCTGAAGTAAATTGAACGTCAGCGCCTTCCATTTGAAGATTCTCCAGGACTTCGTCTACGTTATTTGAGAGAGTGGAAGGAAACAGATTTAAAATTGTCACATTGTTCTTTAAGTCTTGAAATCTAACAAGGAATTTCTTTGTTAATTCTCATAAAACTTTTGAGCTCAACAGTTTTGGAATCTTGATTATTACACTTTTGTAGAGCTGAGAAATGTACAAAGTTGTTGTTTTTCTATTGGTGATTGCCCAAGGTGACAATTTTGTTTCAAAAGACTTCACATGTTCAAACATAGAAGTGCTCAACTCCCCCCTTCCTTGGAGATGTGATCAGTTCTGTTACACAAAATCACTCATTCTTCCTGCATCTTTAAATTCAAAAATACGTTATCCCTTCTGCTTCACAGACGTATACATTTTTTTTTTTTTTTTTTGAGATGAAACACTAGCTTCAACATTTTGCCACGTCACAGCTATCTTATTTCAGTGCAATAAACAATAAATTCTGCTTAGAATAGAGACTTCCCAAGAAATTATGAAATTCTCACTTGGTAAACCATCTGAACGAGTGGAATTAACTACCTTTACTATAACAGCCCTGTCAAAATTTACGAATTTACTACAACGGCTTTTCTGTGTATTGAACTGTGATATTGTATTACACATATGTTTTGTACTTTAGATGCATGTGGTTGCAATTTTTGTACCAGCCCTTCTCATTTTCCTGCCAGTGCAAGATCACCGTCGGTTGTTATTCCAGATAGGTTTGTATATTTGAAGACAAAGTCGTGGACAAGCCAGTATGTATCTGTATGTATCTGCAATATTGAAATCTTTATCAACCTCCCTTAAGAAAATTGCTAATTGAACAGTATCGCTAGCACAATCTAGTGCTAGAGAATGGACTGGAAAGTTGTGGCTGAGTATCTTTAACTTCTTAGTATATTAGACGCTAATCAGGGGCGGTTCCTCCACAAGGTTGCAGGTTTGCGCTACACCCACTGATTTTGAATGTGCAACAGGTGCTTTTTGCACATTAAAGCTGTACTTGTTTGCATTGTTTTATATACAAATATGTTTCAATTACGCTTATCGTCTGTAGCTGTCCATGACCACAGAAGTCCAAATAAACAGAAGTTAGCTGTAGGAGCCGCCAGGTTTGCAGCGAAGTGTTAACTTAAGATTTCGCTCAAATGTTGGCTCTCTGAGGGGGTTGCGGGAAGGTGAAGAGATGGGAGTGGCTTCTTAAGCATTGCTTAAATGGAGGTTTATAAACCTAGCTCCTCCTACTCTTAGCAACGGCTATAGCGTGACATTCAGGCTTAGCTTCTGTGTGTCTGCTTGCTTTGTAGTGTGGTTTCGTGCTCCCAAAGCTTTGAGAAAGCTTTCTTTAAGGTTAAACTGAGTATTCTAATATTTTATTTATACTGCTTATTGTGAGGTGTTCTTTTTATACGTTTTTAAAATTCTGATAAAATGAATACGTGCAATCTTTAATGGAAAAGTCCTTTTCGCAAAGGAGTGCTGAAGAAAAATGTGAAGTGAAACGAATGGGTAGGCCCACACCAAACATTTCTATAACTTAAACGATTAAGTCAAAAGCTAGGACATTCAATAGGAAGTTCAACCCTGACATGTACAAGAAGCACGACTGGTTATGTGGATGTGCAGTTAATAACTCTTTATACTGTTTTCCATCCCTGCTATTTGGAGAAGATAATTCCTGGGTGAAGCAAGGAATAAAAGACAAACAACGCATGCACGACCTTGTTAAAAAGCATGAGTCCTCTTCGTCTCATATAAAAATGCATTAAGTTTAGCAATGTATGGCAATATTAATATTGCTGCACAAATGGACAGTGCATACAGAGGAGCATACAACTGCATAACGATAGAGTTACGCAGAATAGATATATCCTGTATGTATACGGTTTTGCGGCTCATTTGAGCTGGCTTTGAGACGTCATGATGAATCTGATATATCACAAAACCCTGGTATCTTTCGAGGTCTAATGCATTTCAGCGCTGACCTCGATAGTGTCCTGAAGGGCCACCTGGAAAAAGCAACTGTTTTTAAGGGCACTTCAAAAACTATAAAAAATGAAATTCTTCAGTGTATGTTAGAGGTATGCCAAGACAAAATAATGAAGGAGATTAAGGATGCAGAATTCCTTGCTGTCATAGCAGATGGAACCACTGATGTTTCCTCAGTGTATCAGATGGTTATTATCTACAGATATCTTGTGAATGACAAACCCGTAGAATGGTTTTGGAGTTTTGTTCGACTTGCTGGTCATGATGCAGACTCTCCTGCCATAGTCATTAAATCTGAACTTAATCTGCAACTGTCAGGGTGCCCGAATAAACTTATAGCACAGACCTATGATGGTGCATCCGTCATGGGAGGTAGGAAACACGGTGTTCAGGCAATTGTTAAAGGGAAGTATCCTTGTGCCTCTTATATACACGGCCATGCACATAAACTTAATTTAATAATGCTGAATGCAGCCTCAGTAAACACCAGTGCGAGGATATTTTTTGCCAATTTACAAGGAATATGCACATTTTTTCAAATTCTCTTCAAAGAACAGCTGTGCTTGATGAAGTTGTGCAGAAACGATTGCCACGTTCTGTTCTGACACGATGGAATTTTCATTCACGGACCGTCAATACCATTTTTGAACACAGGTAGAATTTAATTAAATGCATGGAGGTCATTCAGAAAAGAGCTCTGTTGAACAACAGCACCACACTTGTTCAGGCTTCTGTGTTTATGGCCACTTTGAAAGATGATAATTTTGTATTCTGGCTGTCTTTCTTCCACAAGATCATGCCCCATTTGGACATTTTGTACAATGAGTTGGGCTCGGCTACGTATTGGGCACTGCTTTTTTACTCATAGTTTTCTTTTTAAAATGGAGCCTGTTCCATTGTGCCCGTTTTGCGTTATCTGTACGACACGTGCTGCTAGAGTGTTTTCACCTAGCAGACCTTAGGACGTCTCTGCAGCTGCCGGCCAGCTGTGCTGAAATGCTAGCGGACGATGACACAGTAGTGCAGAAGGTTTTTAGATTCTTTTCTAGGTTAGGCTTTAGGATTTAGTGTTTGAAATATTCAGTAAGTTTTCATTGATATTTCTTTTTACCTCTTTTTATATAATGTACGTTTAGTCTTAATTGGTTTATTTACAGTTGTATAGTTTTTTAGAAAGTTTATATCTGAATTTTGCCATGACAAGTCTTTTAACGGGCGCTGATGACCGCCGTAGTTGAGCGCCCTTATACACATCATCATCATCATCATCATCATCATCATCATCATCATCATCATCATCATCATCATCATCATCATCATCATCACCATCATCATCGCCAGGCTCAATCCAGCTCTAGCGTCCGTACAATTGCATTGGCTGCATACCGACCTTCACTCTCCGTGCTTTCATCAATGGAAACATACATTTTATTTACTGTGATTTACTCTCATATTTCGCATAGTTTCTTCGTAGCATAATGGAATATAATACTATCTTACTGTTGACTCGTTCGGTAAACAACGCGCCATGTCATGTTCCAAAAAACTGTTCAACTTAGCGTCATTTAGCTCTTTTAGAGAAATATTTGCAGACACAAACACGTCACATAACTCCCTTAAAAACTCGGAACCTGCAGCAACATGTAAGACCACACTCACAGAAAGAAGGATCTGCGCAATGTCCCGCTTAGAATTTTCCTTGCTTCGCTTATGTTTGTCACGTTCATCCTCTGTTGCACTGTGAATCATTTCTCATCGTCTACCTTAATTTCACAAAGCTTATAAAACATTATGGAAACATCCGTAGAAAAAATGTTCCTCCAAACTTTCTTACAATATTCTTTAATCTTGTAGCAACACTAGGATTCACTTTCAACGTAATTATATGGAACATGTAGATAACACGGTGCACTACCACAGTTACAAATCGGCTAGTTCACTGACCCAATAACACAGTTGCAACTCCAAGCAGTGCAAGGCAGTGAGAAAGGGAAATTCCCTACGACGAGGTCAACTCAAATGGAGCCCATGGAGTCAAGGCTCGTGTCATTGCAAGAGATGATCCAATTTAAACATTATTATTTATGACTCAATATGTTTAAAAATTAGCATAAAATGCCCTGAAATATTACAAAATGACATTAAACGGTAAAATAGAGAAAAATGACCAAAAAGGTGCTCGTAATGAAATGTCACCAGAGTAAACGCCCTGAATATTACAATATCAGTCCGTTGCCATAGTTTAGCGTTACTTTCAAACATAACACGAGAAGGATCCTCCCCCCCCCCGACAACGTCATTCGCAGGTAAATAGCCCATGGCGCAACAGCACATAGAGGGCCAATGCCTGCCAACCCGACTGCCGACCTCACGCCCACATAAGAAAGGTAGAGGTATCATGATCATTCAACTGATACAGGGAGGAGATGTGGTCAGCATCTGTGCACCCCCAGCCGGAAAGTTGGCTTTCTTGACCAGGGCCATTTACCTATCGTAAGCTCCTCAATTTCCTCACCATGCTGAGTGGGCACCGGTCTTATACCCGAAACCTAAAATCCGTACCCTCACGGATGGGATCGATCCCATGTCGCTTCCAGTGGTAGGGAATCAAAGCATGCTGCCTTAGCCAACGTCATTCGCAGATAGTACACCCAATTTGTGGACAGAGGCTGCTTGTGCTAAGGGAAAAGCAGTGAGCGGCCTGCGGTGCCAGGAGTAGAAGTGAATCCGATAAATGACACTTTTTTTTCATAGCTCTATGAAATTGACTAACAGAGGCAGCAAGAAGCAGAATGTACCTATCTCAAGCAGCACTGCCACAACAAAGAACGTTTTCGACACATTTTATTTTGCATGCAAAACTTTCACTTAAAATCACCAGAATTTATGGGCCAACCTGTTATATGATTGGAACTTCTACAACACCTAAGACAACAGTACCAGCAGTAGTGTGTTTGCATAATATGTAGTGAACAGCCAATATGAGTGCTACCACACTCCAATTCTTTCTGTAAGTGACTGAACACATTGACCCTCCCTGTAGAACCCTACAACATTTGTGATAATATGGTCACCTCTAAATGCGAAACCTTTTCTTAAAACATCAATAATCTTTGCAGTTTTCAGTATGCAACTAACTATGGAAAGAGATGTTTCACCTTTGCAGTTCATAAAGCTCAAATAAGTTCGCCTGTATCCACTAATTCATATCAAAATACTGAGCAACAACTAGAAACAGTTGTGGTATCACTTGTTCCTACATCAGTACATATAGTAAGGATCTAAGAATGTCTTGAATACAATCTTTGAACACACGTGAAGTATTGGGGCCAGGAATATTGTTCACACTGGATTAACTTTTTGGTTTTATTTTGTTTCTATTAAGAATTTGTTGACAATATTGAAGTCATTAAATGTTTTTGAAAACTTTTAGAACTACAGGTAGCTCTATCGTATAGCTGCCGCAAAACCTCTGGATTTGTGGCCCTGACCACAATCCAGCAGACGAACCTGTGAATTTCCTAATCCTTATCTTATTCTGTTATTAATATGATAAATAAGCTTACAACTCGTACCACGCACAGTCTGCACTGAAAGATTTCCGAGTGTTGTGTTTCCAAAGAGAGCAGTATTAGTACTTATATTGTATTGGTGACTACATACCAGGTGAGTCAGCCGCGCCTTATTCATTTGCAAGGTAGGCCACCCACCAAACGGCATGTGAGCCTTAGTCCAGCTTTGCGCTTACTAAACTCTATTACTTGATGTTCTTGGAAAGAAGAATGCGCAACGTTCAGAGGAATAGCGGTTTAAGGGACAAAACGCACTGCTCGCTAAAGTACACCTCAAAAACATACTCCTTTACGGAGAGAGAATTCCGGTTACCAAGCGATTTTGCAAACTTCTTATTAGAGTATACATGGCAAAGTAATTCAGTAAACGCCTCAGAAAAAATGGACTTATCATATGAGTGCACTAGCAACGTCAGCTAAAAATAAAATGGCAGATTCTTGTACTTAGAGCAGGGGTTAGCTGCCAAAAATTAAGAAAAAAGTAGAGACTCGCCTAATCAATCATGGATGCATACAGTCGCAACGGACATATTATTGAACAACGGTTTATTTACATTTTTGCTTGAACTATGTCTCGTGCAACTCAATTAACATGCATAAGAGCGTTTGCCATTTATGTAATAATATTAAAACACCCAGCAAATGATTAAAAGTGTCTTAAAAGGCTAAATCAAACACGAGAACTCGCGAGGTGGCAAAAGTATAGCGCCAGGCATAGAAGTCGTACCACTGAATCCAAAACATGCTTTCAGGTAAGTCTAGAAAGAGCGCAATGGGATTATGATCTCTCCTCTGCTCTCGCCCCAAAGGACACGGGTTCGAGTTTCAGCATTGAAATTATTTTTTTTATGTTCATCAAAGCTTGGAAACCGAATTCACAATAATTTAATTATAAAGTTCATGAGGGGTGCATTACCCAAGAAGGTCATCAGTTCGAGCACTTGCTTCGTTAGAGGAGTCGTGTTCCAGGAATAGAACAAAGGTCATTCCAGCGCCACAAAGCACAGCAATTTGAAACGATATTTTTAATAGCACAATAATTCTATGTCTATGGTAAAAAATTAGTATAGCTATACAAAGGATTCCAACAACCGTCATAGCAGAGAAATGATACCGCAGTTTTGCACTAGTTCCAAATGGGCTACCTAGTAACGTGTGAGATGAATATTCCGTCTAACATATAGTATTAACTAGTTCCAGTGAATATTTGCAGACGTGCAAACGTCAGCTGTCTAATTACGAATATATTTTATAAATAATAACTAAACACTAGTAACACAACTGTTACTAGTGTTTAGTTATTATTTATAACCTAGTTTACTTCACTGTCAGCAGCTTCAGTTTTTTACATACGAATATATTACTAGCGATGCGATAACATCTATATTATTACTAATTTCATCGAGTGTATTTAAATACGCGGGTAGAACCTCGTAATGAGGTTGATGTTTTCATGTTGGAGTATAAAATGCGGATTGCATAAAACTCGAGAATAAGGGGCAACTGACTCACCAGGTATAATAATGGCTCACACATGTTCAAAATTAAGTGGCAATGTATTGCGTAGTCACAGCAGAGAAATTAATGCAAATGTGCACGACTTCATGAAGTTAGAGGAAGAGATGAAGAAGACCCGCATTCGAGTTACACAAAAGACTGACGGGAATAAATGAAAGGGTAGCCAAAGCAACTGGTATTTCTCTTCGTTCTATTTCCAGAGTTCTCAGAGATAAGCTAAAACACCTGGATGAAGGAATGCCATTTGACGGCAAACATATTTAACCACACCCTCCGACATGGCGTTTTCCCTGAATCTTTGAAAACAGCTAAGATACTGCATATCCCGAAACCAAGGAAGGACAACACTAATCCCGAGAACTACAGACCCATCAGCCTTCTCAATACACTCAGTGAACTTCTAGAAAAGGTTATTCTCAAACGCATTCACCATCACCTCAAAAAGCACAATATACTCATCAATGAGCAGTTTGGATTCCGTGCTCAACACTCCACAGCTCAACAACTCCTGCGTACTACAGAACATACTACTTCTGGTTTCAACATCCGCAAGAGCACAGGTGAAGTGTTCCTTGATATGGAACGGGCCTTTGACTGAGTGTGGCATGAGGTATTACTTAGAAAACTCAGCCATTACCGCTTCCCAGACACTGCCATCAAACTCATCGCCAATTACTTACACAGCAGAACATTCTATTTATCTGTAAGCAAAAAAAACTCCACCCTGAGACCGATTCAGGCTGGAGTCCCCCAAGGAAGTGTACTGGGTCCGACATTTTTCTCCATATACATGAACGACATCCCGAAGACAGACAACATGAGAATTTCCCTGTATGCCAATGACCCAGCTCTAATGGCCCTATCTGGCGACATCAAATTCATCTCCCAACGACTCCAAAATGCCCTAATGGCACTTGAGCACTGGTCAACGCAATGGCGAATCAAATTCAATGCCTCCAAAACCCAAGCAATAATATTCACTAAAAGAGTAAAGCACCGTCAGAAACTTAGAACCAATCCTCCACTACAACTTTTTGGCATTCCCATACCCTGGAAAGACACGGCCACATACCTAGGTGTGACTATGGATACAGGTCTAACCTGGGGAAAGCACGTCCAGAACATCCACCATAAAACTTTTGCTCAATTGAGAAAATTATAGCCCATAATCAATTACAGCTCCACACTTAAAACTCACCTGGGCCTCACCCTATACAAAACACTACTTCGACCCATCTTCACATATGCAGCTCCCGTCTGGGGATACGCGCCCAAATGCCACTCTAAAATGCTACTAACCTTACAGTACAAGATATCGCGTACCATAGCGAAAGTGCCATTTATGGCACCCGCCAAACTCCTTCACAAAGAACTACACATGCATACAGTCGAACAATTCATTAAAAAACATGCAGCAGACCTCTACGACAACTGTGCCAAGAACCCAAACCCGTTAATACAGGAGTAAGGTCAACATCAAACGTCTACTAACAAACACAAACGACCCCTATCGCTATTCAACAGAGACCTCACAAACGAAACAATCTCCGAAAAAGTCCAAGCGTACCTCAATAGCCTTGTAACAATGAATCCTTGACTAAACTACAAGTTACATAGTTTCAGATGCAACAGGCCAGTAGGACCAGCAATTCATCAGTACTCAACGCAACACAGAGCGGCTTCTCCAGGTAATCCCACGCCGCATTACCATTTCGTCTAATACATAACACCTCCTTCATCTCACTTAATTTTAAGCCGTAGCTCTTAATGCATGCCATTAGACTAATCCCCCTATGCATGCTGCACGATCTAACCACGGGTGTTAGGGCTCTGTCATGGCTGGCGCCCGTAAAGGCCAACAGACACGCTAGTATGGTCGCCATGCTAGCAAGAGTAGAATTAACCGATACTAACCGGGGTGCTTTAGCGGAACCCGAAAATTAACAAACAAATCCCCATTTTAGACGCAAATGCACGTATATTAACATTACAGCACCCTTCCCCATTAGCTGAATGTTAGGTACTAACCGCATGTGCATGAGGAGACGATGTAGCCTCCAGGCCGACGATCGTCACCGGGGGCGGCGGGTGTGGGGCCGCCCCTATTAAAAAAAGAACTGAACCCTTCAGACGCAGCCAAACTCTCTGCAAGAAAGCTTCGACCGCGCCACTGATGATGTCTACCGTAGTTGTTGGCGAAACGTTTAGTTCTTACTCCAAAAGACCACGGCAAAACAGCCCGGAAACAATCAATTGTATTATATATGTTTATTGCTATCTTTCTAGTGCATTCATTTCTTATGCCATCCCATTTACAGCAACTAAATATGGTATGCTGTGGGATATCTATTTCTCCACAGTATGAGCAATCATTGTTTTTTACTATACTCATTTTATACAAATAAGATTTAAACTTCCCGTGTTCCGACTGAGAATGGATTGAATAGAAATGCTTTTATCTTCGTTATGATCCTCTTTGACCACTGTACTACTTCAGTTTCTGTTTTCTTCTTTTGTTGCCACTTATTCATAGTGTCTTCCGTTGCTGTTTTATTTTGAGTTTTCTTGTTTACTATGCGATATGTAAATTCTGTAGACAATGAATGTATGGGTATAGTACCCAATAACTTTGACTGCCTTTTAGAGGGAAAAGATGGCTGAAGAGGGCGAAATAAGCCCTAAAACAGCCGTGGGTGAGATAAACCCAGAATCCCCCTAGTAGTAGTAGTAGTAGTAGTAGTAGTAGTAGTAGTAGTAGTAGTAGTAGTAGTAGTAGTAGTAGTAGTAGTAGTAGTAGTAGTAGTAGTAGTAGTAGTAGTAGTAGTAGTAGTAGTAGTAGTAGTAGTAGTAGTAGTAGTAGTAGTAGTAGTAGTAGTAGTAGTAGTAGTAGTAGTAGTAGTAGTAGTAGTAGTAGTAGTAGTAGTAGTAGTAGTAGTAGTAGTAGTAGTAGTAGTAGTAGTAGTAGTAGTAGTAGTAGTAGTAGTAGTAGTAGTAGTAGTAGTAGAGAGAAAAGCAATGTACCAGTGCTTATAGGTATCTTATGTTTACCCCTATTAAAATTTACCTGTATTAATTTCGTACCCTATTTGTATAGATCTTTCTTTTCTCCATTTTCTGCCCTTCTACAAGCTTTATATTCAGGGCATCGCTTGGATTCTGCCTTATGCTTAGTTGACTGACATAAATAACATTTTGTTGGATTTTTTAAATTTTTTGATTTTGCGATCCTTGCGACCACAATTATGACACAGTTTTACCGTTTCTTCAAATGAACGATTCTTCGCCATATGGTATACCTTGTGACATTAATAGCATCTTTATAAATTCAATACTTCCTTAACTCTATATCTGTCCCATCCATCAGCTATTTCTTTTGCTCTTTCTGCCACTTTCAAGTTAAAGATCTCCTCATTCGTATTTAATTCTTGTTTCACTACTTCCTTTACTTCGTATTCCTGGACTGTCTCATCTACACGGTGTTCATTCTTATCTGTGATTTCACCGCGCAGAATTTGGCGTCATCATTAAGAGCGCTGACGCAGCGACTTTATATACTATTCCCCAAGCGGCTTCCGATCGATGCACTGACAGCAGATTTGAGGCCTCTCTCTACCGGCAGGTAAATATACTATTTGAGAGATGGTTCGTGCCCGCGCAATTTTGCCTGTTGCGTAGAGACGATAACTGTTTTTAAAAAGCTATATACTGCAGTGCAATGCACTGCAAAGCTAATTATGCAGCCATAAAAGTATACCATGAAGAATATACCAAATGATGTCAATGAACACTTATTTCACAGTGAGCATATGTTTTTATGTTATAGTAGACATATGCATATTGTAAACCTGTCACATATGGGAAGACCGTGTAATTTGGACCAGCGTGTATTTTGGTCCATGGTCAGTTTAAGAGAATGGCCACAGATGACAATATCAACTAGACGGCTATCTTGAGCAGTCCTTGTTGCAAGCGTTCTCAGTTTTCAGTTTTCCGCATTCCAGCGTCAGTGATCTTGGAGGATTTTTTTTACCTCCTCCAACGTTAAGCATATCGGGCGATGAATGGAATGGGTGAAATGATGCTCAAATGAACCCAGGGTCCATAGAGCTTAGATTACCTACCTACCTGCCTGCCTGCCTGCCTGCCTACCTGCCTGCCTGCCTACCTACCTACCTACCTACTCATTTATTTACTTATTTATTTATTTATTTATTTATTTATTTATTTATTTATTTATTTATTTATTTATTTATTTATTTATTTATTTATTTATTTATTTATTTATTTATTTATTTATTTACGTCCTCCAACGTCAAGTCATATCGGACGGTGAATGAAATGGGTGAAGAGTTACCCAACATTCGTCTTTCAGGATAAGGGAAAATCCCGGAAAACCCCTATCCAGGTAACGTACCCTGACCGAGATTCGAACTCGGGAGCTCTTGAACGTGATGCAGAGACGCTTCCACCACGCTACCGAGGCGGGCACCTTGGAGGAAGGTTGTAATTTTTACTCAGAGCATTTTCACTGTAATTTTGCGCCGCTTTTAGTATAGCGTTTTCCTCCACCTAGAAGCTTTATTTGGAAACAAAGCTACAGTACAGAACACTTCAATATATCAAGGTAAGTGTGGCGTAGATTTTCGTTGTTAATAAAATTTAGGGTTATAAGATATGTGATATTCGTAAACCTCGGTCGTGCCGTGTAATTTGGGCCGAAGGTAAAGTGTAATTTTGTCCGAACAAAATTACACGGATTAAGTAAGTTAGGTAATACATTTCAAATAAATAGTAATTATGAAATAGTGTTCTTAAGTTATTGTAGTGAATGATCATTGTTATAACTATTTCTGTTGCACACCATGTAAATTGTGTAACTTTTCAGATGACAACACGAGAAGCTCGCAAATCCAACAGCTTCAGGTGTGGTCCTGACAGGAACAGCCCATAAAGAAACGCCTGCGATGCCTTCTAATACATCCGGAGTCAAGGGCAAACAGAATATTAATTTTGTAACAGAGGGAACCAAAAGCTCTGGAAAGACCTGCTGTATAGTATGCGAGGAATATCGCGAGGAAGATTGAATACAGTGCAATAAATGAAAAGGATGGGCTCATGAACAGTGTGCCAATATAAATTAATCTCTTTATTACTTTTGTGACAGATGCATTTTGGAGTAAGCAGTGAAGCCCACCTTAAACTGGGACAAAGAACTTGAAAATAATAATAGTGTGTATGACATTTTTATATAATAATAATCATAATAATAATCATAATCATAATAATAATCATAATAATCATAATCATAATAATAATCATAATCATAATAATAATCATAATAATCATAATAATAATCATAATCATAATAATAATCATAATAATAATAACAATAACAATAATAATAACAATAATAATAATAATAATAATAATAATAATAATAATAATAATAATAATAATAATAATAATAATAATAATAATAATAATAATAATAATAATAATAATAATAATAATAATAATAATAATAATAATAATAATAATAATAATAATAATAATAATAATAATAATAATAATAATAATAATAATAATAATAATAATAATAATAATAATAATAATAATAATAATAATAATAATAATAATAATAATAATAATAATAATAATAATAATAATAATAATAATAATAATAATAATAATAATAATAATAATAATAATAATAATAATAATAATAATAATAATAATAATAATAATAATAATAATAATAATAATAATAATAATAATAATAATAATAATAATAATAATAATAATAATAATAATAATAATAATAATAATAATAATAATAATAATAATAATAATAATAATAATAATAATAATAATAATAATAAATAATAATAATAATAATAATCATCATCATGATAAAAGCTGACCAGGATGACATAGGTGCTGGCATTCTGATCCCAAGTTTGCGAGTTCAGATAGTTTCTACATGAGACTAAAAGTGAAATGCATATCAGTTTTACTGACGTTTATAGAACTCCTTCGTGAAACCTCCGACCTGCCGCTGATGCTAATGTGATTTTGTATATGAACTGTCATTATCAAACAAAATAATTATTTTATGTATTTCGTTGGTCGTTAAGTCATTTGTTAACTTGGTGGCTATATTAATTGTAGCACTATGTCCATATAATCTGTTCTTGAGAACTGTAACAAAGGAAATAATGTATTTATTTTCGAAATAAGGTACACTTAATTTTAAGTACCACGCAGTTTCATATTATATTAATTATTGCTAACCTATGAAAGGTAGAAGTATTTCATTCCAGATAAAACTACAAGTTTGAGTATTGGAAATCCATTTAAAAAGAAGAAAGGGAGATAAAAATGGTTGAGGTATGTGTCTGCAAGAGAGGAAGAGAGAGAAAATGATGTCAATATGAAAAGGATCGATAAATACCTAAGTTGGTACTGGAGAGTTCTATAAAACCACCTACGTTTCATGTGGCAAAATTGTTTTTATTTTCCATTGAGACTTAAATATCTGTGCACTGAAGTCGCTGTCAGGTATAAGAAAACTGAACCGTCCTGGTACAACTAACTGATAAAAAACCTGCCTCCCTCCCGTAGGTCAGTCTTGCATTCATCGGAATACATTTGCTCGCATTTGCACATTCAATAACTGATGTCATACCAGTAGTATTTTTTTTAGTTGCATCCTCCAACATTAAGTCATATCGCATAATGAATGAAGTGGGTGAAATGATGCTCAAATGAACCCAGAGTCCATAAAGCTTGGAGTTATCTACATCTATTCTTCAGGATAAGGGAAAACCACAGAAAAGCCCTTATCTAAATAACTCACCCTGACTGAAATTTGAACTCGAGACCTCTTAAATGTGAGGCAGACACTCTACCACCAAGATATAGAGGTGGGCTACCCGTACTGTCTGTCCTTCCCTGTTATAATGTTAAGTTATAACTTTTGCCAGTCCTGTAGTATTGTATCCACATAATTAGATCAAACAATATAGATTCAGATTCATTCACCAACAATATACATACGGGCTTTGTTTAAGAAAAAAACACACACACACACACTAAGACAAACATTATTTATTACACCATTTGCCTTAATGACTGAAGAAAACCTTGGAAAAACCTCAGTCAGGTATAAAATTGCATTAGATATAGGTATAATCTTGGTCTTGGAGGTTGTTGTCAAGCTTTTTCTTGAGACAAAGTGCATCTCCCAGATGAACAGGATCCATGAATAAATTGAAGCGTGAAAAGAGAGGGGAAAAATGAATCTAAGGAAAAGGCACCCCCTTATATTAGTAATTGCATTAAATTTCATGCAAATAATTTATTTTCCTCCCATACTTGTTAAAGAATCTTTTTACCTAAAGCAGCTTTCACTGAGCTTGTTCTGTATTTATTATAATAAGCATAACAAATATCGTATTTGCCTTTACCATGAAAAGACTGCAAGAAATAGTCCAGACAAGGCTATTCACTCTTACACAATTCTTTGTCTGCAGTAATTCCTTAACCAACACACACACATACACACACACACACACACACACACACACACACACACACACACACACACACACACACACACACACACACACACACACACACACACACACACACACACACACACGCACGCACACTCAGTTGCATATCTATACTGTTTCAACTCACAGTGTACTACGTATGTTGTAAACCACAATAGATCCATAAAATGCTGCTGCACGAAAAATTTGGATCTATTTAAAACAAAATTTCAAAGAACCTTTTTGTTACATTACTGTTTTCCAGATATCCGTTGATAATTATTTAAATGTTATAGTTAGCAATTATTTTTAATGATGTTACCATTCAGTTGTATGGATTATTTCCTGGAACATTTAAGGAATTTTAAGGCCTGCCTTCAAATATTTCATTATTGCTTTGATTTCTTATATCCTTCTTATAGTTACAACACCATGTGTCATGCAATTACTTCAGCACTTTTATCTTGATTAATATGAAGTTTACAGAAAATTAGCTTTTATAAGAATAGTTTGAGGAAGCTATATAAAAATAAATGAATGCATGAATATTTGAAAAAGCCTAATTAGTATTAGAACATTAATATCTATACTAATACTAATTGAAAAATAATAGAAACTTGTTATTTTATTTTAATTTAATGAGTGTTAAACAGTAGTCTTGTACACAAATTGATATAATTTTCAACTATGAAGACCACTTGCCATTGCTTTGGTGACACGTAATCTCAGTCAAATACTCACTATTTAAATTTAAATTACCTGTAGTTTTTGGGTAATGCCAGATACTTATTTATTGTCATATATAAAGTTATTTTGGAGGTGTGTCAAATCTATTTCTTAGATTTAGAATAGGTTCTAAAATTCAAATCTATTTCTAACATTTAAAATAGGATCCCTATGGGGACCAGTTCTCCAGTTTTCATTAGGTTGTCTTCTCGAGTTGGATTTGTTGTATGCCTCCAGAAAGGCACTTTCATGGTGTCGTCTTCTTCCCGATGAAGTGCTTGGTTCCATGGAGAACGTTGGAGGCAGGCTTGGGTACGGTTCTTCGTTACCCACGTTGGAGGATCCCTTAGTTCTGGAAAAACGAGGCGCGCTGCGCTGCTTGTATTGCCAGCGCATGTGTGGTGGTACATATACTCCCGAATTTTGTGCTGTTGGTCGTTTTGCTCCAGCACTTGAATCTGCAATTTCCGAGGCAGACGACTGATTTAGCCTTTGCCCCCGACCTGGCAGCACCCTGCGTTTAAACACGCCGGCTTCATTTACCTCGGGTTTCTCTGCATCCTCATTTTCCTGCTTGTCTGTCTCGTCCCTTAGTTGAAGATGGCGTATTCTCAGGCCGCTGTATGCCTTTTTCTCTTCAGCAAATCCTTGACTCTCTTGACATTCTTTACTGGTGCTTTCCTTGGTGTCTTCTGGTTCAGGGTTCTGTACTTCTAGTTTTTCAGCTCCGTTTTTATTGGCCTCTTGTAAATAGCGTGCCAATTCGCTATATGTTTGAAACTTCTTGACTTTCGATTTTCTCCTGTCCTTTCTTGCGAAAAAGGCGTCTAAATTTGCCATTTGTTATGAAAACTCTTCTGAATATAACTGAAAGACGGTGCTTACTTGTATAATTTTATGTTTAACGTAGAATTTTGTAGATTACGTGTTTTTTTTTTTAAACCGAAATTAAGAGAGATGAACATGTCCTTGTTGAATTGTGAAGTGATAGTATCTAAGTAATTTCCATGCCAACCAAATGTAGGCACTTTTTTGTTTTTATATTTGAAGTAATTTATTCTGTGGAGCACCAAAAAAAAAATGCTTCTACTCCATGACATTCTCAAGCGAAGGTCAAGGCCTTCTTTCCAAGCAATGCGTTGTTAATCTTCTTCTTATACCGCATCTAAATACTCTTGGTAGAGCTGTTAGCCTAGAAAAAAAGTTAAAATATGCTAAACAAATGGCCATTCAAGATGAGATTTAACTGTAACAGTTTACGGTTAAATTAATAAGACATTCATAACGGAAAATGTGGTTTGCAGTAACGAGGATTACAATAATTCATTCATTTTGTCTGCAAAATCGTGTTTTGAACTACTAAAGTAACAAGTAAAAGGAGGATTAAAAATTAAA
Source organism: Mantis religiosa (assembly GCA_030765055.1). Classification (NCBI taxonomy): domain Eukaryota; kingdom Metazoa; phylum Arthropoda; class Insecta; order Mantodea; family Mantidae; genus Mantis; species Mantis religiosa. The sequence continues at coordinate 342,720,561 of CM060950.1, read as the reverse complement.
ATGCATGCATTCAAAAATTGAATCTCTTAAAACAGAATTTAATAGCAGTGTTGACAGTTCCGTATTAACGATGAATCATTTACAATACAATATCAAACCGGCAGACCGGTCGCTACCGTGGCCGATTGTACGTAAGGTACATGTGGCAACAGGGCGCCCCGTTGGACCTGTACTGTCTTCTAAGCGTGAGACGCGCTATAATATCAAATAAGTGTACATTACTTTGTTTGGCACGAACAAAATGACAAGCAAAATGTTGAATGAATCAGTGTAATCTTCGTTACTGTAAACCATATTTTCCGTTATGAATGTCTTATTAATTTAACCGTAAACTGTTACAGTTAAATCTCATCTTGAATGGCCATTTGTTTAGCATACTATAACTTTTTTCTAGGCTAACAGCTCTACCAAATGTAATTAGATGCGGTATAAGAAGAAGATTAACAACACATTGCTCGGGAAGAAGGCCTTGGATTTCGCTTGAGAATGCCATGGAGTAGAAGCATTTTTTTTTTGGTGCTCCACAGAATAAATTACTTCAAATATAAAAACAAAAAAGTGCCTACATTTGGTTGGCATGGAAATTACATAGATACTATCACTTCACAATTCAACAAGGACATGTTCATCTCTCTTAATTTCGGTTTTAAAAAAAAAAACACGTAATCTACAAAATTCTACATTAAACATAAAATTATACAAGTAAGCACCGTCTTTCAGTTATATTCAGAAGAGTTTTCATAACAAATAGCAAATTTAGACGCCTTTTTCGCAAGAAAGGACAGGAGAAAATCGAAAGTCAAGAAGTTTCAAACATATAGCGAATTGGCACGCTATTTACAAGAGGCCAATAAAAACGAAGGAGCTGAAAAACAAGAAGTACAGAACCCTGAACCAGAAGACACCAAGGAAAGCACCAGTAAAGAATGTCAAGAGAGTCAAGGATTTGCTGAAGAGAAAAGGGATTACAGCGGCCTGAGAATACGCCATCTTCAACTAAGTGACGAGACAGACAAGCAGGAAAATGAGGACGCAGAGAAACCCGAAGTAAATGAAGCCGGCGTGTATAAACGCAGGGCGCTGCCAGGTCGGGGGCAAAGGCTAAATCAGTCGTCTGCCTCGGAACTTGCAGATTCAAGTGCTGGAGCAAAACGACCAACAGCACAAAATTCGGGAGTATATGTACCACCACACATGCGCTGGCAATACAAGCAGCGCAGCGCGCCTCGTTTTTCCAGAACTAAGGGATCCTCCAACGTGGGTAACGAAGAACCGTACCCAAGCCTGCCTCCAACGTTCTCCATGGAACCAAGCACTTCATCGGGAAGAAGACGACACCATGAAAGTGCTTTTCTGGAGGCATACAACAAATCCAACTCGAGAAGACAACCTAATGAAAACTGGAGAACTGGTCCCCATAGGGATCCTATTTTAAATGTTAGAAATAGATTTGAATTTTAGAACCTATTCTAAATCTAAGAAATAGATTTGACACACCTCCAAAATAACTTTATATATGACAATAAATTAGTATCTGGTATTACGCAAAAGCTACAGGTAGTTTAAATTTAAATAGTGAATATTTGACTGAGATTACGTGTGACAAAAGCAATGGCAAGTGGTCTTCATAGTTGAAAATTATATCAATTTGTGTACAAGACTATTGTTTAACACTCATTAAATTAAAATAAAATAACAAGTTTCTATTATTTTTCAATTAGTATTAGTATAGATATTAATGTTCTAATACTAATTAGGCTTTTTCAAATATTTTTGCATTCATTTATTTTTATGTAGCTTCCTCAAACAATTCTTATAAAAGCTAATTTTCTGTAAACTTCATATTAATTAAGATAAAAGTTTGCTGAAGTAATTACATGACACATTGTGTTGTAACTATAAGAAGCATATAAGAAATCAAAGCAATAATGAAATCTTTGAAAGCAGGCCTTAAAATTCCATAACTGTTCCAGGAAACAATCCATACAACTGAATGGTAACATCATTAAAAATAATAGCTAACTATAACATTTAAATATATATCAACGGATATGTGGAAAACAGTAATGTAACAAAAAGGTTCTTTGAAATTTTGTGTTTTAAATAGATCCAAATTTTTCGTGCAGCAGCGTTTTATGGATCTATTGTGGTTTACCAGTTGTACAAAATTTGTATAATTTCTCCATATGAACAGTACCTCAAGGCTATTCCCCAAAAGAAATCGAGATAATGATTTTAGTTGCTATCTAAAAACCTCATGGTATGTTTTTTCTTATAATAAAGCCCTTTTGGAAAAAATAGTAAATGACAGAACTTATTCTAACGTAGTTTGTGATGCTGAGATTATCTCAATAACCTCTGTTTCACACCTTTGGATGGTACTAAACTAAATACCAAATTTTGTTTAATTAGAGCCAACTGAAAAATTCAATGCCATGGCCGGGATTTGAACCACGGATCTGTGGTTCAAATCTCGGCCATGGCATTGAATTTTTCAGTTGGCTCTAATTAATCAAAAATCACCCATATACCGGAGTAATGTATTTAAAAGGATTAATTCTTTAAGGATTAATTCCTCAATATAAATTTACAATTACCAAATTTTGTGTTTGTTGAACACATTGTTTTTGGGTTATTGGTTCTCAGAAGACAAACACTGACATTGTTCTAAACATAGTGTATATGGGAGTTAAAAAAAATTCATGAAATTTGGTTTTGACACCAAATTATATAAATGAATATAATAAATTCTTTATCTACTAAGCATGTTCCAGAGAAAAAATAACTCCTCTTGAACCTCACATGGTAATCAAGTATTATGTATATGTCGCCGTTTTGTTTGGGATTCAACAACATGCTCTAGATTAATTTGAAGTTGAAGTGAGTATCTCTTTAAAGAGGCATATGTGTGTATGGTTGTGATTCATAGTTTAAAAACCACAAATCTAAGGGGTATCGTCCATTTAATAATCTCTATAACGTGAGTCAAATTATCAGAAAGTTATAACAATATGTCTTGTTTTAATCAATTTGAATAAGTAAGTAAAGCAGATTTCTACTTATGGCTGACACACCATTCTCTTCATACGTCAAACCTGTATCTGTACAATATATCCTTGTACTAGTTCAAGGTAATTTGAAAGAAAACTTTTCATAAGGTATAATATGCACTGTAAGCAACATTTGATCTGTGGATGCAGTGAAGCTCTAGGTATCAGACAGGTGACGGCTGTTCTAGCGGTGATATATCTGATGTTCTGTGTACAGCCACTGTGGCTCAGAGTGGACCTTAACTGCAGGTATGCAGGACATAATGGACCGATATGTTAGAAACCAGTTTATTAATAGTGCAGGTTTTCGCATGAAGCATGCACAGCAATGGCTGCATCAGTAAGTGCAGAGTGTTGTGTAAGAGTGAATAGCCTTGTCTGGACTATTTCTTGCAGTCTTTTCATGGTAAAGGCAAATACGATATTTGTTATGCATATTCTAATAAATGCAGAACAAGCTCAATGAAAGCTGCTTTAGGTAAAAAGATTCTTTAACAAGTATGGAAGGAAAATAAATATTTTGCATGAAATTTAAAGCAATTACTAATATAAGGGGGTGCCTTTTCCTTAGATTCATTTTTCCCCTCTCTTTTCACGCTTCAATTTATTCATGGATCCTGTTCATCTGGGAGATGCACTTTGTCTCAAGAAAAAGCTTGACAACAACCTCCAAGACCAAGATTATACCTATATCTAATGCAATTGTATACCTGACTGAGGTTTTTCCAAGGTTTTCCTCAGTCATTAAGGCAAATGCTGGGTATCCGTGTTTCTCCTTAGTGCAACCTTATGTTATTTCTTAAACTTTTTTTCTTTTACTTTTAACTTTTTTTCTTTTTTTTTTTTATAATTTTTTCCTCCTCGCTAGTTCTTTTCTTCTAACAGCAGTAATGAAATCAGGTTGCAAGTTGGAAGTGGCAGTGTATTCTTTCATCACCTCTGGGTTTTAATGATTATCATCATTATCACCATCACCATTATTTATTATTATTATTATTATTATTATTATTATTATTATTATTATTATTATTATTATTATTATTATTATTATTATTATTATTATTATTATTATTATTATTATTATTATTATTATTATTATTATTATTATTATTATTATTATTATTATTATTATTATTATGGTTGTTGTTGTGATGGTTGTGATTGTAATGATTATTATTATTACCATTACTATTATTATCATTATTACTATTGTTATTGTTATTATTATTATTATTATTATTATTATTATTATTATTATTATTATTATTATTATTATTATTATTATTATTATTATTATTATTATTATTATTATTATTATTATTATTATTATTATTATTTTACTATTATTGTTATTATGGTTGTTGTTGGGTAGGCTGCTAGGCAGGATAATTCATCGTCATCTGCCTCCAGTGGTGGGTGGAGGGTAACGTCAGTGTTGATCAGCAGGTAAACATGACCTTTGCTTTCACTAGGCTAAACTAAACGATCATAGAATTTTGTTCCCCTTGCTTCTCCAACCCCATCGTCCATCGGAAAACATTTGCACGCGTGGGTACACAAGTTCAGCTTGTGACATAATCATGCTCTGTACTGCTGCTGAAGGGGAAGAGGAAATATAGCTGAGGCATGAGGGATGCAGTATTATTCATGTCATTAACACCAGATATGTTTCCTGTTTTTCTTATGTGCCTAAAATTCTTACCTCTGCAGCAACAGTACAGAGAGCGCTGACATTACAAGCTGAACTCATGTTCAGTGCATGTACACTAGTGTAAACTTATGTCCAACCAGCACTGTCTGCCCTTCCCTGCACTATAACTTCCAAAACTATGCTTTATTTGAACCATTTTTATACAAATTATACTGTTTGAGCCTGTAATGCAAACATTGTGAAGTTAAGCTGTAATAGCCAGTGAAACTTCAAGGATATCTTCCAAACTCCAGAAAATAGCCCAATGCATATTTTTAGCCCCTAACTATGAATCTCGACCATGTGACCAATCAGGATGAAATTTTAGACATACTTCAAACTTAAATTTCAGATGGAATTTCTTAGTTAAAGATTATAATCGTTTGGCCTATCTGGATAGAACTTTGTGCACTTACACTGTGGTACTCAGCAAAAATTAAAATTGATCTTATGAATTCCAAATACTGCCCCTATTAATATTTTTAAATCCCTTGCTACAATTATTTCCCATTGCACAAAATTTGAACCCAGAGGCTTAAGGTTCAGCATATATTATTACAGTTTATTTGCATCGCATTTCAACCTCCTCTACATAAATATCTATTGTTGATGTATTTGGAAAAAACTAACGCTTTAGGATTGGGAGAAAAGATTCACTATGTTCATTTTCACACCCTATTACACAAATTTAAAAAGTTGTGTGGCTGTAGATGAAAATTTGTATATGCTTTAGGACACAGTGAGTATTACAGGTTACCTATAATTCAAAAACCTGTAATTTGAACCCTTAATGACATATTCACTGTTCAACTCACCTAACCTCACCTTGAGTGATATGTTTGGAACACTCAAAAAGGCAATGAGAGGAAACAAATATCATTTCAAGGAAAAAGAATTATTGGTAGCAGTGCACACAACTACATGATTTTCCCCCCAGAGGAATCCATGCACTTATTAGACACTGGAGAAAGTGAGGTAAACATTATGGAGACTATGTTGAAAAATAATAAACTTGTGTTCCACCTTTGCTCAATAAATTACATTTAAAAATTTAAATCTTTTCCTATGACTTCCCCTCATATTTTATAATTTTTTTTCTTATGTAACTGTCTTTGTTCTCCATTATTTCTGATAATTTAGGCTTTTGCTTATCCAGATGCCTCTTTCTCTAATGAACATAATTTTACAGTACTCCAAATATAAATTTCTCTTTCATAATTGCAATAGGATGCATTTTATTTCAAAGAAAACTTCTGGTTTTCTTGTTGCTATATGTGCAAAACACTTAAGTCACTGACATTTATTCTATATTTCTGGGGAAGTAGGTTTATAAAATTTATAAACACATAAGGCTTTTCAATTTTATAAGTGTATTCTTGTTTTTTTTAATTCATCTGTGAAATGAATAACATTTACAACAAATACATTCTTCAGTTGATAAATGAAAACACATTCATTCTTTTAAATTGTATATATATACACATACTTACACATAGTTATTGTTCAAAATGTTTAAATTATGAAAACAGCATCTATTTCTTAGTAACTAGACATTTACAAAATGAAAAACTTCTAAACAAATATAAAAAATCCAACAAATGTATGTATTTTAAAGGAAGATTATGATTGAATTAAATCTAATGGGGTTATACATATTATGTTTTACACATGCCCTTGTGTATAGTCCCACCCTGCAAAAATGTTTACACTTGCCAAGTTTATTAATGAAATATTATGAGATCACATGCATACTTTGATACTCACAATAAACTTTGATAAAAACAGTCAGTAATATGTTTACATAAATTTTCTATGTTAAACCTGCATTAACAATGCAAATGATATGCAGTGTTCTAAGAAGACAAAATTTGCAATCAGCACATAAACATGACTGAAACAGCTAAATTAAAATGAGAAGTAATAATCTGGTTTTCCACAACAAGATAGAATTATCATTATTTAACTTTTAAGAAAAATTGTAGCTACAAATCTATGTATAAATGTGTTTCTCTTCCTAACTTAACATCAGTTCTGAGTATTCTCATAACTTTCTGCATGATTTATTTGCACCAACATTTTTAACATCCATCCTCATCCATCAAATTGTACAACAACAATCATATATCAGTCCAATCAGGTAAGAGTCAAAGTTATCAAGCTTCATGTCACAAGCATAAATACAAATTTTCTAACAAACTTCCATACATTTAAACCTTAGAGTTGCCTTTTATGCCGGATTGCCTGGGATTGTCTAGGTATCAAAATTATCTCCAGGAAATTTTTCAATTAGTTCTGTACAGCAGTAGCATATAAAAACGTCAGTTCCTTTCCTCTCAATATGACTGAAGGAAACTGTAAACTCAACTATAGCGAAGTCATAACCGATAAAAACAATGTAAAAGACTGGATGAGTAGAGCCAGAGCCGGGATTTGAACCATAATCTCCCGGTGTCCATCCAGTTGCTCTATACCACTGAGCTACTATGACCAACATGCCGACATGACATGAAATTCTCCAACTGACTCGTATATTTCCTGGTAAACCACTAGGGGATCTCATATACAATGAGACACACACCTTTGGTGGCGACTTACTATGCTGTAAATACTTAATTCTGGGAGATCCTTGGTTCAAATACCGGCTATGGCATTGAATTTTTAGTCTGGCTCTACTCATCCAAACCTTAGCCTACACACGGAAGAAATGATTATTTCCAATGTAAAAGACTACTTCAGCAGTGCACATCTGTCCTCTAATATTTCTGAACATGCATTCCAGTGAATCTATTAGAATTCTAATACCTATAATGCATGAAAAACTGTGCTTTAACTTTTTACAATAAAATCCTATCTTTGACACATCACTTATTTAACAAGGAAAATATGTTTCAGGAGCTTTTGGCTCCTATCCTCAAATCCTGGTTGACTGCCTGTGCCATTCACTGTGGTGGTTAGCCTAGTTCTTGGTGTTGATTAAATGAAGCTGCATAAGCATTCCATTTGGTGTTACTTCAAAAATTGAAAATGTGTTTTCTCTTTTTCCAAATGTAAATTTTTCCCAGGTTATGATATCTGCTTTTATTGATGCTGCTTAATATTATCAGATTTCCGTTTATGCTGACACGTTCAACCAACCACCACAGCGAACATGTAAGCAATTGATCACAAAAGAGGATGGGAATCTTATTAAGTACATGAAGTAGGCGAAAATTTACTCAATAATTAACTAAATTAACTCTGCACCTTATATTGTAACCACTGAAATGCCTGGGAACTAAGTCACTTGTTTCATGAAACAACCAAAATTATTGTTATAATTTGAAGACATGAATGGCAAATTTGAATTCTATACCCTCCATTCCTTGCCTGGTTTATTATGCTCAACAGCCAAAACAAAGTCTCTGTGTTGAGGAAGGGCTTTAGGCAGCCTGAGGTATATTTTAATGATGACAGATTGACTGCTTGCCAAACAGTAATCCTAAACTGCTTTTCTTCTAGCATATTGTGAGCAAGATAGTTTACAATAATGACCAGTTGAAACAATATTGTACCCTGTACTACAAAGTTGTAATTGCTGTTTGCTAATGCTTTGGATCTTGGACTTCATCCCTTCTCCGTCTGGCATCCCAATAAAGATATTAATTGCATGTAAACATCTCGTATTATTTTTGCAATTGCTCAGCATAGTAGTAAATGCTCTTTATCCATATTTGAGTTTGGAAGTTTACTGTGGGATATTATATATAAGGGGCGTTCAAAAAGAAACGAGCCAGAGTCAGGTATGCGCAAACCAGTGACAGGATGGTAATATTGTGGCATGTGTAATGAAATGTTGTTCCGACTAGAGCGTGGAAGTTCACAGCCCGACACTAGGGGCACGCATGCACATCATGTAACTATACAAAGCCAGCAGCAGCATGCATCAATCATCCAACGTTGCCAGTTGCATTGCAAACAGTGAAATGGAGGCATCAAAAGAAGAGCAAAGATGTTTTTTTTTTCTGACAGGAGTAGGGGGAACGGGCATTCATTGACGAATGTCACAAGTGTATGGTGAACACTGCATGTCCCTTGCAAGGGTCAACGCATGGTAAAAGCACTTCAAGGGAGGATGCGTGTCCTTAGCCGATGATGCACGGTCTGGAGCACCACACTACATTACCGATGACATCGTCCATCTGGTTGATGCATTCATTACCCAGGACCGCCTAGTGACAGTAAAAGCCATAGCCGCTAAGGTCAGATTGAGCATCAGAAGTGTTCACACCATCATGAAGGAATGACTGCTCTTGCACAAAGTGTGTGCCCAATGGGTGTCCCACAGTCTTCAACCACACCAGGAAGCATGTCGAATGGCCCACTATCTTGGACATCTGCAGTGCTATGCTAGGGAAGGGAATGAATTCCTGGCACAAGTGGTGGCTGGAGATGAGTCATGGTGTCATCACTTTGAACCAGAATCAAAACAACAAAATCTCCAGTGGAAGCATCCAGGGTCACCACCAACAAATAAAGCCAAGGCCATTCACACAAATGCAGGGAAGGTTATGCTGATGTTCTTCTTTGACCAAGATGACCCCTTCTGAAACACTTCCTGCAGCATGGGACAACAGTTAATGCCCAGCATTGCTTGCAATCCTTGACCAACCTTCACCAAGCAATCAAATCAAAACGACCAGGCAATCTCACCCGTGGGGTCATTCTGCTCCACGACAATGCAAAGCCTCATATGGCCAACACAGTTGCGGCACTCCTGCAGAAATTCAAATGGGAGATTCTTGGCCACCCTCCATACAGTCCAGACCTCTCTCCCCATGATTACACCATTTTTGGTTCCCTTAAAAAGGGTCTGAGGGGCAAACGATTCACCTCGGATGATGATGTCCAGTTGTACTTGCGGAACTGGCTCATATTGCAGCCTTGGGACTTTTATGAGACAGCCATTCACCGCCTTGTGTCACAAAGGGACAAGTGTCTCAACAGCCAGGGCTAATACTTCCAACATGACAGGTACTGGTTTCTGTAATTATGTCTCCGGCTCGTTTCTTTTTGAATGCAGCTTACATATCTATCTTATGACGGTGTGTGGCTAAGCATTCATGACCAGAGTTAGTTGAAATATTGCCACTGATTTTCTTTGTGTGTAATAAGGAATGTATTTATTGTCTTCCAGAATGATACTCCATTTTTTATCTATACTTGCAGTTGCAATACAAAGTAAAAAAATGTATTAAAGTAATGACTGTCTTAGGAAGATTTGTTATAAAAATATTTTAAAGATTTTTATTGCTTTTATTAGGAATAATGGGTAAAATAGGGGGGAGAGGTTATGGCAATATATCAATGAAATTTGGCAAAAATTGCTAAAAATTTAAATATAATTTTTTTCATTTATGATATATTTTGACTTTAACAGAACATTTTTTTTTTTTTTTCAACACCGGCCTAAAGCTCTTGGAGGGCATTTAAATGCCCTAGTGTGGTTGAGCTTTCCTCGCAAACTTCATTGCTACAGCTTTCAAATGCAACTTTCGTGTTCACTGCCTTTGAAACTAGTGGGCATTTCTCTTGCAGGGAATTTTGTTTAAGAGAGGTTCTGAGTTGGCTGTGCTGGAATGAATTACACATACAGAGCTGAAATGCCATGAATCTGACACCCACTTTGCTTGTAAACAGAGAAGTGCAATCAGTGTTCTGTAATTCTGTAGTCTTGCCAGATTACTTCAATGTTCCAGTTATATATTAGGCATTATTTAGGTATTTAATAGGTTTTAATTTATTTGTTAGTTTATAGTACAGCAGTAATAAGCAAACATTTTATTAGTTTGTGGTACTAATTAGCAAAAGTACAGTTTTCATAGTATGAAACAACCACGCAAAATTAAAAATAAAATCTACAATGTAGTATTACCTAGAAAATGTTCAATTCAGGCTCAGATTTAACCTGTTCTAAATCATCAAATGGTCTGTTTAATTTTCCATATCTCTTGGCCATTCAATGAGAATGGAGTTTCAAAGGCATCACATAGTGGCCAGATCTTTAAAAAGTTGACTATCACTTAAAGCCTATTACAGATTCTCCTTACACCTATAAGAAAATTAGCAATAAGATAATGTACATGAAGTACACAGAGGAATAAGCATCTCTAAGAGCGGCATCTGTAAGAAAAGGACAGAGATAGTCATGTTAGTGCAACAGATCAGATTTTTATTTGAGCATTCAAATAAAAGGAAATAAAGAAAATATGGAGTATTGGTGACACTCATAACATAATATTCAAATAAACTTATGGGGCAATTGTAAGGTCAGTTCCTTGGCCTCCTATTGCAATCTAAACTGCAGTGTTATAATTATGATGATGATGATGATGATGATGATGATGATGATGATGATGATGATGATGATGATGATGATGATGATGGTGATGATGATGTGAATTTACATGGTGATTATCTGTGGCTACACAGCTCTGATGGCCCTAGGCTGACATCTGCCAGTCTCATACACACTTGTGCACAGCAGAGGCTAAGAATGAGGGGCCCATTTATAGGGTCAATGTCCATTCAGCATCATGAAGAATTTGAGTTAAGATGGGAAACAATATCTAAGTTCATGGTAACCAACTTTGTGGCTGGAGAAGCATGATACTAACTACATCATCTCCCATAACATCTGGTGGTCATCCATCTCTGCTGTGCATATATGGGCATGAGGCTAGTACTTTGTGGGTTTTACAGCCAAGGTCCAAGCTATTATGCCACTGATTATCATCATCTGAGGCTAGGAGCCAGAACACTGCATCTTGGTGCAGGACAAACTCTAGACTACAGTTTATTTCAAGCAAAACACTAAGTTTCAGCAACGTGCTAAAGAAGAATGTGAAGATAACAAAAAATGTATATCATACGCTTCAATATAATTTGCCTTAATTGTTTTGTATGTGACTTAAGGTTGCACAAAAATTGTGCAAACAATCATCAGCTTACAAGGGGTCATTTGTCACCTTATGTTGCAGATTGTGCTGTGGTTTTTAGTACATCAGAAATAAAAATACCCATGCCTGGCTTTCCCTAAGATAGGGTCCCTATTCACTTGGAAAAAAATATGTTTCAAACTTAACAGTTGACTTGTCTTCCACTCAACAGTCAATTGCCTAGGATAGGATAATAAACTTTGGCCTGGTCCAAGGCTACAAGAATCTTTGCACATGGCCACAATAATGATAACTTTAAAACCAAGATTCCATGTAGTGTAAAGAAAATTGGACACTTAGGTTTCATATTTTTCTCAGTGATAGGTGCCTCCAAGGGGGGAGGGGGGGCCCAAAAGTAAAAAATTGCACATTCTTGTATATTTTCTTGTCAAACTTAGTGATCTACTTTCACTAAAACAAAATCTTAGCTTGGTCTATAACATCAATGTTACCATGAACCCTTGTTAGGGGATAACATCTTCACCCCACAACACGGACTAGATTTAGATAAATAAATCATTTACATGCACCAAAGTACCATAATGTTCAGTTTAAACATGAGAATGACAAGCCTTGTAAGGACTTTTAAGGACTGTTATTTCATCCTTCTATTTTACAAAACTGCCATTGACTTGATGAAAAGTGTAATAAAAGTTGCGCTACCCTACCCACTTCAACTCATGACATACCATGAGGGCAGGAGAGTTGAAAGCATTATCAATAGTTGCTTGCACCATAGCTGAACAAACAGAAAGGCTTTTCTATTTTAAATGAAATTTAAGAAAATGCCTTATACTTTTAAGATTTATAGGAACTAACTGATATACAAATAGCACTCAAGAGGAATATGAAAGACAGAAAAAAATACAAAAATATGTAAGTGGTACTTATTTTGCAAGCACTCTAATACTTACTAATATGCTCTCACAAATACTCCTATTACATTCCCTATATACAATTTATAATTGTTTCATATTAACTCCACTAAATTTCATATTCGTAAGATGCTTTCCAATCCTCATTTAGCACTAATTTTTGGGAATGGGGAATTGAAATGAGCAAATATTTGGTATAAATTTCAAAAGTGATGTTTTAAAACCATACTAAACAAATAGGATACTGCTTCATTAATTATTAAGAGAAAAAAATTAACACCTGTAATTCCATGTATTTGGAAATATGCCTTTCTATCTCTTCCCTGAATCTAATGACAAGGCTACTGAACTACTATTAATAATAGGAATTTGTTCGGTTTTATACATGAAAGCAATTGAAAATTCAAAAGCCTGCTTATCAATTTTCTGCTCTTTCTGTAAACTTCAGTTTTCTTTGGATTTCTTTTTCGGAGGTATTTCGGCACTGCAACCAGTCTTGGTCTATTGTGCCTTATGCCCCCAAACGGGGCATTGCTGCGAAGAAGGATGAGGCAAGAGGAGACAGAGGGTGGCCGTCCCAAGGAGCCACTACAGTGCAGAGGGCAGGGTCCCTACATTTTACTTAGATGGAAATCTCTCCTGGCAAGCCAGGACAATGGACATTCACCCCCTCCTACTGTGGTTCGAAGACAGTCCCATCAGTCCCGTCATAGACCAGACCAACAACCGACTTACTGGAGGAGGAGGTGGTTCACTCAGTACATATCATCCTGCCATGCACTGCTGAGACTCCCGCTGACACTTCTACCCTGAAAGAGACCACCAGGTGAGAGATGATATGAAATGATAATGGAGATGAAATGGAGCGACAGGAAATTAGGGGGATGTAATTAACCTACCTAGCATTCACCTGGCAACCCAGGAAAACTCCTGAAAAAACCCATGAGTCAGGTAGGTTGGCCATAGGAATCGAACCCAGGCCTCCAAAATGCGGGACACAGACGAAACCGCCTGAGCCTCCTGCTCAGTTAGTATCCCTTTAGTCTACTCTATAATTCTTATAACTACAGTGGATGAATAAGCTGAAAAGAAGATTTATCTTGATTATCATGTAAATAGAAGAATAAGCTTCATAAGAATTTATGGAAAAATGGGTGGATTTTCATGTAATGTGACACATCAGATTTTTCATTTAGTGAAAACCATACTGTAATTCTTCTGTGATAAAGCACACAATGTACATTAAACCACTGCAGCAGCTGCACACAACAATAAAGATAATAAAGGGGGATAATAAAGTCCAATGTCTCTGTCATATGATTTAATCATAAATCTACTGCTGTCCAGCCAAACTATAATGATCCTGGAGTCCCCTCTCAATGATATATCAAAAGGGTGCACAAATCAACAGTTTTCTCCATTATTATAATTTTTTTTAACAGCATATTTCTTCTCAAATGAAATGTATGCATTATTAGATTGTAAATTAGTCTGTATTGAATGCATAAAGAATTTTGTTAGCAAGAAACAAGTCAGCCAAACATACCATATGTTTATGTTATACAAAGTCTGTTCCACCACTTGTTTGTATATTACCCACTATAATTTGTTTGTGCTGTGACTGCTTAGTACCTATACATTAAGCTGCATCCATACCATTCTGCCTTATCCTATTTTACCATACTTTACATTAAGAGAATTTTGAGCAAAATCTCTTGTATCTCACGGAATGCACGACAGCTGCCATCCTTCACCTATGTATGCACATTTTCATGGTGAAACCTGTTAATGTAAAAGCTGGTTCATAAATACAGAGAACAGAAACTGGAATGAGAACAAGAAAGATTTAAATACATATATTACAATGTGTGCATTCACAATTAGGCAACAGTTTCCCAGGTGCTGGGAACAGGAAAAAAATTGGTAAAATCTTAATACTTTTATTCTCATTCTGTGGGATGGGATATTAGATTTACATGGTGCATATTAAACTCTCCACTGGCAAAATTATGAAACAGCCACTAGAGCTGCAAAAAATTCCAGCAAATATGTGTCTTGACTGCTTCAGATCCATTGAGAATTGCTTTTTCTACCAGAAGTATCATCAGTAATTTGTTTGTATACTATTGAAAACTTGTTTCTTCAAAAACAGGAATAGCCAAAACTAGTAGAAATTAACAAAGAAAAATGAAGAACAAATACTTTTAATATACACTTACAATAAAGGACAATAGTACAATGTGTTTACCTATGGTATGACTAAAGGAATTGGAAGTACTACTGGATCTGCATTTAGAATATATCTACTCTCTCAAAACTTTTATTTTGCCTAACCTGCAAAATGCTGGTTGGACTGGAAGCAGGTGTAAAGTTAACATTGGTAAGTTATAAATGAATGATGTCCCAATGCACAAAATCAATTTTCCTCTTTGCTATCAATATGTATTTTTATTCTTGTTCCCAGTATATCGTGAACCAAAACGTTGTATGCTATTTTGCTTACTGGTCTTTTTAGGAGTAATTCTGGTTTTTGTGCTCAGGTTATTGTAAACAAGCCTTAATATGTTAAATCAAAGCAGATAGTATAAGTGCAGCTAATTTTACATATATGTCTCATCATCAGTAGTAACTCTTACATCCTTTCATTTGGCTGCATCCATCTTATGTGCATGTTTCCCAAACACTGATGTAAGTTAGAAACTGTGGTTCTTCTCAATGATGTACAACAACTTGAGCCTTTAGATACAATAAAATGCACAGCTTTGGCCATAACAATATTTTACAATAATTATTAAACAATTTTAAATAAAGTCTCTCATTCTCTTGATTACAAAAATACAATAAAAGATACCTACTTATATATGATAAGAATTGTAAACTACAATAAAACAAAGAGCCTGCAGAGATTATAGTAAAGAAATTTTCATTTCATAAGAGAGTTTTCAAATTTTAAAATACAATACATTGATTTAAAAATGTTGTATCAAAGTGGTATAGTCTCCTTAATTTGTTCTTGATACTTTCCACTTGGTAACCTATTCGTACAAATGTTTCCTTTTCTAAAACATTTCTTCCTAAGTTCTTTTAGCCAGGAAGGTTGGCAATAAAAAAAATTGACTGGATTAATCAGTATTAAAAATGAATTATAAATGAACACAATGGTCCCTTCCTTCAACTACCTAGTATACTATTTTCCTTATTTTGCAAACCAATACTTTTTTATTTATATTTCCAATTTAATTACATTTGGCTCACTGTTTTACCACAGCTGTCTTTATTATGAAATACTTCCTTGCATTTTCATTCCCAAACTATGACAAAACTAATGTTTATCTTCAAACAATTTTAATTCCTTTGCTTCTGAACATTCAATATACATTTACCTTTCTTTTAAGGATAGTTCAACCTAGTTGGAGAAAATATTTCACAATGAACAGTTTTTCTCATCAACTGATACTTGTAAATAACGTTACATCTAATTTTGTACATGAAGATAGTTTTATTACAGAACTTCACTGTGCTAAAAGTGATCCACAAGTACCGAGACACTGTTTGAACCTATAGAAGTGGCTGGCCCACCAGAATCAATAGCAACACTTTGCCAACTTGCTGGTCTGCCACCTAAGAGACCTCCAGTTGTTTCTCCAGATTTGAGTGCAAAGCTTCGAGGACGAGGTGGATGGGAATCTGCAGTAGTATCCCCAGGCTCACTAGTAGCCCAATGTGGGAGTCTTAACTCAACTGGGCAGCGAAACTTCAGTCCATGGGGTCCACAGAGTACCAAAGGGCTTAATAATGTTTCACCTGAAATAAAACAAGTGTTTTTAAATAAGAATACCATTAAACAATACCTTAAAATTTGGTTTTGAGTTAATGTGTTTGGTTCTTAGAGAATATTAAGAATACACATTTTATGCTACTGTTTTAATATATTAACTATTATTTATGAATGCTAAAACAAAATAAAGTACAAGTCAGCAAAAGTTTCTGGGCACACATTAATGAATGTTTCTGTGGAATAATGTTCTGAGACAAAATCAATAATGAGAAAACAGTTAACAGGTGAAAATGAAGCCATAAACAGATAAATAAATAATTGCATTTTTTTATTATAGCTTCAGATGAATCATATAGTTTACCAAAACCAAAAATTGATTACAATAACTCTGATTTCTGTTGAACTATGACTGACATAACCTATATAAATTCCTCAGGTATAAGAGCATATTCAAAAAATTTTCAGTTTCCTAAAATGGGGATTTTTGAACTATTATGCTTTATATGTTCCAGTTTTGAGGAAATTTTGCATTTGTGATAGATATCAACAAATGCTGAGGATTTATTGGTATTGAGAAATTCATAACAAAACGTGTCATTTAGGTAAAACTGATTTTATATTAATATATGTATTTTGAAATGTTAAATTTTGTGCCGAATTTTGATTTTGAAGATATCTTAGATTTTGTATCTTTTCATGGTATATGTGCCTAAATGTTCCTGTCATTAAATTTAGTGAAAATCTCATACACTGGGAATGATTTTGACATCTCTCTAGCTGTTACCTATAAGTGGAACCTTTACTTTCTCTAACACACACATACTAAATAGAGAAGGTACTGCATTCCACTAAAAAACATTTATAAAGATTTCAAGAAACACATGTTTTGAGCGCCCTAAAACAAAACTGAAAAGAGATGGACAGACAGACCGAGAACAGCAAATTTAACGTGTCTCATAAATACCAACTTGATATTTAGGTTTAGATCTGTCAAAAATACAACACAAAGATTTTTCTTTTTTAAATCCTCTACTGCAAACTACCCTTTATTTGAAAGGTTTTTTAAAATTTTTATCATCTGAAAAATGGCTGTAACAATTTTGATTCAAATACCATTTGTTTATGATTTTGATATGATAAAATGTACATCTTAAATTTTCTACCCTCTTTATTCAGAAGGAATTTTATATAATTTTATTTACTGGGCAAATCAAAAGGGATAGACAAAAACTTACTGTACAAAATATATAGACCTCTTTAAAACATTCAATTTATTTCACATAACATTTTCTGTGACATCAGCCATTTCTGAGATATCTGTACTTATTCAATATTACTTCTCACAATGCCATGGAAGTAGTATGAATTTTCTATAGCAGTATATAGAAAACCAGTTTTGAAACAGGACTATTCGTACACTTATCTATCCACTTTGCACCTTCAACATTTCTGCAAACATTTATCTCAAAAATAAGCATGAATTGATTTCCAAAGGAACAACTGTCAACAATGGGCTAAGCAAACTATGACAGCCTTACATGACTTAGATAAAGCAGAAAGGTTCGAAAGGAGGAGTTAGCAGCTCCAGAAATCTTTTGCACCTATTCTCCTGAAGAGGCACCTTTCAAGAGGGAGGAAGAGGAGAAAGGAGATTAAGGGTGGCCAAACTGAAGAGAGATGACAGCACAGGTTAGGTTAAATAATGACTACAGATTTAAAATTCCTGGTGGTGGCTTGTATGACTGGCTTCCCTTCCTCTAAGTGCTTACAATCCCTGGGGAGCTCGGCAGTCCAATATCTCCTCAATCCAGAGGACAAGGATTTACAGACAGCAAATTCCCAGCCATGCTCACCGAAACTCCCATCGACACTTGGAGCCCTGAAGGAGCCAACCAGGATGAAATGTAATGAGAAATGAGGTTAAATGGACATACTGGAAATTTGAGGGAAGCAATTACCCTTCCCAGCATTCCCCCACTGATCCAGGGAAACCCTCCAAAAAACCATGGATCAGGAAGGTTTGCTACAGGAATGGAACCTAGGACCTCCTGAATGCGAGTCACCTGACCCATTCCGCTTGGTAAGATGCAGCAGATAGACACAGTCCTATAGAAAGGAACTGAAAATCGCGATAGCCAACTACTGTGGGCAGCACAATTAGTTCCTTTAGAAACTATTTCCTCCAACTTTATTACATTGGTAGTTCCAAGTTTCTTGCAATTCTGCAGCTGTCGGTGCAGGGTAAAACCATATTTAGGCCTCTATGAAGCAGAATATCTATCAATAAAGTGCTGTAGTTTCTAGTAAGAATGAATTATTCCACCTATACCCAGAAGGGGTATGGATGCAGGAAGTATAATACCTTGAAGAGAGATTCTTTTGGTTTCTAGCAGTATTGTCTCCAAATTGTTGTTGGGAGGCAATTTGCATAAAAGATTTATGTTTGCCTGCAATCAAATATATACTGCTTCTTTAACCTCATCATCACTTCCAAATCGTCACTCTCTGAAAGCACTCTGCACAGTCTAAACACATGGTAACCTAAAAGAAAATTCAGAGTTTATAGGTGATACTGTAAGACCTGAATGAAAACATCTCACTCTTTGAATGATGTTAAGATTTTTAGCAGCTTGTGAGAGCACACCCTGTTGTAAAGGATAACAGCACATCTAGCAATGACTCATGGTGGCTTAACTCACTCTCCAATGGGGCTCTTTCAGGCACTATTAACTTTTTCACCCCTTTACTGATAGTGCTCCAAAAGTGTGAAAGGATCTATCACAGAGAGTTGAGATTTGAATTTCTTCTTGGCTGGAGAAGATGTGTATTGCCATTCTGAAAGCTGCCTTCTGTTTTCTGTTTCATAATAATGCACCTGTTTTGTGTCCCCTGTGACAACACATGCCAGGGTCATCTCTTGCACCATTATACTGTGCCAGAAAGAATGTGCACAGCAGAACATGCATCATCTCTATTCATTATTAAACATCCTAAGCGCACACACTCACATGCAAAGAAAGAAAAAAAAAGAAGAAAAAGAAACATACTTGAGGACCTCTAGAATAAAATGGTATCCGCAGATCCAGCATTGATCCAGCATTGATATTCAGTTTTATGGCCAAAATTTCTACAGAAATATGCTGGTTCTCACAAATCATTGGGACACCACATCCCACATTCTCATCAATAAGTCATGCTAGGATGACCACAGCATTCCTCATCTGTGAAGACTGACATACTCCACATTTAAACACATTTATCCACTCATACACTCTTTCTTTGTTAATGCAGCTACATTTGAACCTGCTTTATACATAACCCAGTTCTAGGTAATTCACATTTATATGTAAATTTTTATAGGTACTGGGAAAAATTTAGAAATGTGTTAATAGAACCTTATTTATATGCAATGCATTTATACATAATTTGCTGTTATACATATTAAATGTCAGTGAAGTTCAACTGAGTTTTAGGTAATTAAATGAGCGTGCAGCATTTTCTTAAAAGAAATTTGAAGTGTACTTTCCTTACTGCTACTGACTAAGAAGCAACTGAGAAGGCGGCTTTCAGTGCCACAAGTTGTAACAATAAACTAGAAGTGACAATAAAAATTTTCGGTATCTTTTGGACGAGTTTTTAAAATAGGGTGCAAAATGAACAGAATGCACCCATCTGCAGGAAGGGAGACAGGCTGAATTGGAAATGGAACTTTTAACATGGTTTCTGCAGAAGGGGGCTGCAGCTCTACGAATTGGATGTGATATGCTAAAAGCAAAAGTGATGGATTAAATTTAAGGGTGAGTTGATTAATGACACTAAACAACACTTACTTTTAAATTTCCCAGAACATGTTTTGGAGGCAACTTTCCTCAATTATCAACCCTAGTTGGCAATGTAGGAAAGTAACCTCTGAAGCATGTTCTGGGAAACTTAAAAGCAAGTGTTGTTTAGTGTCATTAATTAGTCACCCTTAAATTTAATTTATTACAACACTCTTTTTAACACTTCAATGAAAGCAAATTATAAAAAGCGATGGATTTAGCTATTAAAAAAAAAGAACATCAAGGTTGATTTCAAGGCTTCATCTGGATGGTTGCAAGGATTTAAAGATTGTTATGGAATAACAGGAAAAACAATTTGCAGCGAGTTGAATGCTATGGATGAGATCATGGTGTAGCATTGGAAGAAACAGGTTCTACCAAGAATCATAAGCAATTATCAGCCTCAAAATATCTACAAATGTCATGAGACTGGCCTATTCTACATCTCCTTCCCAGCACGACATTAGCTGAAAAGGAGGATCCATGCTATGGAGGGAAGTACCAGTTCTTGTCACCAATGCAGATGGATCAGACAAACTTATCCCACTTGTGATAGGAAAATCCCAGAATCCAAGATGTTTTAATGGTATGAAAACAAAACCTACAGAATATGAATCCAACAGAAAGTCTTGAATGACTGTGATTTTAATGGAGCAGGAACTGGATAATAGAATAAAAAAGAAACAGAAGAAGATCCTTCTTTTTATGGATTGATGTACAGCACATCCAGCTCAAATAATTTTGGAAAATGTTAAAGAGGAATTTTTCCCTGCTAACTGTACTTGCTGCATACAGCCACTTGATTTGGGCATCACTGCAAATTTCAAAGTTCATTACAAAAAAATTCTGGTTCAACATTTAATAACACTGACTGATGCAGGAAATGAAAAGCTCTCCCATAACTTACTACACACCATGGAATTTATTTCAGCTGCCCAGAAGCGGGTGTCATCTCTATAATCAAACACTGTTTTTTAAATCTGGTATCTCATAAGAAGAGGCTGTCTCTGATGAGGTGATGATACCAGTAGTGATGGAATTGTGCTTATAAATGAGTTAGCTCTACTGGATGGTGCAAATTTCAATATCTTTATGCATTTTGATGACAGTTTAGCTCTGTGTGGGGAACTACAGGATGAGGAGGTTATTGCTGATGTGTGGTTAAAACGTGGTGGTGATCAAGAAAGCAAACCAACTTCAAGCAAAACTGACAGATGATGATTCAAATCTTGAAATACCTAAACTGAGTGAAGTGTTAAGTGTAATTAATGAGTGTAGGCATTATATCAGTGCAAATAGTTGTAGAGAAAAGGCTCTAAGTTTCCAAAATGAGGTGTATGCACTTAATGCAAGAAAAATGAAGCAAGTCAAATGATGTGGAAGTCAAATTACCTGATTTCTTTAAAGCAGAACAAGTTCAAAGTAAGTAAGTTTTCTTCATACAATCTTGTTGCTTGTAAAATTTTACATGTGTAGGCACACTGGTTTTTGTTTTGTTTTTTTGTTTTTTTGTTTTTTGGTAAAAGATATATGTTATCCAAATCTCATTTGTAAGTAATTCTAAGCTATAAGTAATCTTCCCTCTTCCCCCAATAAACGAATAAATCAGGTTCACCTGTATATCCATATCTTTCCAGCATACTTCTATGGGTTTGTGTAAGGTTTTTTGCAAAAACCTTACTAGTGCTCGCTTCTCCTACAGTGCACACAGCTGGGCATGCCCATCCTTTTTCAACTGTCCTTTCTATTCAATATGCTGTTCCATCTATTGGCATATATTGAAATATTCTCAAAGCATGTAAGTTCACTTCCTGGAGTGTTAACTGCATTTAATGCTGTTAGTTTGCTGTTACTTTTTGAATCAGCCTTCTATATTTCTAATTCTCTGATTTTTGTAAAAGCTGATTTACAAAAATATACACTTTGATACTAATATATAATAATGAAACATAAAATAATTCACTTTTTCCAAAATTATCCAAAACAGTTATAAACACCTAGGATTAATTAGGTATAACAGACTTGCAAATCACATTCCATCACTATCAATTCATTAATTTGAATATTTTCTAAATAAATGCCTAAAAAATAAAGCAGTTTATTCATAAGAAGGTTTCTATAAATCTAACAATTTTCACTGCCTAAGTCAATTTGTGAGGGTTAACTGGTTTATTATCAATGCATAAATTTATTATATTCACAGTAACATTGTTAATAATTATATTGAGATTATAATTATGAGCTGATAAATGTATGTATTAGATGAGACCACTTTACAGTTAATTAGTTTACAAATGTATTACCAATGTAAAAATTACTATAGCAACAACTTTATTGTAAATATACTAAGCTCCTAATATTGTAATGAGATAGCAAAATTTATGTAATTCATGAGACCAATTGTTTTGTTATAAAACTGCCTAACGTAATTAAAAAGAAAATTAAGAATTAGAACAAGGATAACACTAACAAGTAATTATGTCTGTGTGCATGATATATAAGAAACTTGAGGGATCAGCAACAGAGAAGGCACTAAACTTTAGTCAATACACATATGAAATCGATTGAAAGGACAAAAAATGGAATTTTTCGTTTATTCCATGTTTCTGTTCTTTGTATATTCAACTTTCATAACTCAGTACACACCTAAAGTACATTTCACTTGTCCTTCATGTAGAAGTAATGCAGGTCCTGTAATATTAATAAGGTGCTAAACTTAAGGTTTTGCAAGTTGCTGACCTTAATTATGTTGGTCTCAGTCAGCTTTGCAGTAATTAACCCATGTGCCTCTCTTTTGTACTTTGTCTCTGGACCTTTAGAAAGTCTAAACAGCAAAAAATATTGGAAAAACTATCTGTAGTTAGTTTATTGACAATTCATCACTTACATTTTTATACACATATACAGTTTTTACTACACAAAGCAGAAGAAAGTGGATACAACAAAAGTCTGGTGTTTAAGATAGATAGAAAAGCTAAGCTAAAGAAAATCATTAAGGAAGCAACTACATTTCCACAAACAAAAAAGCATGTTCAGTGCATTCACATATCACCCAGAAACATTTAATAAATTCAAAAAGATCTTTAAGGAACAAAATATCATCTTGGCACCTACTGATAGATACTCAGTTTTAAAATTGCTAAATTCAAAAACGAAAGATGAAAGCCCATCAATTAACAGATCTGGAATATACCAAGTAAGTTGTAAGAATTGTGAAAAATGCTACATAGGTCAAACAAAAAGAAATCTAAAAACGAGAGTCAAAGAGCACTTTAGAAACATAAAAATGAAACAAGAAGATAAGTCAGCAATAGCATTTCATTTTTGGAATGAAAATCATGACATTGACCCAAATCCAAAATCAATAAAAGTAGTGATAAACCAAAATAAACTGAAAACATGGGCGAACATATTCATATGGAAAAATAAGGACTGAGCAATGAATTTTGAAATCCCACCAGTAGATAATTTGACAAAGAAGTTCATAGTTTCACTGCCAGAGGGAAGAGAGCAGACGACAACAGATACTAGTTGGAGAGAGGTTGAAGATGGAAGCAATGGCTTCCAAAACTAGTCCCTCAATATTATAAAAATGTAAGTGACAAAGTGACAATAAACCGACTACAAATAGCTTTTCTGATTAATTTGACATCACTGTTACTAAATTCCTCCAATCACGCATAACAAAAAGTATGCCTAATTTTCTGATTGTTGTAAAGTTATTTTATATCATCATACAATATAACAAAAAGAATTGTAGGATCATAATTTACAAACTTAACATCACATGTTGCCACATTATGACATCATTAGCCTCTATCATGTGACCACAGGCAGTATTTTCAAAATGGTGTACATATATGTTTTGCTTTGACTACAATTTGCTGTAATTGAATTACTTGTTAAAGAAGGAAAATTGCTGCTGAAATTCACCTCAAACTTCAACATTTCTACGAAAATGTCTGCATGGGTGCAGCATTTTAGGAGAAGGGTGAAAGATTTAAAAGATGGGAAACTGAGTATTCAAGATGATCCTCATAGCAGTTGCCTGCACACTAACTCCACAGGTCGCAAAACGTAAATAGTTGAGATCATTAGAACAGATAGGCATATCACTGCTCACTGCACATCTTGCAGCAGGAAATAGTGCAATACAAGAAATGATGCACAGCTTAGATTATCTAAAGGTCTGTGCCTGTTGGGTCCCATATTTATTGATTGAAGACCACGAAGTTCAGAGAAGATCCATAAGCCAAAAGATTCTTCAGAGATTTTAAAGTGAAGGTGATGACTTCTGTATAAGTATTGTGACAGGTGATGAAACTGATACCATCATTATGAGCCTGAAACAAAGTACCAGAGTATGGGATGGCACCATTTGGATTTGTCATCGAAGAAGAAAACAAAGAGAATGATATTTACTAGAAAGATTATGGGTAGCATAAAAAGCTACAGTGAGAAAAAAAATGCTGTAGATTAAAGTGATGTGCTTGGTTCATCTAAAAAATAAAGGTATGACTTTTTAAAAATCATTGCTCACTACTTTCAACATGACCCTTGTAATTTGCAGAAAAGATCAGTCTTCTTACACAGAAAATCATACTATAGTGTTAAAAACTCATGTTTGTAACAGATATCATTTTACTGCTGATAACTAGAAATTTGGTAACTGAACCATGAGGAAGGTAAGAGGGGAAAAGCCCACCTAGGTAGCGTGGTGGTAGCATGTCTGCCTCACATTCAAGAGGTCCTGAGTTCGAATCTCGGTTAGGGTAAGTTACCTAGATAAGGTTTTTTCAGGGGTTTTCCCTTATCCTGATGAACGAATGTCGGATGACTCTACGCTCCATGGACCCCGGACTCATTTGAGCATCATTTCACCAATTTCATTCATCATCAGATATGACTTAACATTGGAGGATGTAAATTAAAAAAAAAAAAAAAAAAAAAAAAAAAAAAAAAAAAAAAAAAGGGGAAATGTTTACTTTTTGATGAGACCTGAAAAAGGTGATTTATGTTTCAGATTTGAGAAATATGAAAGCCTTATCTCAAAATATTCCTATTGCTCATCATCTCTTGAGCTCAAGCTATAAGCTTTGTTGATGTGAAATCCATAAACTGTCATGTTGTGGCTCCTTAGGGCACCCAATCCCAGTATAGTTTCTCAGCCATCCTAACGGCAAACACCCAGACTTACAATGATTTGCCCCAAAGTGAACTCCAGCAAGGCCACCTCCACAGATAAGGTGTCACTTGATGCCTTCTCTAGCTAGCAGGGCCGAGTGGGTGTCCCTGACGGCAACCTCCTCACCATGTCAGATCGGATCACAATCACTGTTGTTCCTGTGATCACCAATATCCAGTGCTGCTTACCTAGTACCCAGCCATACGCAACGAAGAAGTCATCCTTTCTTCTGCACAGGGCACGAGACACTCACCACACTGCTGCTAATTTCCCATCTACTGATCGACCCGGTATGGACAGTCCTTCACTAAGTGTTCTGGCTGGCCATACCAAGCACACGCCCCTAGTAGATCTCCGGCAACATCTCCGTGTCCACCCTCTCTTCTCGTCATATCGGCTGTGCCAGGTCTTCGTGGTAGGGGCAGATGGTGCCTCCACCCTCAACACATCTGTCAGCACCTTGTGGATGGTCTTGTTCTTGCCGAGCATTAGACAAGTCGTGTCTCAGTATCGCACACCCCTTCAAAAGTGTAAGCAGCTTCCTGAGACACATAGCCAGCTGGAAGGTTTACCAACCTTTGTTCACCAGCTGCTCAATGGCCAGGAAGGATTTCCGCAGTGTCTCCTCTGGCTGTTGCAACCTCGATTTGAGCTGGCTTCGATAGGTCGCGGCCATATGGGGACTTCTAAACTGATTTTCGAGAGTCTTCCAGACGTGCCTAGTCATCACCGACGTTGAAGTCGCAGTCAGAATTTCTGTCGCCAGTCCCTGGAAGCTAGCTATCAGTAGTGTGTCTTTCTCTTCTGCTGACCATCTATTGTGGGTGGCAATGGCGGCGAATTATTTGCGGTAGACTTCGGAAGTTGACGTTCCGTCGTATCTGGCTGTCTTGACGTGTGCAGATGTTTTGTGGTTTCCTGACGTCTTGATTTTAAGTTTTTTGCCAAGCGTTTGTTTGGACATGGCGTTCGCTCCTTGGCGTTGTGTCCAACTTTCCTTTCTCAGGAGGGTTACTCCCTGGCCAAGGTCATTCGTGTCTTTCTTCATGTCAGCCAGTTGTTCGTTCATTTTGGTCAAGAGCCGTTTTCATTTTGAAAATTTCAGTCTGCATTTCTTCCTTTACTCCTTTATTTCTGTCTTCACTTCTACCTTTACATCCTTTGTCTTAATTTCTTCCATCAATGGAGTTCACTGTCGCTATTTCGCCGCCCATCTTGTCCATTCCGTATTCCTATTATCTTCTCTATCCTATCCATCTTGGCCAATAATTTTGTAAGCATTTCCTCCATCATGGCAGCTGTTATGTCCCACTACTGACACCAAAGTAACAAATGAGGACAACAGCTACTGCTGATCACACTTTATTTGGCTTCTAAGCTGATAGCATAGCGCGAATATTACACTTAGAAAAGAAAGTTTGTTAAGAACGCTGTAATTGTTAGCATCATATCAGCGCAGCCGGTGTGCTGAAATTTCTCCCACAGGAGTTCTTTTTGTTTTTTTGTTTTTGCATGCCAGTAAATCTACTGTCATGGGGCTGTTGGTTTTAAGCACATTAAAAATAATCAGTTTGAACCAAATTTGAAACAATGATGTTGAATAAGTAGGTCATCACCAAACCAAAAGAGCCACTCAGACTAATACACTTAAGCCACTGAGCACACACTCAGAAGCTCACTGATATACCACAAATCATACTGAATTGTATTCAATGCTGTATCTATTCATTGAAAGCTGTGAATATCTGCTAAAAGACAAACTTTTTACTGCCTAACCGGGTGCTCAGCAGACCATTATAAACCCTACAAAAAATGAGAAACAATCTGGAAATAAGAAGCTTCTCGAAGGCAATAATCAAGAAACAGCACACAATGATGACTGTTTTGTACAGCTTATTGTCCTGTCAGGAGAACCAGTCATTAAATCAGGACTGTACCCTGGAGGCCACAGTGCCAGTACTGCAGTCACTTTGTTCAACAATCATTAAATGTTAATAACAAACTGAAGAGATTTGATTGGATGGTATGAAAAGATTTCTCATAAAAATATACAGTTTCAGATGTAATATTTGACTACTTCAGAAGTATTTTTGTGTAATGTTGGCACATTCAAAGAAAGACTAAAGTTGTATAGTTACTGACTTTGCAAATTTATCTTTTCTATTTCTTTCAAAACAGTGTTCAAGTATATTTAATTTCTAGTGATTATTCAGTTTGAAGGATGGTATATCTGTTTATAATATTGTAACATTATATTGCTTTTACCCATAGTATCTGCAATTAACAAGAATATTTAGACTAAACTCTATGTGCAAGGGCCATTACTCATTAGAAAAGTATTAAAACAGGGAGCATTGGTCACCCCTAGATAAAGCACTGCCGAAATTGCTAAATTAGCAGTAATGTTATGAAAGCAGGCATAGATCTGTTATGTCATTCATTTTCCTACAATTTATGAAAAGGTGAACATCCATGAAAGCACAATTGAGAATCAGACAGAACATTTTTGTGTGATAGTCTTTTATGATTTCAAATGTGGCTTAAATGAAACTTAGTCACTTGAACATTTGACAGGGGCTTTTGGGCTGGTTTAGAGAGTTAAGAGGAGATGGTGATCTCTTACAGATGAATGGAAGTGTGGCAGACCAACAACAGAGTAAAGCCATACCTTTAGTGGTCGTTGTTAACAAAGATCACAGAAGATCCAAGGATAAATCTACAAGTATATTGAGCTGGCATTATTAACAGTTTGTTGAGTGTTTCAACCTTTGTGAGTACCTTCACATAAGACACATTTCTTTTAGCTGGGTGCCCCATAATTTGTCTGAAGCACAGAAGCTCCCAGGCTGGAATGGTGCCAAAAAATGCTGCAAAAATGTAATTTTGGAAAGTCTAGCTATGTTTCATATATTTTTATGGATATAACAGTCTGATCCAGAAACAAAATCTCATCTACCATTACAGTTTTCCCTTATAATCAAGTACTTGCCAAAAGCCAAAACGCCAAGGACCATGGGAAAGAAAATGGTTGCCTCTTTCTTCTTGTTATGTAATCAGATGGCTACAATAGTGCTTAAAAATTGAGAACTGTTACTGCAAAACAGTAAACAGAATTTTTCTTCCAAAGTATCTCAGAAAATCCAAGGAATGCATCCAAAGAAGTAAGAAGCATTTTGTTGCATTATGATAGTGTTATCAGCTCAGACTGCTAATGTAACAGTGAAGTTTCTGCAAGGAGTTCAGGCAGAACTATTGACTAACTGACCCTATATTTCTAACCTGGCAACCTACAATTTCTTCTTGTTCCCAGACCAACTTCGACTTCACCAATTTTCTAGCCTCAAAGAAGTTGTCTTACTGTATGAGGAGTTATGTAAGTGCAAGAAACTGAGTGGTATGATGCTTCCAGAAATTGTTCTAGAGGATGTAACACTGCATATAGTGCCAGGGGTTATACATTGAGAAACAGAATTAAACAAAGTGTTTCTATGAGTACTTATTATTCTTTGTTTCTATACTTAGCCAGTAGCCCTTGCATGATGCCATGAGAGGTAACAGCTAGATGACATAAAAAGCTTTTCTTAAATAATTTCCAATAATATTGTAATTAAAGATTATGCTATGGTGCCATAACAGAGGATACAACAAATTAGGTGTATAGTATTATTTTTTATACAAAAAGTATTGTACAATTGCTTTTAAAATACAAAAGACTTGAAAATTTCATCCATCTTAGCTGGACATGTAACACAGGTGACACAGATCAATGGTGCACACCAATGATTTTTAACTGTAATTAAAAGCAACACCCATGTCAGTCGATTTCCTGCCCTATGGGGTGAAATACCAGCACACCATAGGCAGTGATATGATCCTGGCAATTGACAGCATTGTTAACTAATAAAATGTTTATTTATTTATTTATTTATTTATTTATTTATTTATTATTTATTTGTTTGTTTGTTTGTTTGTTTGTTTGTTTGTTTGTTTGTTTGTTTGTTTATTTATTTATTTATTTATTTATTTATTTATTTATTTATTTATTTATTTATTTATTTATTTATTTATTTATTTATTTATTTATTTATTTATTTATTTATTTATTTATTTATTTATTTATTTATTTATTTATTTATTTATTTATTTATTTATTTATTTATTTATTTATTTATTTATTTATTTATTTATTTATTTATTTATTTATTTATTTATTTATTTATTTATTTATTTATTTATTTATTTATTTATTTATTTATTTATTTTTAAATCAGACATTGACCACTTAACTCTCAGATTCTCTTCCATCTGTTTGAACTGAGCAAATATAGAGACACTGCTGTTATAAGCTGCTAGTCAAATAATATAATCAAGACTAAGTTAAATCTAAAAACAAATAAGAGAAATGAAATATTCAAACCTGCAGAAAATCTGAGCTTCAAAACTCTTCTACAGTATAAAGGCAAAGGGTGACATTTCATTTGTGGTAGTTAAATGGAGAGTGTTTGAAAATGAGGCTCAATTTCAACAACAGAGTACTTAAACAGTTTACTTGTTCATTAACATATCTTTTAACATACTTTCTGATGTAGCAGTATGTAAATGAGCTTCATTTGCAACCTGCAGCTATAACAAAACTAATGAAGTTTTATTTAAAGAGATAATTTTTGAGAACAGTAGAATGGTGATAGAGATGTGGATAATGTTACTAACTGTACACTTCAAACTAAAGAAAAAATAAAATGTGAAACACATCATATAACAATATAAATGTGACTGTTACAACAATACACTTCAATAGCAATATTAGTTCATCAGGGAGTGATTTAAACAGTGACATTAACTCTGATTTTAAGTTGCAAAGTGTTTTATAACCACATGTTAAGAAATCAAGAATGGAGCAACAAATAAATTACAGAACCAGTTGGAAAGAGAATGAAAATGGAGGCGAATGCCTTTGAAACTAGTCTCTCATTAATATAAACAAGTACGTTATGAGTATCAATAAACCAACTACAAATAGTTTTTGAGATTAAATTACAGAACGTTTAAGCAAACAGTGCAAATGATATTATTTAAAATTTTACCTTTTAGCATAAGTGAAATTTTAAACATAAATTGTAATATAAATTCTATTTTACTGTATATAATTTTAAAATGTACTGTTGTATTAGACTTTATATTAATTTGCAACATTTTAACTATATTGTACTGCATATTTATATTTTTGAAAATATTGTATATAAACTGTATTTTTGATGATGGCATGAATCCGGTTAATTTATTAGTCCTATGGCTAATAAATTATCTGAATCTGAATCAGTCAAACAGCTTGCAAAAGATGAAAACAAAACAAATGTATCACTTCACAAAGTTGCTGCTGTCATCTGTGCTGTCCTAGGCATTGTACCACAATAATATCCTGATAAATTTGTAGATGAGAATCAAGTATACCAAGAAGTATTAAAAATTTTTAGAAAAGTTTGTGACAAATAGTCAGAAGGAAGTGTTAAACCATATGCTTTGATGGAAGAAAAGATCAGACTCTAAAAACACAAAGAAGGACAATTGAGAAACTAAGGCTAAACAGCACTATGTTCCCATAGAAAATTTGGTAGCAATAAGATGCAATGGAGCTTTGGTCAACGCAAAATTAAAAGCAGGAATTATTCTGCCCACTGAAATGGAGGACAACATCCTCTTCAGTGGTGCATTTGTCTTTTGCTCTTTGAAAAATTTATAGACACATCCAATGGGTTCACTATTGACTATCAAACTATTTAAGTCCCATTGAAAAACTTCTAGAAAACAGCAAAGCCTCTCAGAAAATCTACAAAAATATCTGCTGGAAATTTCCGCAGCAATAAACCATGGAAAATGTGAATCAGACATATGGAAAACAAAATAACAGGAAACCTGACACATGCCTGCTCTCTAACAAAATCACCAAGACTGCTTTGTGTCTCCACATGGCTAGGGTGGAACGATTAATTTCCATCAATTTATCTTGTAGTGGTAACTATAAGCCTGGGACTTAAGTACTTACAGCACCATAAGCCACCACAAACGGTATGTATCTCATTGTATATGAGAGCTCCTAGGGTTTGCCAGGAAAATACAAGTCAGTTGGAGAATTTAATGTCATGTTGGCATGTTGGCCATAGGAGCTTAATGGTTAAGAGCAACTGGATGGAGACTGGGAGATTCATGGTTCAAATCCCGGTTATGGCATTGAATTTTTCAGTATGACTCTACCTATCCAAATCATCACCTACACACAGCTGGTGTGGAAGAACGATTAATTTCCATTTAAGGGAATTTGTTATGAAGGTTCAAGTTCAATTGTGATTTAACAGTAAATGTAATCCAAATTATAAGAATGGTTTGAATTAACTTTACTTAGCTATATTTGAGAGTAATCATTTTACTGCATAAATGTAGTTCATAAAGCAATATTAAGAAGTAGTCCTTATTGTTACACACAAAAAAATGTTGTTGGCAGTGCTAACTGATAACAAGCAAGATATGAGATTCCTAGCAGTACAATGAATTATTCAGGCAAGACCATTTAAAATAGTTGAAAATAATATTAAAGAGAGTCATATATTTTAAACCTAAAGACAAATTTCTCAGCTAGATGCCATGTAAATGTGATTGACTGGCTTCATCACAATGTCTAAGTTTGAATTCTAATTGGGCTGAGGAAAATATTAATCTCAGAATTGACAATGGCTTACTGAATTAATTTTAACAAAAGGATTATAGGTGGAATGGAATTCAAAAGTAGGCAGCTCCCCTTGGGCAGTTTTGGATTGATGTAGCCCATAATGTGTTGTGTTAACAGATTTCAGTTAAATAATGGTCTAAATTCATACTACATTTTAAAATTACAGACTACATTAGAAAAACAATTGAGAAATAGGCTCAGATTGTTAAAATGTCAATTTGATTGTGTTTCAATGAAATTTAGTTTAGGGAATCTAAATTTAGTACATGCAGTAAACAGGTCATTATATAGCTTTTTAAACAATTTATGGTTTGAATTCTTGAAACATTACTACCACTATCAAATCACAAAAGCCAGTACTTAGAGACAGTATATTTGGATATGCATTTTGTTAGGAAATGGTTTTGCTTTACAACTATTGAATCAGCAAATCTAAAGGAAATCGGGAGAGTGGTTCAAGTGAAGTATTTATTATTACATATCTTATCAAACTACCAACATATTCATAATAAGCACTTAGAAAAGTATCCATTAAAATCTGTAACATTCATTTTTATGGGATTCCCCAAAACACAATGTAATGCAATCTTATAATAACTGCATATTAAAATTAAAATTAGATCCTGGCTAAGTCTCATATAATTAAGCAAAACTACCCAAAATATATCTACCAACACTAGAAGCTTTCATAAGCATTATGTAGTAACAATTCTGATCAAAAAGGAACAAATGGTTTCATTTAGACTGGTGCTGAATTTTTCTACTATTCTATTCAGCATGTGACAAGCATTATGATTTTAGGGTTCTGCAGATAAAGAAATGTTTTTTGAACACTAGGAGCATCATTATTCTACAGGCTTTATGTTCTCTAACTTGTACTTGCTATAATAAGAATGTACCACAGACTTAAAGATCCAAATGTTAGGCAGAAACAGTTCTTGTTAAATAAAGGGAAATGAACATGAATACAAAACTTCAGCCACTAAAAGCACAATGTGATACATGCAGTTACAACCTAAAATACATCAAAGTTTCACAAATTTATCAACCACCATTACAAAGCTCTGGAAGCATACAGCAAGCTCAAGAAATGTATGGCAGAGACAGGGAGAAAAAGTCTTACCTTTCTCCTGGTCGAGTGGGGGCAACATGGAAGTGTCACGACATACTTTGAAGTATATCTCCTGATGAGATCCTTTAGGTAGAGCTCCTGGGGGTATTATTATAGCCACACCTGTATCAGGGCTGCTCAAGGTTCCCCCCTCGTGGGTAAATACCCCCCTGGCCGTGGCCACCACCTCCTCACCCCCCTCACCAACATCTCCTTCACCCCTAAAGGTAATGTCAAAACACGAGGTTAGTTCCCAACACCCCCACCACCCAAAACTGCACAGCATTTACACCCACCAGGGTTGCCAACATACTAGCTCTACCTTAGCATTTCCAGTTTTCCAATACATAGGAAACAAACTGGAGGACACATTATAAATTTCAGTATATTCAAATTTATGTGATAAATCTCCTAATTGTTTTACCAGAATCTTCTACACTTCTTTGACAGAAGAATGTTGTACACTTATTCACTGTACTAAAATACTTGTAGAAGCTATTAGAATTGCATTCGCTGAAATCACACTGATGAATAGTAGACAATAACAACTGCACTAGGCTCAAGAACAATTAAATTCTTCTTCTGAATTTACCTGTTTCTCAATCTTTATCTGCATATATGTTAACTATTTGATACTGAGCACATTAAACAGAGAAAATAATATTGAATGCATCAATTAACTAATGCTTTATCTTTACTGTAAAAGAAAAAAAAAAAAAAACAGTACTGTGGCAAAGGGGAACAAAATGATACATTTTGTCTGATTGCAACAAAAAACAAACAAATGCTATAATTACAAATTTAGTGGTTTTAAACATCTACATTTACACCACATTTATCATACAACACACATAAATGTCTTAATCAATGAAATTGTAATGAACAAGTTAACGGGTTTCTATTTTATCAACTATTATTTGATACAGTGAACAAATTTAAAGTAAATTTAAATTTAAAGGGAGTCGATTAATGACACTAAACAACACTTACTTAATTTTTCCTGAACATGTTTCAGAGACTTTGCCTCTATCCTCAGCCGGCCATCGACTGGTTCTCATTGGTGTAGTTGACGATATTTTGTCACAGGTTTCCTCTGGTGGCAGTTCAAGGAACTTGCTGAACAAATCTTGAGCCGCCACCAGAGGAGATCTGTGACAAAATATCGTCAACTACACCAATGAGAACCAGTCGATGGCCGGCTGAGGATAGAGGCAAAGTCTCTGAAACATGTTCCGGAAAAATTTAGTAAGTGTTGTTTAGTGTCATTAATCGACTCCCTTTAAATTTATTGTATCATAACAACACTGTTTTCAACACTTCCAAGAAAGGAATTGCAAATTTAAAGTATTGTAACACAGAAAAATAAACTGTAATAAAACTTCTTAGTAAAATTAGAAAACTATACATTTAAACATACACATTTTTACATTGAAATGCATATGAATCATCATCTGATTCAATAACTTGTATGTTATTTTAATGTTATAGTAATTCTGCTGCTGCCCGCCTCGGTAGCGCAGGTGGTAGCATTTCTGCCTCACATTCAAGAGGTCCCAAGTTCAAATCTTGGTCAGGGTGAGTTACCTGGATAAGGTTTTCTCCGGGGTTTTCCCTTATCCTTCAAGACGTATGTCGAGTAACTGTAAGCTCCATGGACCCTGAACTCATTTGAGCGTCATTTCACCCAATTCATTCACTGTCCAAAATGACTTAACGTTGGAGGACGTAAATTACAAAAAAACCTTCTGCCGCTAAATACAAATGTTCAGTGTTAATTTGAGCAGAAAAAAGGCCGACACTGGAAACTCTCACATAAGAATGAGAACTCTCACAGTTGAATTTAGACAATGAGCATGCACACGTGTTCAAAAATAATATTTTTCTCTCTATTTTAAACTACTTTATCAAAATGCTGAAGAATTACTTACAATATCCGGCAAATGTTTCATCAAGAAATGTTTATAGTTTTATTTCAATAATGCATGCAGTTGGCAACCCTTTTACACCAGTTTATTTACACATAGTTATTAAAATGAGTTATATGGTACCTTCTCACCAAATAAAATTGTGGAAAATGTTAAAAAAAAGTTGTCATACAAAAAGTTGTGCCTGAAAAAGAAATTCTTTGGAATACACCACTGTATTTGTGCACAGAAGAAATTAGTGCTGAGTTAAAATATATGAGTGGTTCAATAAGTAGCTGTGTTTCAAAATAAATGGTTTTGCTAAGGCAAGTTGCTATTAATAATGCTTGCTGCTGTTTGTAACTTGTTGCCAAAATAAATTTGGTACTGAGTCATAGGTTACTCTGGATATGGCAGGCACTAAAATTAGTTATTCTATGTGTTTTGGCTAAAATGGGAATATAGCAATATCGTTCAGTAATTTACTTTGCACTTTTTTGAGAGGAAAACTTGTAAAGATATAAAAATGAAATTGGAAGCTGTTTATGGGGACCTTTCACCATCTTGTTAATAAATTGGACGGACAGATGGATAGAAGGATTGATAGATAATTTATTGAGTACTAAAAAGAATACATCTTGGGCTATTCCTGTTCTGGACCCTGATTATTTTGGCATTAGGGCAGCCCTCCAATATATTTACAAACTTGATACGTGCTTACTACTTTCTATTATTAATTTTAAATTCCTTCCTTTCTAAGAATTATTGTTCTCCTTACTGATGACTGTGCATTTTCTTTTACTTGTCTTATCTTGCATCCATTTTTAATTTGCTCAATTTTTGTCTTTTTCTGTCTATTTCATACCTATTATTTCCACTTCTTCTGATTGCTTCACTTAACCCGGTACTTCTTAATCATACTTTTCTGCAATTTCTCACTTCTACTTCTTTCCTTTCTCTGTTACATTTATCATATCTGCGTCTAACTACCTATTATTTTGTCTCACTTGCTTGTGTCCCCTCCATTACACTTCACAACTTCTCTTTATTTTCACTTCCCTTCCTATGATTTGCCTAGCCATTTTTTTTTTTTTGGCCTTGTCATCCTTGGCAATATGTCCCTTCCTATCAATTTCCCTTGCATACTTGTTATTTATTTTCCAATACTTTGTATCCCCATACTTATTTCACTCTGCATTTGCCCTATTGTAATAACTTTTTATTGCCTCTCCTTGGCTATCAGGGGTTGGTACTCAATGTCACCCTTTTTGCTATAGCCATTAACCCTATAGTTAACTGTGTCCCACCAGGCTTGTGGCGCTACAAGGAATTCCCTCCGCCCTCTCTATGCCTCGGTGCAGCTCTGCTACACTTCGCGGACGAGACAAGGTTTTTGGGGCTGATATTTGATCAAAAGCAATGTTTTTCATCACATGGTGCTTATTTAACAGCACGGTGTCAACGTTCTCTCTCAGTTTTACGAATTTTAAGTGGAAAATCCTGGGGAGCTGACCGTACTACTTTAATGCACCTCTACCGATCGCTGGATCACTCCAAGCTTGATTACGGTTGTGTTGTGTATTCCTCTGCACGGCCTTCTTTTCTCCGTCGCTTGGATACCATCCACCACCAGGGTATCCGGCTAGTAACTGGTGCATTTCCAACCAGCCCAGTTTTGAGCCTTTGTGCAGAGGCTGGCGAACCTCCTTTGTCTTATCGGCGTGACATACTGTTCTGCAACTATGCTTGCAATTTGGCCGGTATGCACCAACACCCTGCTTTCGATTCTTTCTTCAACGAGTCTTTGGATTGTTTGTATGCCCGTCGATCCCGTGCCCTACTTCCTCCAGGTGTGTGGTTTCAGAAGGTTATTGAGGACTTGGCTGTTGAGCTCCCAGCGTTTCTTCCCAGGGGAGAAACTCGTTTCCCCCCTTAGTTACACCCTGAGCCTTCTTATCATCTTGGGTTGGCAAATACTCCCAAGTCCTCCACTGCTTCCCAAGTTCTTCGTGCTGCTTTCGTTGAGCTGCGGTCTCAATCAGGTTGGGGACTCGGTGTTCATTTACATTGACGGCTCTAAGGATGATAGTGGGGTAGGATGTGCTTTTGTGTTTGGTGTTGAGAATTTTAGTTTTCGTCTTCACGAGCAGTGCTCCATTTTTACTGCAGAACTGGTTGCCCTGGAAAGAGCCCTTTCTTTGGTTCACCAGCGAGGGTTTCAGTATTGTGTTTTGTGCACGGATTCCTTGAGTGCCCTTCAGAGCATTCGTTCATTGTACACCCACCATCCAATTGTGCAATGCATGCACGATTCCGTCCACCAGCTGCTGACCGCTGGCGTCCGTTTAGGTTTTGCATGGGTCCCTGGTCATGTTGGTATCCCAGGGAATGAAGCAGCAGATGCCGCAGCGAAGTCTGCCATTTTAATGTCCAGGTATTTTCCCATTCTGTCCCTGCGGAGGATTGTAAACGCTATCTCCGGCAGCGTGTTCTTTCTCGTTGGGCTGCGTGTTGGTCCGCTATTTCAAGGATCAAACTGCGCGCCATAAAACCACTTCCTTCTGTCTGGAAGATGTCCTCCCATCTCTCCTGTTTGGAAGAGGTCGTTTTGTGCAGAGAACCGGCTCCTCTTTGTTCTCGTTGTGTAGTGCCGTTGACTGTCTGGCATGTGCTGGAACACTGTCCCATTTTAACTTCAGTTTGTGTTTCCTTGCACATAGCCGCTGACTTGCCCAGCATTTTAGCAGATGACTCGGGAGCTGTGGAACGTGTTTTAGCTTTTACCCGACAAATTGGTATCATCTCACGAATATAACCTCGTTCTGCGCTTTTACTATTGGATTTTATCGTTTTTAACACCTATTTTAGCCTCTCATCGTTTTTTCATCTATAGTCGTGTTTTCATGTACCGCATCCTTCATTTTGCGCATTTTAACTTTTTAGTTTTCATCTTCTAATTTTCCCTGTTCCTGTACCAGGCGCTAATGACCTTACTGGTTGTGCACCCTTAAATCTCAATTCCTTCCTTCCTTCCTTCCTTCCTTCCTTCCTTCCTTCCTTCCTTCCTTCCTTCCTTCCTTCCTTCCTTCCTTCCTTCCTTCCTTCCTCCATGCAATTTACACTAAATGTTTCAAAATTAGGTGCTTCTATTATTTCCTTTATTCTTCCACTGACCATCATTTCTTAATTTTCCCCCTCTCCTCCATTAGCACTATCTTACCCACTTACATTGCCAATTCTCTCTGTCTCTCTATCTCTAGACGTTCCCTCCAGATGACATAGTACGGCTATTAATTAATATCATCAGCTCTTTCTGTTCCACTGCATTACTCTTGTGTCACTGCCAACAACTGCCTAACAATTTCTTCATCTGCTGAGATTGAAATTCATGACTTTTGCCTCATATCACTTAGTTGTTGCTTCATTTCTTACAGTTGCTTTGGTCATTTTTTCTTTTGCCAGCCATTAACCCACAATTTCAAGTTTCATATGAATGCATTGTGTACTTCATTCCTCACTTTATTTCTTTTTTCAAATAGCCTCTTTCTTTGTTCTCTTTGTGTGATAGATCGTTGTTAATATAAATAGACATTTCTCTAAACATTTTTGTTTGTTTTAGTATTTTTTATTCTTAATTCCATTGTTACTAAAATTAGGCAAGTGAGTCAACCTTGTATATACTTTTCTCCACTTACAAGTTTTTTATGAAGACTAGTTTCTGGGGACTTCTCCCCTATCTGAAATACTTCTTTTTATTCTATATTATTCTATATCTTAATTCCATATTTATGAATTTTACCAAGCTGTTTCTTTTGCCTTGAAATTTCTTAATTCTAAATGTGTCCCTTAGCTCAAAGCCTCTCATATTCATTCCCTATCTCTTCATTAATAATTCCCTATCTCTTCATTAATAATACCCTTATCTCCTGAAACGCTGTGATCCATGTTTGCTCTTCCATACTTTCCATTTAACTCTATGTTCTCCCACTTCCTCAGATAACAGATGGAAATTGGTTCAATGACTTTAAGTGCGGTCAAACATTCATTTATGGTGAGGAGCACCCAGGACATTCAGAAAATTGGTTATGGTGAAATCATTGGAATATGATTCTTGTTGGTCATCAAATGAAAGTAT
This sequence comes from Mantis religiosa, assembly GCA_030765055.1. NCBI lineage: Eukaryota > Metazoa > Arthropoda > Insecta > Mantodea > Mantidae > Mantis > Mantis religiosa. The sequence goes on along the minus strand of CM060950.1, from coordinate 342,681,314 downwards.
GTAGAGATCATAGGTGTGTCATTGGGAATGGCATTTGATGTTTTGCATGAGAAGTTGGAAATTAAAAAGCACTTGGCCCAATGGGTGCTGCATTTACTCACCCTGGACAACAGACAGGTGTAATTTTTAACTTCAAAGCTGGGTTTAGACCTAGATTAGTAAAATCTGAGGGACTTCATGTTGAGCTGTCATTGTCAATGAAATCTGGATTCACCATCATAATAAAGCACAAATCAAAACAATAGGCTTCTTCCAGTGAACCACTCCAAAGAAGGCAAAGATGGTAATGATCTTCTGAAATGCGAAAAGCGTCACACCACTGACTTCTTGGAAAAAGGAAAAGTGACTATGGACAATATTACAGTGAGTTATTGGTCTGATTTGACAAGAAGTTGAAGGAGATACAGCTTCATTTGGTGAAGGAGAAAATGCTGTTTCACCATGACAATGTACCAGCAGATACATTCACTATTATCCGTGTCAAACAGCATGAACTGTGTTATGAATTGTTGCTGCACCCCTATATTCAACCAATTTCTTGTTCTCAAACATGAAGAAATGGCCTGCATAATAATTTACATCAAATGAAGAGGTCATTATCATTAAGACAGCAGCATATTTTGCAGAGTTTGATAATTCCTACTTTTTGGAGGGCAGGAATGGTGGTAGAAGTGTAAATCCGTAAAAGAAGATTAAGTAGAGAATTAAGTAATTTGTGTTAAAAAAAAATTAGCCTCTTCATTCCTAACACAAGTACCTATTGAACCGTCCTCATATTAAAGTAAACCTAAGTTTTTATCAGCATTTAAGTTTCTTAAGTATAAAGTCCAGTTATTATAACATATACATGAAACAATTCTTGTGATTAGTGATGAAATATCTCAACTATGTTAGTACATTATTTTATTACTCCATTATATCTGCTCCATCCTTGGTGTATGTGGCAATGTAAACAATGCGGCAAAATGCATTACTCCACAGCAAATGTGACTGGGGGAGTAGTCACATATTTGTATGGACCATGCATGCACTGTCAAGAACAGTGTTGCTTTATTGCCTTCTGTTGTCTGCCATTTGCTTTATAAGCCCTCATTTTTAGGTGAAACACATAGATTTGTCGTAATTTGCAATTTGTTTGTTGCAGAGAAAGTAATAAAAGTGACTGCAACTAAATGATAATAAACTCTAATAAGATATAAATCACCCCAAAAGACTTCCAAATCTTTGAACAAAAAATGGGAATGCCATTTATGTGGATGAAGCAAGGATGAAGCAAGTTTATGTGGATGTGATGTACCAAGCTTCTTCTTTCAAGAAGAACCAGTTTGCAGATAATGAAATTTACACACCTAATGCAAATTTAAAAACAAATGAAAAGATATGAACCTCAGTCACCCATGACTTATGTAAGAGACAAAAGTTTGTACTACTCTTCTTTACAACCCCTGCACCAAAGATTATTTTTCTATCTTCAAATACTGGAAGTTGATGACAGTGTTTTGTGAAATAAAATTAAACATAGAAATCTGATTATTACATTTTAGATGAGTCGTATTTTTTACACATCTGCTTCACTTTCGTACCTATTTTGAGAAAGTGAAGCAGATGTGTAAAAAATACGACTCATCTAAAATTTAATATGTTTTCGCTTCACTGTGGTGTTCCAATACAGTTAAATCTCGATATATAGAAACTTGAGTTAATGACAACTACACTTACTTCTAAAATTCCCTGAAATATGTTTTGGTGGCCAGTTTTCTCCATTATCAAACATTGACTGATCATGGGAGAAGGAGATTCTTCCATATACTTCTTAAAACACTCACTAGAGCAGTCCACAGAAGGATCAGCTTCACCATCCACGATCAGTCAATGTTTAGTTGATAATAGAGAAAACTAACCTCAGAAACATGTTCCAGGAAATTTTAAAAGTGAGTGTTGTTTAGTGTCATTAATTGACTAGGTTTCAACAGTGTCTAATTCTATACTGGGCACGAAGGTAACTTAATTTTGCTCAGAGGTTTCTTCATCAGGCTTAAGGTTCTTTTACATACTTAAATACACAACACAGGACCACCAGCTTTACTTCCCTTCTGAAGGAAGCTAGGCTAAGTATTTTATGCCCCAAAAAATCCATCATCCTTTGTCAGGTGTGAACCCATGACCTCAGAAACCAGAGGCTAGCATGTTAACTCTACTCTGTGAAGGACAATGGTCGAATTGGAGTCATATTTTACAACATGCAATACTTAAGCAATTGATAGATAACACTAGCCAGCGAATTAAAACTTTTTGTTTGTTGCCTAAACTAAATAATGTGATTCTGTATAATGTTGACGTGCTGAATCAGAATTTTCAATCCATTTATTTCTATCACGTAAGGTTTTCTTGCAAAATCACTATACATATATGTAGAATTAAGTGAAATTGACCACAGACTTTCACATACTTTGTTTTTATTTTAAATGAAAACAATAAATAATATACAGAACTTATTGAAATTATGTGTATGGTTATTCATACATGTCACTAGAGTTTTTTTTGTTCTGTTTAGTCTTATTTACTTTGCTTTATTTTGCCTTATCTCCTTGACTATTGGAATGCATCACACGCATTTTACACCCGTTGCTTCTTAGTTGAGAAAGTTCTCCTGATCCTTTTACTTTTATGTTTGTCCTCAGGTATTTCACGCTTAAACATCCAGCAATAGTCAGCAAGCATACTTATGCTCCATCGTCCCTGGTACCTGCGTTCGAACTGCTCCATATCCTTGTGAAATCGTTTGCCTTGCTCCTCACCAAGAAATCCTAGATTTTCGGGGAAATAATCTAGATGAGAAAACAGGAAATGAATTTTCACACTCATATTACAACCAAGTTCCTTATATGCTTCAAGCATGTTAGCCACAATGTTTCGGTATTTGGGTTCCTTGTAGTTACCAAGAAATTTTGAAACAACTTCATAGAAGGATATCCATGCAGTTTTCTCCTTTTCATCCACGGTGTTTTTGAATGCTGCATCAGACATCAATCTTCTTATATCCGGGCCATTAAATATACCTTCTTTTAATTTTGCTTCAGAGAGAAGTGGGAATTTCTCACATATATACTTGTAGCAGTCTTTTTCCTTATCTAAAGCCTTAACAAACTGTTTCATTAAGCCAAGCTTAATGTGGAGAGGTGGCAGCAGAACTTTAGAAGGACTCACAAGGTTCTGGCGCACAACGTTCTTAGAGCCGACCTCCAAATTTTCTCGAGGTGGCCAGTCTTTCTTGGTCCAGTGATGAACTCGTGCCCTGTAATCCCATAGGCAAAGAAAACATGGGGATTTGGTAAACCCAGATTGTTGACCCATCAGCATAGTAATAACTTTTAAATCGCCACATACTTGCCAGTTGTGTTTACTGTAATTCACTCGCAATAACATCAGTTGCAAATGTGCATATGATTCTTTGAGGATCACTGAATAGGCAACAGGCACTGAACCAAAAACCGTTGTGTAGGAGGACACCCTTTAAATTTCGCTTCGAAGCATCAATGAATAGTCTCCATTCACTTGGGTCATAGTTTGGAAGTCCAAGTTGTAGAATAAGCTCTTTCACATTATTACAGTATACAAGATAGCCATCTTCAGAGAAATGGGGTTTAAAATCTCTTTCACGTTGTCGGTACCAATAGAATGATATTTCAGGGCAAAGCAGATTCTTTTCTTTGAGTCTAGAGCCTAACAACTCAGCTAACTCTTTAGAGAGAGCAAGATCCCTCACTAAGTCATTTAGTTCACTCTGGTTAAAGCACCCACGTTCTGTAGCACATGATTGTGGTATATAATCACTATCACTCGTCTTAATTTCCCCAACTTCTACATCAGACTCGGATGAAAACTGTTCAAGATTTTGTGGTCGTATAGGGATTGGTACACCAGGCCCATGGGGCACAGGTAAAATGGCTGACCGTACAACTGGATACACAATTTGCTTCTTATTTTTAGAATTGTACCCTTTCACATCACACGAACAGAAGTAGCAGTCATCACTATGGTTCATCTGCTCTCTCCAAACCATAGGTATTCCAAAAGATAGCGACGGTCTTCTGCCGTTGACCCAATGACGAAGTTCTTCAATGCATGCTCTACATAACTTGTGTGGTGCCCAAGCTTTACTTTGGTCTCCAAGTTTAATTCCAAAGTAGGCGAGATATGATTTTTTCACAAAATCTGTAATATTACGCCTCTGCTTAGGCAATGTGTATTTCCCACATATATAACAAAAGTGATCTGGATCATTTATACAAGTGCAATGCGACATGGTAAATACTTTCGTATTGAACTAATAGATCACAACATTCTACTCCGTGATAAAGCCTGCAACTGATTTTGTTTTCAGATGAAACACAGAGTAAAGAAGTGTGAGAGACACTACACCGCATGTGTATGTGCTCACAAACATTAGATAAGAGAGTGCATCCATAGAGTAGTTATCTCCCACAAATAAACATACACTAATGGGAAGGTAGCAGGTTAGTGCACTCTAAATTCCCATATGAGATTAGAAACTTCCGGTGCCTTCCGTTATTACTATGAACAATCTTAAAAACATTTTGTTTTCAAATCCTGGCATTATAAAACTACACAGGTTAAAGCATTACAGTATATATAATGATGTTATAAGTTCCTACAAATGTAAGAAAATTACGCTCTAAGGAAACAAAAAATTGAAAATGTGAAAAAATGGTACGTAATACGAACTTTCTGGCTTTGAATTTGATTTCAGCATGCTAAAACTACCCCAAAAACATTCAAACTTTGGAGGCAGGAATTTCATCGCTGGCTAGTGTAATCAGACTGAAAAACTCAATGCCATTGCCAGGATTTGAAACACTGATCTCTCGGTCTCCATCCGAATGCTCTTAATCATTGAGCTACCATGCCCAACATGCCAGCATGGGAAGAGCTAACTCCAGATAGTCTGCATGACTCTGTATATATAGGAACCACTCAGTGTATGATAAACACACGTATTAAAGAACATAACAGGTGCTGCTGTCTGGGATGACAGAAAAACTGCAGTCGCAGAGCATGCTTTACTAGCACCAGGGGGAACATATACAATATGCAGCTACAGCTATCCTGTCTTCTCTATCCACTATTATGCATGCTTAAGTCACGAAGCCATTGAAATTTTCAAACATAAACTTCAACATGAAGGAAGAAACCAAGTTCCTAAATAAAGCATGGCATCCAGCATTAAAAATACACACAGGAAACAGACAGGAGTCAGATACTGGATTGTGCGTGATCAGCAGCCTCAGCCATAAACACTGGAAGCAGCCCGCACCATAGCCCAGCCCATGAAATAGTCGAATCAACCATGAAAGAGCAGACCAATCTGGAGCTAGCTCCGCCTATGCAGAATGTATATATAAAGCCTGTGAAACTCAAAAACTTTGTATCAGTTGCCACTGAGATCTATAGAGAAGACTACGGCCATGCCTCTAAGGATGTTCAACGCAGCTTTGGACAAAATGTCTGGAAGGTGAGCTTCCACTGGACCACGGCCCACAGGCCTGGATAATCATTTTCTACGTAATAAAACAAATAATTGCATTCATCCAAGTGCTTTGCTTATATTGACATATATTCAAGAATGGAGGTGTTGTAAAAGTGTGTAGGTATTTAAAGCATATCAAGATATATTTTTTAATTTTTTGTGATTAACCAAAAGTGTGACTATATAATTTGTTACTGAAGTTCTTCTGATGGGAAAATAATAAACCAAAGAAAATAAACCGAATTTATGCAAATTTATTATTATATTAAATAATATGCACATATGCCAAAGTTGCAGGCAGGGATTTTGGGTTACTACCTGCTACAAAATTATATTGGACAAGTCACATATTTAATAAGGCATAATATCTAACTAAATTATTTTGCTTTGTGATTTCTTATAACTGCTATATTCTACAATGAAATAAATTTCTCAGAAACAGTCCTCCAATATGTTTTACAGATTATTTCAGCTACAGGAAAAGGAAATGAAGAACAGAAAATTAAAGCCTGTGTCTTAAGTATGTTCACCAACTTGCTTATAATTAGAACACAGATCTACACACACACATGCACACACTTAGTTACATGTAACAGGAAAAGAGACCCCTATGTTAGAAGTGTGCTTTTCAGAATTCTTTTGTATAAATAAATGAAGGAAAATTATAACATTTTATAATGAATAGTAGATGGCTGTAATGTAGTATACAAAGTACGTTTAGCAGAGGTTTCTCTTTGAAAATCTGTGCCAAAAAAGGGGGGAAAAAAACCCAAACAAACAAGCAATAGAAAATAAAAACATAATATATATGCATAAAAAAGAAAAATAAATGGAAAAGCTGTTTAAGATAGTGTAGGATATTTAAGCCCATGCTCCAGAAAGATAGTTTATTTTTTTTTTTTAATTTACTACCCTCCAAACATTAAGTCATATCGGACAATGAATGAAATGGATGAAATGATGCTCAAATTAAGCCAGGGTCCACAGAGCTTGGAGTTATCAAGCATTCATCTTTCAGGATAAGAGAATACTCAGAAAAAACCTAATCCAGATTACTCAATGTATTTATTTATTTTTTATTTATTTGTTTTCAGTCTTATAGTATACACAAAAACAGTGTTACATAGACCACGTCAGTTTATAATACAAAATAATTACAATATAAAATAACACTGTACACATATAGACAATTGTTCTTAAGACATCAGTCATGTGATAAAAAATACAAGTTTATAAAATTAACCTAAATATTGATAATGTAAATCTGTGCATACTATTACGTCAAAAACTCAACTATGCTTAAAATGTGATTAATTTCCATTAATTTCCATCTTCATTATAAAAACAATGAGTTAACAAATACATTTTGAGCTCTTTTTTAAAAGTATTTCTGTCTATTGCTGACTTCCGTCTGTTTGGTAATATGTTGAAGTATTTTGATTCAGCATAAATAATATTTTTATTTCCAAACTGGCCCCTATATGATTGAAGAAAAAAGTCATTTTGTCTGCGAGTGTGGTGTTTGTGTATTATCTTTATTTAGGCAAGGGGATGCTGTTGAGTGTTTCTTTTTACATACAAAATAACATAATTTAGGTATATGCAAGAGAGGGGTAAGATTTTGAATTTTTTAAAGTATGGTCTACTTGTGGCAGTTTAGCTAAAACTCTAATAGCCCTCTTTGGGACTGAAAATAGGTGTGCAAAAAGAGTCTTACCAGCAGAACCCCATAACATAGCCCCATATTCCAGATGTGAATGAAATAAAGAAAAATATACATTATGAATTGCTTGAGGAGGTAAAATGTTAACTAGTTGACGTAACAAAAACACAGTCTTGTTAAGTTTAGAGTAAACAGTCGAAATGTGATTTTTCCAGGAGAGATTATCATCTATGTTAATGCCTAAGAATTTTGTGTTTTGCACTCTAGATATATTTTCCTCTTTGTATGTCAAATTCAGTCCATTATAGATATAGCTCCTGCCCAGTGAAAATAGTAAGTAATTTGTTTTATTAATATTTGGGGTAAGATTGTGAGTATAAAAGTAGTTTTCCAGACTTAGTAACACCTCCATACATTTGCTATTTAACTGCTCTTCATTTTCTGCTGTAGCCGTCATTTGAACTTGGGACTTCTTGAATGTGAGATAGGCATGCTACCCCACACAAAGCATGCAAATTAGTTTAATGGAGAGTACTTAGAAAATATTTTGTATCAATATTAGCCCAACATTTCTAGAAATCTTTTCATTATTGATACTCCCTCCATCCCATAATAATTGTTCAGTCTGCTGAAATAGCATTACAGAAATTACTGACAAGGAAATGTTTTGGATTTACATGCATGCAGAGTTGCGCAGTCAGTGAACACAACTGTGAAGAGTACTCACGTGACCTTATCACGATGAACAACAAACACCGTCAAGACAATTACCAACAGAGGGCATTGATTTTCATAACACAATGTGGCACTATATGTAATCTGGTGAAGCAAAGCATGCTGGAAATCGTTAGTCGAGCACAACCCTACAGTGAGTAAATAGGAGTAACAGTATGGAATACTTCTACTTTGGGAGCAAAACATGCAGCAGAAAGCAACAGGGGTAGCAAGAACCTTTCAGACAATGAACAGCGGCCAGTGAACTAGTTACTGTTGGTAAACAGTGCGGCTGGCGTGGTGAAGAAAGGTGCCATGTCAAATATGGCCAAGACATTTAATATCAGTACAAGAACAGCGTATTGTATTTGGCAACAGGCACGGCAGTCTTTGGAACATGGATCCATTTGTGCTGTAGTTGCATCTTAGATGAAAGGCAGTCCAAAGAAGAAGAATCTCGACCTACAACAGGTACAGCACCTGGCACTGTGAAAGCGGCAGAATATTTGTTCAACTGCAGTGGCACTAAATATTTCTAAGAGTACCCTACATAGGCATGTGAAGGCTGGAGAATTGAGAGTCCATACAAATGCACTGAAGCCATTCTTGACTGATTGCATCAAAATAGAACATCTACAATTTGCCTTATCAATGCTGGATCCTACCACCGTTGACCATCCTGAAAATGAAAATCCAAAGTTCAGCATGAAGACGGAGACCATTCATGTGGATGAAAACTGGTTGTACTCGATGAAGCAGGGTCAGAAAATGTACCTGCTGACAGACGAACCTGACCCATAGCGAACATGCAAAAGCAAATCATTTATTCCAAAGATTATGTTTCTGGCTGCCGTAGCTCGACCTTGGTGGGATACTGGTCATAACCGGTGGTTTGACAGTAAATTAGGCATTTGGCCAATTATCAGCAAGGAGCCTGCCAAGAGGAACAGCAGGAATCGTCCTGCTGGTACAATGGTCACTACACCATTAGCTATCACCAAAGATATTTACTGGAATAGCTGCAAAATGGCCATGTGGATCGCACACAAGGGGGATTCAGGTGTCCAATCAGCAGGACAATGCACATCCACATATCACTCCCACCTGGCTGGAGGCTGCAGCAGCCAGAGGAATATCAATGGATCTTGTATGCAAACCTCCAAACAGTCAAGATATAAATGTTTTATACCTGGGTTTCTTCCAGGCAATTCAGTCTCTCCAGCATCATGCAGCTCCACAAACTATCGATGAGTTGATCACCGCCACTGAAACATCTTTCTTTGTCTTGACATGTGACAAACTGAATAACGTATTTCTCACTTTGCAATTACAAGATTGCCCATATACATAAGGCACACTTGGACCACCACAACATACTGCCATTTCGCTTGGAGTGTCCTTAAAACATTTACTATCTTTCAACAAAGTAAATGTACACTTTCCGCAGATCAGTATCACTTAGGCGTTCCGTGATTAGATGGTATGAAAACTAAATTGGCCATGCTCATAGATGTATAGTGTCGTGGTCGCCATTTTAACCTGTTGCTCACTTTGAAGATTTCTAAGACTATATTAACCCAGTATAACAAAAGATTGAGTATTTATCACAAAGTAAGTAATAATTATCTTGCAGCTGAGCTATTAACTACATGGCGTTGGATAATGTGCAAGAAAATGGAAATCACTTGGAATTATGATTTTAACAGAACCAATATATGTGTTATATAAGGCAAGCTATATTAGCTGCTCTCGTAGCTCAGGGATTAAATGTGGGCTCAGATAAGTGAGACCATGCTTCAAGGTTCGAACCCTAAAACGTAGGCATAATTTTTAACTCCAAATTTCTTAGTTTGTTGGACACAGTAACAAACTAATTTACAACTGTTCTCTTGTAGCTAAGCTGTTACTAAATGCCATTGCAGAATACCAAAGAAATTGGAAAATACGTGGAATGGTGATTTTAATAGAACCAACAGATATATATTGTATATAACCACCACCCTCACATCTGTTGGCATAGCTCAGTGGTAAAATGCACACTGTGTCAAGTAAACTGCTGATTTGCGGTTCGAACCCTCAACATGTAATACTTTTTTGCCGCCTTGTATTTCTTGCGCATGTGCAAAATATTGCTGGAAGTAATGCACTGCATTTGTATCTTTCACTAAGACTTCATCATAGTGAAATAGCATGCCACGTCCATGAGGTTGTGTGGAGCTGACTGCAGTTCAAAAGGGTGAAATTATAGGCCGCGCTTCTCATGGTGAAAAAGCTTCACAAATTGCCAGAGAACTGAGTTGCAACCGAAGAACAGTGAAGCAGTGGCTGGACAGGTATCATGAGGGAGAGGTTGAATGGGCCAAGTCACACAGGCATTCAGATAGGCCTTGCTCAAGATGAAGCCCTCGTAGCAGATGTGAAGAACCAGCCTTTAAGACACAGGCCCATCTTTCTAGATAAAGCAGTTGAGTATGGTTGCTCATATGAAACCATACGCCAACGATTAAAGGATGCCGGTGTTGCATCACATTGTCCTGCCACTAAGCTCTTTTTTACAGAGGCACACAAAGCAAGACGATTACAATGGGCACAGCGCAACTGCGACCTTACTCAGGCTTATTGGGACCTGGTAATCTGGAGTGACGAGAAGGTATTTCGATCCGACCAGCAAGGTACCCTATGTCTGTATAGACCACAAGGAACTAGATACAAACCTCAACACGTTGTTCGAGCAGAATATTCGGGAAGAATTTCAACACAGTTCTGGCCTACATGACTGCACCAGGTCCAGGGGAGTTAATTCAAGTGCCAGAGAGGATGATGAGTGCAGTCTATGTAGACATTCTTGAAAACATTTTGCTACCATCCCTTCGTACTAGGTTTCCAGAGCTAGAAGAGTATATATTTATGCAACACAACAGTGGCGTGCATACTGCAAATATCACCCAGAATTGGCTAACGAGGCATCCAGAAATAATCTGCATGGCCTGGCCACCAAAGTCTCCCGATCTAAACCCCATTGAACATATATGGGCCTTCATGGTGAAAGAATGGGAAGAACGTCAAGCAGACAGGGTTAAAGAAAATTTGGTGATGGAGCTATGGCAACATTATCAGCAGAATCCAAACCGGTGTTCCGTATTGGTTGCAAACATGCATGAAAGATTAAATGATATAATCATAGCTGGGGCCGCTTGCACCAGGTTCAAAATCACAAGATTTCATTTCTTTTTTTCATTCTTTGTTTCCACATATCATTGTTTATTCTAGCAAAAATTCGTTTTCTATAAATCTCAAATGTTTCATAATTTAATTCATTTGTTAATGTTTGACGTTGGCTTTATGAAGAAATGATAGCTTTTTACTTTGTTTCCTAAACAACATTATCTTTGGATATCGTCTTCTTTTTGTAATTCCTAATAATGGCTATTTGTAACTATGGTTTCACAGAATATCTTTTCAGTTTTATGTCTTATACTCCACTGGATTATACAGTTATATTGCAGCTCTAAGTTTGTTTTTCTCAAGATGAGAATTATCCAATTTCTTGTTATTTTATATATTAGTTTATTGTTAGAACAGATGGATGGTATACAGTGTTTAGGAGCTGGCTCAATTAAAATTATCATTCAACCTTCTGGAAACTTCTGGCATTCTTTTCGAAAACATGTTATTAACTTAGTCGCAAGAGAGAAAGTATAATTTCATTTGTTACGGTGTCTTACAAAGTAAAAACACTGGAATAAAAATTATGACTACATATTAGGTTTCGAACCATGAATCCTCGGCTCAGTGTCAGTATGTATTTTGCCACTGAGCTACGATAACATATGTTTGTAGTAGGTTATATAGAACAAGATGTTGGCTCTATTAAGCCGCCATTCTTCCTGGCATTCATCTTCTTGCTAATTCTCCAATGTCATTAGTAACAGCTTACCCCAAGAAAAAAGTTGTCAATTGATTCGTTACTCAATCTAACAAAATAAAAATCTGGAATAGAAAACATATCCACAGGATGGTACTCGAACCATGAACCATCATAATATTTATCACAGCGCGTGCTCTCTGTCACTGAGCTACATGGGCACTTAAGGAAGCTTGCTTTATACACAATATAGATATTGGTTCTGTTAAAATCATAATTCCACGTGTTTTCCGTTTTCTTGCAAATTTTCCAACGCCATGTAGTTAATAGCTCAGCTGCAAGAGAATTATTACTTACTTTGTGATAAATACTCAGTCTTTTTTATACTGGGTTAATATAGCCTTAGAAATCTTCGAAGTGAGTAACAGGTTAAAATGGCGACCACGACACTACACATCTACGAACATGGCCGATTTAGTTTTCATAACATCTAGTGACGGAACGCCTAAGTAATACTGACGCGCAGAAAGTGTACATTTACTTTCTTGAAAGATAGTACAATGAGACTTAAGCAGCACTACAGCAGTAGATCTGTTGGGGAAAGGCAAACTTGGATTGGTAGCCTTCCCAAACTAACACACATCTACAGTACGGTAGGAGTGGAGTACTCCATTTTAGTTGTTTTTGATTTCTTGTCATTTTGTACTGATCCTGGAGCAATAAATCTGCACTATGGTAGAGTATTTTCAGTTTCTACTGATTCTGGAGCAATAAAATTGTGTGAATCTTTCCCTTGTTTCATTTGAATCCTACATATTCCTAACCACCATTGTCACAGTATATGAGTCAGACAATTACTGTGGAACAAAATATATATGCCTTCTGGACAATTAATGTGAGATAGATGCATAATAGACAATTAATATGGGACAAATGAGGTATGTGTACCAGACAATTATTATGGGATGGAGGGAGTATATGCTCTGTCTATAAACTTTACTAAGTAAATTATTTTCATAAGGGGACAGTGAAACTGATGAATATTTGACAGATTCCAGGTTCAAACCCTACAGCTGTGTTAGCATTCCCAGTGTTTGTGTTACGTATTTTAATCCAAATAAAATTCTAGACTTAAGTTTTATTTTGCACTTTGAGTTCCAGCTATTTTATCATTCATAACATTAACATATTTCAGGTTCATTTTAAATAGTTTTGGATGGGTGAATAATAATTTATAAACAGCTGCAAGCATATTTGGAAAGAATGCTTCTAATGGATGTATTAGAACCTGAGAAGCCTCTTTAAAAACACTATTTGTGGTATATAAATTGATTTACCAATTTCTGACATTTTATTATAAATAAAGCTATATGTAGTTATTCAAAATATAATTAGTTGCTTCCACAGTTTTGTATTCTATATTGAGTAAATGGACACATATTCAGTGAAATTGGTTGAAACCTGTATATGAACAATTAAAAATGAGAAAACAGCTAACAAAGTCATTTTCAAATTTCTTCTAACTTAAACATGGTAACCAAACAAGACAAAGAGAACATAAATATGAAAATTACTTTGAGCCCCAACCCCTGTTATTGTTAGAGTGTGCTCAAACCTTAAGAAATATATTGTCACCCGATTATCGGAAGGCAGTATACAACCAGCTGGCAGGTAGGGTGGGAGAGGCAAAGCGTTGACGCCACGCTTACCCATTTGACTGGTTGGCGCTTGCTCAGGGGGTGGGAGAAAAGTACCACAAGTCACTGGACTGTCTCTTTCCCCTCCCTCTGATTTCTGGAAAAACCATGATGTTTTGTTGAGCCAGGAAGCTTCTGGATTCGGCAATTGGTGTCTATATAAGGGATGCATTGGACTGGAGGAGCTAGTTACTTAGTTCTTGGCGAGCAACCGTGAAGAGCGCAGTGCAAGTGAACGGACTGGAAGATTGCGTACGTGTTATCAGAGGAGTACGAAGCATATTTCTACGGAAAGAAAGAACGACTTGAATCTCTGTGAGTTGGACCTTTAGTTCCATGAACCCACAAAGTCACAATTGGTGTCAGAAGTGCAATGTACCACAATGGAGGCCGCATTGGCACAGATTCTAGCTGAGTTGAACAAAATGAAGGCGGCTAACGACAACATCATTGAGAAAATGGAAGAGAAGTTGGAGACAGCAAATAACAACTTGGCCGCGACGATGACCGCGAAGATGACCGAATTAACAACTGAAATGAAGGCTGCCAACGAGGCCCTCGCCGCCAAATTTGAGGAGCAGTTGGCCGACGTAAAGGACGATATCACGGAGTTGGGCGAGCGCATCGAAGACCTGGCAAGCAGCGTTAATGAGCTAGAAGGAAAGGCCGACAGCAGCGTCAAGTCCCTGAACGCCATGGTGGAGGACGTCGTCGACAGCAGGTTGAAGAATTTTCAGGTCGACGCGCAAGGACGCAACACAACAACTGCGCGCGCCAGACCTCCCAAATACGACGGCTCATCAACGTTCGAAGTCTTCCGCCGCCAGTTCGACAGGGTGGCCAGGCACAACAAGTGGTCACCGGAGGAAGAGGCCGCACAGCTAATAGCCAGCCTCCAGGGACGGGCCGCAGAAGTCCTAAACGCGGTCCAGAGAGCGGCGACTCCCAAGGATATCTGGGAGGTCCTGGAGAACCATTTCGGGAACCACCGCCTAGCCGCAGCCACCACAGTCAGCTGAAGACAAGGTCGAAACAGCCAGGGGAGACGCTGCAGGAGTTCGCCCTGGCAATTGAGCAGCTGGCTAGCAAGGCCTTAGTTGACCTACCGCCAGAGTTCGTATCGCGGGAAGCCGCCTAAGCCTTTGTTGAAGGGGTACGAGACACCGAGATACGTCAGCGCCTAATGCTCGGTGATTACAAAACTAGCCATGAGGCGCTAACGGCAGCACTGAGGATGGACGCGGCCAAGGTGACGGCTACCCCGACGTCGAGGACCAGGAGTATCCACTACACGGGAGACCGAAGGCCAGCCGAGGGACGCCAGCGAAGACCTAGTGGCAAGTGTTGGGGGTATGGAGAGCCGGGACACCTGGAGAGAGACTGCCTACACCAGGGAGAGCAGCCGGGAAACGAGTAAGAACCGTCATGGCGAGGGTCACGTCGGCGCCATCACCACCATCCTCTCGAGTGACACTGCGCGCCGTCAGCCGACGGATGTATGATAGCCTCATCGTGGACGGTTGGGTGAGAGGGAAGCCGTGCCGCGTGCTGGTGGACACCGGGGCAGCCGTGACCGTCATCAGACCTGACAGCCAAGGGTTTGCTGTAGAGGAAACCAAGCCGACCATATTAGTTGATGAAGGCATCGGGCGATACCTTGCCTGTGGAGAAGGAGGTCCTGCTGAAATTATACCTGGGACGGAGTGCCGTGCGTCTGTGGGTGTTCGTCGCGAAGGTGGCTGAGGTCATACTGGGACTAGATGCCCTCAGGAGCCACGAGGCGACGATCGACGTCGGCAGGAAGGTCCTGCGGCTTAACGGATAAGATGTCATACTCCGGCAACCCAAAGAGCGCCTGGGAATCTGCAAGGTCGTCTCGAAGGAAGACGTGGTTGTCCCCGCGAAAAGCGAGGTGGTGGTGACAGCGCGACTGGAAGGCCAGCGCACCAGGAACATGATACTGGACCAGAATACGCCTGTGCACGGGCTATGTGTAGCCAGAACATTATTGCCGTGCCGAGAGGAGGTGCGAGTGAGGCTGCTTAACCTGACGGACACCGATAACGAAATCCAGGCTGGGACGGAGTTGGGGACGTGCGAGTCCGTGGTCAACGTGACAACAATCCACAAGACCGAGGAGCCGGTACCGACGCAACTCCTGGGGCCCCGGCTGGAAGGCTTACTGTAGAGGGCGGCCGACCACCTGACCGCAGAACAGCTCCCGCACGGACAAAGTGCTTCACCGCATCGACACCGGAGACGCCCGGCCTATTCGGCAACTACCTAGACGCGTTCCACTGGCAAAACAAGCGGCGGTACGAGACATGCTGGAGGACATGAGATCCAGGGGAGTAATCGAAGAGTCTGATAGCCCTTGGTATTCCCCTGTAGTTCTGGTGACGAAGAGGAACGGTGAGCTAAATTTCTGCGTGGACTACAGGAAGTTGAACGCTGTCCCCAGGAAGGATTGCTTCCCCTTACCCCGGATTGACGACACCCTGGACACGCTAGCTGGTACACAGTGGTTCTCGACTCTGGACCTGAAGTCGGTTTACTGACAGGTAGCTCTAGACCCAAGAGACAAGGAGAAGACGGCATTCTCGACAGGCCAAGGGCTTTGGCAATTCACAGTTATGTCCTTAGGCCTCTGCAACGCACCAGCCACATTCCAACGCCTCATGGAATCAGTAATAAGATGATTGACATATAACGTCTGCCTGCTATATCTGGACGACATCATCGTCGTTGGTAAGACCTTCGAAGACCATCTGGAAAACCTGAGTAAGGTGCTACAGAGACTGCAGGCGACCAATCTTAAGTTAAATGCAAAGAAGTGCCAGCTCTTCCGCAAGGAAGTCAACTACTTGGGCCACATAGTCTCACCAACCGGAGTGGTCACAGACCCGGCGAAGACCCAGGCTGTGAGAGATTGGCCTCGGCTGAAAGATAAGAGGGAATTGCGCAGTTTCCTGGGGATCGCCAAGCCTCTCAACCGCCTAACAGAGGAACACCGACCTTACTTGTGGACGGATGACGCTAAAGACGCTTTCCAGCGGCTGAAGAAGACACTGTGTCGTGCTCCTATTCTGGGATTTCCACAACCAGTCGGTTCTTTCATTGTGGACACCGACGCCAGTGACCATTGCTTTGGAGGCGTCCTATCCCAAGTCCAGGACGGCCACGAGCGGGTGATAGCCTACTACAGCAAGACGCTCTCTAAGGTAGAGAAGAACTACTGCGTCACCCGACGATAATTAGTGGCGGTAGTAAAGACCTTGGAGCACTTCCACAAATACCTGTATGGCCAGCCATTCCACCTGAGGACTGACCACTCCACCCTAACCTAGCTACTTAGTTTTAGGAACCTGGAAGGCCAGACAGCCCGTTGGGTACAGAGGCTGCAGGAGTACGACTTCACCTCGGAACATCGTGGAGGGAAGAGCCAGGGCAACGCAGACGCCATGTCCCGAAGACCCTGCCCAGAGGAGTGCGACCAATGCACAAGAGTGGAAGAGAAGGAGCGTGCCGCAGCTGTCTGAATGGTCACGGCAGTGTCTGCGGATGGCTGGGATAGCGCAGGCCTGAGGAGGGAGAAGCTGGTGGACGCTGACTTGGGGCTACTCTTGAAGGAAGCGGAGGCAGGGACAAGGCCGACATGGCAGGACATCACACCGAGGAGCGCCACATACAAGTCGTACTGGGCCCAATGGGACTCACTGAAGATCAGAGAGGGCGTGCTGTTACGGGTATGGGAGTCACCCGATGGGAAGACGCAGAGAGAACAGCTGGTACTTCCCCGAATCAAGGTCCCGGAGGTCTTGGAGGAAGTGCACGCCGGTGCTTCAGGAGGGCACCTGGGAGCAAACCGGACGATCGACAAACTTCGGCAGCGCTACTACTGTCTGTGGCTTCGAGCAGATGCTGAGAGATGGTGCCGTCAATGCCACGTGTGCGCGGGAGTTGCGGCCCCCAGACTAGGAGCCGGGGTCGCATGCAGCAGTACAACGTTGGAGCACCATTCAAACGGATCGCCGTCGACATAGGTGGACCACTCCCAGTGTCCGACCGAGGCAACAAGTACCTGATGGTGGTCGTGGACTACTGCACCAAGTGGCCGGAGGTGTATGCCATCCCAAACCAAGAGGCAAAGACAATCACAGACTGCCTCATGGAGCAAGTATTGTGCCGATTTGGGGTGCCGTTAGAGCTCCACAGCGACCGGGGTGCCAATTTTGAGTCCAACCTAATGAGGGAGGCACTAGAAAAACTTGGGGTTAACAAGACTTGCACAACACCTCTACACACCCAGTTGGACGGCATGGTCTAAAGGTACATCAAGACCTTAGAACAACACTTGAGGAAGGTCATGGTCAGCCATCAGCGAGACTGGGACGTCAAAGTGCCACTGTTCTTGCTGACCTACCGCTCGTCAATATACGACACCACTGGGATGACGCCAGCTAGCTTAATATTCGGCCGAGAGTTACGCCTCTCTTATGACCTGGCTTTTGGGAGCCCCTCCCCACCTGGAAGCAAAACAGCCAGCAACCGAGTATGTGGAGAACCTGATGGACCATCTCCATGACATACATGAGATGGCTCGCCAGAACATCCAGAAGACCCGATACGACAGGCAAGCCAACAGCCAACGGTTCCAGCAAGGTGATCTGGTCTGGTTGTACCGCCCTACCCGGACCAAGGGATGCTGCCCGAAACTTCAAGGCTGTGGCAAGGACCGTACCTGGTGGTGAAGAGGATTAACGACGTGGTCTACCGCATCCAGAAGGTGCCCCAAGGAAAGATGTTGGTGTACATCTGGATCGTCTGGTCAGCTATGATGGTGCTGTTCGGGACGACCAGCCTTGAGGAGGGAGCAGTGTCACCCGATCCTCGAAAATATGACAAAACCAGGTGGCAGAAAGAGCTGACAAAAAGAGAGAGACAGATGGCATCGAGGCCACGCCTACTCGTGTGACGGAATGGCGCTTGCTGAGGGAGTGGGGAGAGAGAGAGAAGCCGAGAAATGTCAGGACTGGTCAGTCGCCATTGTGAAAGACCGTAACCCTCCCTGAGGAAACGGGAAAGTTCCAGAACCAATGGCTAATGGATATAAGGAGTGCTCTGTTCGAGGCAAGTTAGTTCTTGGCAGGAAGCCGTGAAGAGTACAGTGTTAGTGAGCAATGTGCAGACAGACTGGAAGATTGCGTATGTGTGTGAGTTATAAGAGGTGTACGAAGCATATTTCTACGGAAATAAAGAACGATTTGAATTTCGCAAAGTTGGACCTTTAATTCTACAAACCCACAAAGTCACAATATTGATAAGTTGGCAATAGCAGCTCATTTCTGGTCTGAAAATCATGAAATTGAAGATAGCACCAAATTACTAAAATATGTACAAAAACATAGTGAACTCGTCATATGGGAGAGAATATGCATAGAGAAACATAAATACCAACTAATGAACTTTGAAATCCCACCAGAAGACAACCCCACAATTTAAATTCATCACAAAATCAACAGATGGCAGCAGCAACTCCAGAATCACCTACACTACTGGATCAAGCTTTAGTCACAATAGAGTCGACGATGCAAACAATGGTTCGCGAAACATGTCCTCAATATAGATACGTAAGTGAAGCCGATGTGTAATAAATATGACTCATCTATAATTTAATAATATATCTTATTGATTGAAAATAAGCTGCAATTTTGGACCAAACTTCAATGGCAGAAAGTTGGGTTACAGTTTATATTCATTCATTAACTTGGTTTTTATACTCTTTTTTTGTTCGGCAATCCTGATCCAGCTTATTCTTTTTGGCAAACTCTGCTCTTTTTTCACTTGAATTTTACTGGTGCAGCTTGTATGTAAGGGTGGCTTATTTTTGGGCAATTATGGTTACAATTCTTTCAATCACATTTAATTTTCTGTAATTCACTGCATTTTCTATTACTGCACTGTGACGGTAATCTCTGTATATTATATGCCTAGAACCATCCAACCCATTTATGGCATCATTTCATATGTTCATCCATCATGTACGAGGTTTAAAAATTCTTACCTCCATTAGAGATATTCATGCTAATTTTCATTGGAAAAGGAAGGCAAGTTCTACTGCTGGAGCATAAGCCACAGGAGCAAATATGGAGTAGTGTTAAGATATCTATATTTTATGAATGAATAATGAATTAAAACTTAAGATTGTGTACATTTTGCTGGCAGCAAAATAATTTATTCTATTTATAGGTATATAAATTCTGAGATTGAGTTTCAAATTGACTGTGCTGAATGAACACTTTATTTTCTACAATTTCCAGCTATAAACCAAGTAAGTGCTTATGTGTGTATTCCCCACATATTCTGTAAATATGACAAGTCACATACTGTATATATGCTAACATCTAGATGTGGTAGTCAGTAATACCAAACACAGTGTACTCAGTGACTCTTATGCACACAGAAGTAGTACCAAGTTTGCGGAAGAAAGAGAGAGAGAGAGAGAGAGAGAGAGAGAGAGAGAGAGAGAGAGAGAGAGAGGGGGGGGGGAAGAGGAATGAAAGAGAGAAGGAAAGAAATTGAGAAAGAAAGTAGGTTATGTATTTACTATGTACCAACCTGAGATTATTGTCCAGGTAATGATGCAGGGCAGTGGTAGGCTTCTTGTATAACTCAAATGCAGAACCTCGTTGTTCTCTATTGGCCAGGTCTAAGAGACCACTTGGTTCTCGAGCATGGTGATGACTACTATGATGATATTCACCATTGTTGCCACTCCTAGAGTTATTGTTATTATTGTTGTTGATGTTATAGTAATACTGGCCTCTATGAAGTGCAGTTCCTGGATTGTAATTGCGATCTAAACTGCTACCATGTCCTGAGTCAAATCCACCACTAGTATCCTCTCCTGAAAATAAATTTAAAAAATATTTTATATGTTCCATTCACATGACTTTCTCTGCCCACTATTTCAAAAACCATTCTTACAAGAGCTCATTTATATATTTTTGTAGATAAAAAGAAAATCATGTAGGCTTAAGTGACAGCCATTTTTTTTAAAACTGGTTTCAAGTTATGGCTTTGAGTCTGTTCTCTTTGCATGATCATCAAGGGAATGAAGGATGAATAACAAGTTATGAATTGAAAAAGGTATAAAGCATTGAACATTGAAACCAATAACGAAGAATATAAAAATTGGTTAGTGCCATAAATAATTCATTTGACATAAATTGTACAGTTTAAAGAGGTCCACACTTTTTATGCAGTAAGATTTTGCCTAACTGTTATGGTTTACCCGGTGTAAAGATTGAAGAGGACTTTAGTGGCCATTTACAGAAATTTCGTGATACATATTTTAAGTTTCATGTAAATGCCTTAAACATAAGGTACATAAGTAAGAATAGTCACTTTTGAGCAAATAGAGATAATAAAAGCTTTTAGTAGTAAAGGGTAGTTTGGGGTGGGAAACTCTTTTTGAAAATCTTTATTTATAATCCTAGGGAGATGCTAAACTTCAATAATAAGTTTGATATATAGCCAAATTTTCTGTTTTGACTTAAGCTGCTCTTAGACAGACATGGACCTTTCCTATTTCTGTTAGCTACCTTAATTATAAATATTATACTTAGTTTTTAATTTGACGTGTCCTATAACATGTACATGTTTTAATGGATGAATCAATAAATCAAATCAAATCAAGGAAAGATGAGAAATACATTACAAAATTACTATACATAAGTAGTAGAGAAAGTAATAAACTTCATCAACATATATTTGCTTTGTGCTAATTTATTCACAATGCAGTTCTATGTACTTCAGTTCCCGAAGATATATCAAACTTCAGTTCCAGCACAAGAAATTTTCAAAAGTTGAGTAATTAAGATAATTCATGTTCAATATATCAGCAACAGTTGCAAGGATATACTTGTTGATGGTGAAGCATTGGAATATGTGGAACATTGCACATATTTGGACCAAATTATTTCTTTCAACAAAGCATCAAGGAAGGAAGTTGAAAATAGAATTGGAATGATATGGAGCAATTCCTCAAACTTGGTTTCTCACATTTAAAAACAAATGAATCCTGCAAGTTCAACATGGAAGAGGGGACTTACTGGGCATTACTGTGGAGGATGACTAAGAAGTCCATATCACCCAAATAGATCATTAAGGCAGATGTATAGATAGAAGAAATGAAAGCAGAGAGGCCATGTATGGAGAACACAGCATTTTGCAGTAGCGATAGAAATGGAAAATTGTTAATCAAATAGGAAGGTGATTTTCTTTGAAATATAGTGGTAACGATAGCTAAAATTATAATATTTTATCACAAATTTTCATCGTAGATGTGTTTTAGAGCACAATAAGTTATTTTGGCGAAAAAGTGAAATTCATTGAAATTGTGTGTTTAACTACATAAAAAAATGATGTACCATTTAATTATCTGAACGTGCAAACATTAGAAATAAAAGACACACATTTCAAAGACAATTGAGATATCACCCATCTCTCAAATGCTCAGTCACTGACACTTGACAACGGAGAAAATAAGGCGTTGTCTATCTGAAAGAGTGTCATTCATTATTAAGGCCAAGACTGCCAAGAGTGTGGGTATGTTACTATTTCTTTTCTAAAAAAGTTTTAATGTCCTTTAACCAGTTAGGTCACATTGGATGATGAATGAAATGGGTGAAATGATGCTCAAATGAGTCCAGGGTCTAGATAACTTAGAACCTGAGGTTCATCGTTTAGGACAGAGAAAACCTGGAAAAAGTCTTATCCAGGTAACTCTCTCTAACCAAGATTCGAACTTGGGGCCCTTGAAGGTGAGACAGAGAAGTAGTAGCACAGGGAGGTGGATTGGCTTTTCTTGCTGTTGTAAAGTTGTATTTAATTTTAATATATAATAAGTTTTAATTTATTTTAATATGAATAATAAATCAATGTATAAAACCATTTTTAGTATAAATTTACATACCTGATATGATCCTTGTGTATTAAAGCATTTTTGTTTTGTCAAAAATCCCTTTCAAGTTAACATGAAATTACTTCAATAATCTTATAACTAATTAATGATAGTGATAGTGACTTTTGCAAGATGTGACTGATTATCAAATTTGCCAGTCTGAAGTCTGTGAAAGTAAGAGTTCACGTTCAAAACAAAAAGAGAATTAACCCTGCCCCAAATTGTGGTTGCAAACAAATATATTACTGCATATCCTTAACACAAATATGTAAATCTCAAGTTTATAGCTACTTACAGGTTATATGAAATGTGGAAATAGATAATAATGCATTAACACTTACTGCAATATTAAGAATGTTAAATCATTACAGATATTATATTGACTAAAATGGGGAATGTATTTAGTGGTTATTCTTTAAATTGATTGTTTTATTTATAGGTTGCTTAGCTTTGCACATACCCCTTTTCTCTCTTACTAGTTCATTTGCAAACCTGGTTATAACTTCTGTATTTTGCTATACAAATGGAATGTTACTAATAAACTGATACAGTCTATGGAAAGCCAAAAAAGCATCTTGTAGAAGTTGCAGTTGAAATTTCTTTCTGGAAATTTAGTTTACTTTGTTTTTTATTTTTAAATAAAATAAGATGTTAAGTTTCAAACATTATTGGCATACTATCTTTCTCTTTCAATATAATACCATTTTTAAATAACATGAATGATTTATGTGTGTTTGGAGGAATTTAGTAACAGTATGGTGTTTAAGAAAATTAGAAAAGCTAAACTAAAGAAAATCATTAAGGAAGCAACCACATTTTCAAAAGAAACAGAAAGCAACAGCATATCCAGTTCATTCACATATCACCCAAAAACATTTAATAAAGATAAAAAGATTTTTAAGGAACAAAATATAATCTTGGCACCTACTAATGGACATTCAATTTTAAAATTGCTAAATTCAAAAACAAAAGATGAAATCCCATCAGTTAACAGATACGGAATATACAAAATAAGTTGTAAAAATTGGGAAAAAATGCTACATAGGTCAAACTAAAAGAAATCTAAAAACCAGAGTCAAAGAGCACTTTAGAAACATCAGATTGAAACAAGAAGAAAAGTCAGCAGTAGCATTTCAAACTGGCTCTCAGGAAACTCCAAATAAAATTACTTTCTCAATTTACATTGTATTACTCACCTCCATTGTGCTGTGGAATGTAGCCTGCAGAATCAAGTCCTCCTGCCACAGAATAAGATTTTGCATGTTGGTAGTTTGGTACATTTGTTGACTGTTGCTTCAGCATGGCTGCCACTGTGAGGTCGTTGTCACCACAGGATTGGTGGGGGCCACCACCATAGCCCCAGCTACCACTGCCTCCACTACCTCCACCTTCTGGGGCTAGGGGTGGCCTGTAGTTCTTAGGTTTGGGTGGAGGAACAGGTTTGTAGGGAGCACCAGTTTTAGGGGGAGGAAGGGGTTTATAATCACCAGGTCTGAAAACAAAGAGGGCAATACAAACTAGCTTCTAAAGGACCTAGCACTTGTGTTTAGCACTACTGAAACTCTTATCTGCACAGGAAAGCTGGCAACTTATATGAAGCAATTTAAATGTTAACTACTAAGGATACAATAAACCTCTGTTTTTAAAAATGAGTAAACATAAGTTCAGTAACGTGAAACCACTAACATATATATTAACCAAGCATTAAATCTAGTGATGCGTAAATGAATTAAATTCTTCTTTCTTTCAGTATATTAGGTGGATAATGCATAGTTATGTTATTTTAAGCCTTAAAGCCACATTAATCTTACATTCAAATGTTGAAAATTTTGTCACCCTGGCGGTAGACTCGCGA
Source organism: Mantis religiosa (assembly GCA_030765055.1). Taxonomy (NCBI): domain Eukaryota; kingdom Metazoa; phylum Arthropoda; class Insecta; order Mantodea; family Mantidae; genus Mantis; species Mantis religiosa. The sequence goes on along the minus strand of CM060950.1, from coordinate 342,657,007 downwards.
AGCCGATGAATAGATGATGGCCGGTGGAGATTCGGGAAACTTCGGGGCCGATCGTTACCGGAAGCGACAGACAGTTGAGAGTAGTGTTTGGGAAAATAAACAGTTTTGAGGTTAGCTAGCAAATTGTAATGTGAAGAATGTATTTGCTACGAAAATAAAGTGTAGTTTTTGCGTTTATAACCTCGTCTTGTCATTTCACAAACCCACAAAGTCACAACTGGTGTCAGAAGTGGAACATACGACAATGGAAGCTGCATTGGCAAAGATTTTAGAGAAAATGGAAGAAATGAAGACGGCAAATGAAAACCTCGCTGCAAAAACAGCAGTGGCAAATAACAACCTGGCCGCGGAGTTGAAACAAATAAAGACCGAATTGACCACAGAAATGAGGGTAGCGAACGACAGCCTGGCCACGGAGATGAAAGCGGCAAACGAGGCCCTTGCCGTGAAGTTTGAAGAACAGTTGGCCGGCGTGAGGGATCACGTGACGGAGCTGGGCAAGCGGATGGGCCAAGTGGACGAGCGTGTCGAGGACCTGCCGAGCCACGTTGACGACCTGGAGGGAAAGGCCGACACCAGCGTCAAGTCCCTGAACGCCATAGTAGAGGACGTCGTCGGCAGGAAACTGAAGGATTTGAAGGCCGAAGCGCCGGGACGCGACACAACATCTGCGCGCGTCAAACCGCCGAAATATGACGGCGCGTCAACATTTGAGGTCTTCCGCCGCCAGTTCGACACAGTGGCCAAGCACAACAGATGGTCACCGGAGGAGGAGGCCACACAGCTAATAGCCAGCCTCCAGGGACGGGCCGCGGAAGTCCTAAACGCGGTGCAGACAACGGCGGCGCCCAAGGACATCTGGGAGGCCCTGGAGAATCATTTCGGGAACCACCGCTTAGCCGCAGCGTACCGCAGCCAACTAAAGGCAAGGTCACAGCAGCCGGGGGAGACGCTGCAGGAGTTCGCCATAGCGATTGAGCAGCTAGCTGGCAAGGCCTTGGTTGACCTGCCACTGGAGTTCGTATCCCGGGAAGCCGCCTACAACTTTGTCGACGGGGTACGGGACACGGAGATTCGTCAGCGCCTAATGCTCGGCGATTATAAAACCATCCACGAGGCGCTGACAGCGGCATTAAGGATGGAGGCGGCCAAGGTAGCATCTATCCCGACGTCGAGAACGAGGAGTGTCCGCTACGCCGGAGACAGAAGACCAGCTGAGGGACGCCGGCGAACACCTAGTGGCCTGTGTTGGGGATGTGGACAGCCCGGGCACCTGCAGAGAGACTGCCCACACCAGGAAGGGCAGCGGGAAGAACGAGTAAGGCCCGGCGTGGAGAGGGGTACGTCGGCGCCATTACCACCATCCCCTCGAGTGACAATCCGCGCCGTCAGCCGGCGGATGGATGACAACCTCATCGCGGACGGCTGGGTAAGAGGAAAGCCGTGCCACGTGCTAGTGGACACTGGGGCGGCCGTGACCATCATCAGACCTGACGTGGCGAAGGGTTTGCCGACGAGGAAGCTGAGCCGACCATACGATCTTGTGACGGCATCGGGCGACACCATGCCTGTGGAGAAGGAGGCCCTGCTGGAGCTGACCTTGGGACGGAGAGCCGTGCGTCTGTGGGTGTTCGTCGCGAAGGTGGCTGAGGTGATTCTGGGACTGGATGCCCTCAGGAGCCACGAGGCGACGGTCGACGTCGGCAGGAAGGTCCTACGGCTCAACGGAGAAGAGGTTATACTCCGTCAAACTGAAGAGCGCCTTGGAATTTGCAGGGTCATCTTGAACGAAGACGTGGTTGTCCCCGCGAGGAGCGAGGTGATGGTGACGGCGCGACCGGAAGGCCAGACAGCACGTTGGGTCCAGAGGCAGCAGGAGTACGACTTCACCTCGGAACATCGCAGAGGGAAGAGTCACGGTAACGCGGACGCTATGTCCCGAAGACCCTGTCCAGAAGAGTGCGGCCAATGCACAAGAGTGGAGGAGAAGGAGCGTGCCGCAGCAGTTCGAGTAGTCACGGCAATGCCTGCGGATGGCTGGGATAGCGCAGGCCTGAGGAGGGAGCAGCTGGCGGACGCATACTTGGGCCACTCTTGAGGGATGTGGAGAACCTGGTGGACCACCTCCACGACATGCACGAGATGGCTCGCCAGAACATCCAGAAGGCGAGCGACCGCATGAAAACCCGATACGACAGGCAAGCCAACAGCCAAGGGTTCCAGCAAGGTGATCTGGTCTGGTTGTACCGACCGACGCGGACCAAGGGATGCTGCCCGAAGCTTCAGCAGCCATGGCAAGGACCGTACCGTGTGGTGAAGAGGATTAACGACGTGGTCTACCGCATCCAGAAGGTGCCCTGAGGAAAGATGTTGGTGGTACACCTGGATCGCCTGGCCAGCTACGAAGGCGCTGTTCGGGATGACCAGCCTTGAGGAGGGAGCAGTGTCACCCTGGCGGTAGACTCGCGAAGCCGATGAATAGATGATGGCCGGTGGAGATTCGGGAAACTTCGGGGCCGATCGTTACCGGAAGCGACAGACAGTTGAGAGTAGTGTTTGGAAAAAAAAAAACAGTTTCAGGTTAGCTAGCAAATTGTAATGTGAAGAATGTATTTGCTACGAAAATAAAGTGTAGTTTTTGTGATTGTAACCTCGACTTGTTATTTCACGAACCCACAAAGTCACAATATCATATTTGAATTCAGGAGAAAAATACTTTCAGAACCCCATATTTTTCTTTTTGAGTAAAAAAAAAATTGTTCCTCCAGTGTTATTTTTGTTGTCAAAGTTGATGCTGTAAATGACCACCCTTATCACATCATTAATCCACTGTGTTTATGCTGTGCTTTATTTCCTTTATTCAGATTGTCCAACCTACATTGCTCTGATCTGTAACAAATTAACCTGTATAGATAGAGTCAACCTGAAAATTCAATGTCATGGCCGGGATAATGAAGCATTTAATGGTGAAGCCTGGGATTCAAGTACTTACAACAGTAAGTCGCCACAAGCAATGTATCTAAAATACGAGAGTCCCTAGTGGTTTACCATGAAAATATCTATGAGTGAACAGGAGAATTTAATGTCCGGATGGCATGTTGACCATGGTAGCTCAATGGGTAAGAGCGACTGGATGGAAACCAGGAGATCTGTGGTTCAAATCCTGGCCATGGCATTCAATTTTTCAGGTTGATTCTATCTACCCAAAATCTTAACCTATATACGGCTAGTGTGAAGAAATGATTAATTTCCACCAATTAACTTAAAGAAATTAACCTGTGCTAGGTTTGATTCCTTTTACCTTCCAAAAGTCCCAGCTCAAGTATGTAGATTTGAGGTTAAACAATATATATATATATATATATATATATATATATATATATATATATATATATATATATATATATATATATATATATATATATATTGGTTCATTATCTTGAAGCTATAAATGTAATACTTTGTCATCCACAGCTGTAATGGCAGCCAGTTGATAACATGCTTTCATGTTTCTGACTATACTTAATAGTTCTGATCTCTCTGAGCTTTCTGTTTTTATTTCATAAATTACATTTTTACAGTCTCATGTGCTGCCTTTTATTTGATATGTGTCATTGTCTTATATTTAGAACAGTATTAAGTACCTAATGTTTTTTATTTTCTGTAGAAGTCAATGATACCAAAATTCTGAACAAATTTTACAAAATTCAAGTACTACCATATATTGCTTTTCCATAGTTCTAAATAAGCTTAACAATTTGGAGTGCACAGTACTACTCTATAAGCCCTTGGCATGTGTGTATGAAATGAAAGAAAAGGTGAAATAAGATAACTTTGTGGTAACTAAAGGCACCAAGTTCCAGCCTCAATGACTGAAACTTCTACTGATTCTACAGTCATTATCCCTGAAACCTTCATTTAGAACTGGCTAAAGAAAAGCTTCAATCTGAAAGCAGCAAATACATCAAGGCTTTCTACAAATGTTCAAATACTGCTTACTACTTCTACAATAAATTATTTAGGATAGAGCAGTCATGCTCTCAAGGCTTCCCATAATGAAAGCAACAGACTAAGCACAAAAATGGAAGACTCAAATAAAAGTAAATAACTAATGTATAGCTTGGCACAGAAAGAATAGTAAATTTTTTCCACAATTTTAACAATTTATAATTCACTTTTTAAACCCGATTTAGGAATATGTGAAAATATATACTAGGTGTTCATTTGTTTTTGTACTTCTATGAGCATAAATTTGAAAGAGATGACATTCGCTTTAAGATGCATGTTTCAAGATTTTAATATTTCAGAAGATCAGTTAATATTGTCACATTAGCTAGAACTATTATTAATGTGCAGGACTTCAGTTCAAGTCCATCCATATCAAAATGCTGAACTTCCTAACGTAAATTGCATATTATCACTACTAGGTTGTATGCTTCAGTCTTTGCTGTGTGTGAAATGAAAAAAGGGAATTTACCATCGTTTACATTCAACTACTTCTCATTACTTTGAGCAGATAATTAAAATAACCATACATAAATATTAGTTAGCAAATCTTAGTAAACAAACATTTCATTCAAAGGAAAGCAAGAGAGAAAACTAGAGCCGGTGGAAGAAAAGTTTGGCTTTGCTAAACAAAAAAGAAAATTGGTTCGCACATTTCCCATTTATTTTCAAGCACTTTCTTATTCTTTTAATCACTTATAACAGTTACTCTGCAAAACTGCTGAAGTGAAATGGTCCTCTCTTCAATAAGAACTGTTGTAACTGTTAATCATTAGATTTACAAGCACATAGGGTCACCTTTCCTTGGTTCACCAGCAAACAGTGACCCCATAATTAAAAAGTAATTATTTGGATCCCCCCTCTCTCCACTAATGCCATATGTAGTAATGACAATTATGACATTATATTCAAATGCATGCCTGCAGAATGTTCAAAAATAAATGAACATAAGGAAATATAAAGCAAACTCCTCTTTCTTAAAAAAAATTAATAATGACAATTTTTTTTTTTTTTTTTTTTTTTTTTTTTTTTTTTTTTTTTTTTTTTTTTTTTTTTTTTTTTAGAGCCAGCTGTATGAACTCAGAGTAAACCCCTGTGGGACATTATTTTATAGTTAAATGCTAAATTGTTAGAAATTTGTCCTGGAATAAGTTATTCAATGCTTTCATGTAGCAATAACTCATTATTCGAAAGTATAACCAGAAAATGCCTGTTTGGGTCCTGGATGCAAATTTATCTGAGATAAACAATGAATTTCTTAATACATTTTTGGTCAACTAAATGAACATGATGACAGTTTAAGTCATTTGAAGGTTTGAATAAAAACTGAAAATTTCAATGCTGTAACCAGGATTTCAGCCATGAATGTTCCACCCTATGCACAGCTGCTCTGCAACTGAGCTACCATGCCAATATGCTGATATGATATTGAATTCTCCACCTCAATTGATCCACATCTTCCCAGCAGAACAAGAAAATCTCAATTCTAGATCACATACCCCAAATTCATAAGTACTTAAGTCTTGGAGCTTTCTAAGTTGTTTTTACTACAATTTTTCACTTATAAGGACAATCACTGATAGGTGATTATTCTAACATATACAAACTGTGTGTAACTAAACATTTGAAAGTTAGACTCAATGTGGCATGTTGCCATGGTAGCTGAGTGGTACAACAGCATACAGTGGAAAATCAATGGTTCAAATCCCAGCTGTAGCTTTCTATTTTCCACTTCTTATTCTATGTACCTTATGTAAAAAATCTTCCAAGAGAGGGAGCCAATTACAAGAGATCCAGACACAACCAACTGTGATGAGTCGTTAATCAGCTGATGATGAAACTGCAACAGTTTCGGAAACATTCCTGATTTTTAAAACTCAATTTAGTCTTTATACATCAAATTAGCTTCACTATTAACAATGCTTTTATTTATAATTATTCAAACATTATCATTAGTTTCAGCCAAAGAAAGCTTCGAACCAGCCATTATTATACATCAAAGTGGCCATGAATGATTTGTAGTATAGTCAAAATTAGTATTAAATTTGCTAATAGTGGAATAACTGCAATATAAGGAATAAGAATATGCCATTTAACTGGTAACCTCAATTATGCTCTAGGGAATTACGAATATAATTATTCCAAGAAGCATTCTGAGTTTGTACAACCAGCTCTTTATCAGTATCAAGTACCTTGTATTAAGACTAGCAGTGTGGGCTTGTACTTTTCCTGAAAGAGATTTTAATGCAAAAATAGCTCGGAGACCCAAGTAAGATATAATGAACTGCATGGTTTGTAAACTTAATATCCACTACCTACGAATAAACTAGGTATCATGTTTTACAAGGTCAAAATGCAAAACACAGTCTATAATTTTCTATTTATTGTACATTAATAAGATTGATTTGTACTGTTATTCAAAATCCATATAACACTAATACACATAAACAACAATGTTCTAACGGAAGTATCAAATTAATTGACATTACAAAATCATCTTGCAAATCAGAAAGTATGAGAGTAGGAGTCAAACTAGAGTGTATTCAGTTGAGATGAAAACACGAGAAGCCTTCACCACAGGCAGAGTTGCATAGTTAGAGTAGCGTCGACCGATATGCATGCTGGAAATAGAAATACATGCAGCCTTAAAAATGTCATATGAAGCACAAGAAACACATTTTATAATAAAATGGATTTAGTAAACTATTTTGTTTGCTTAAAATTGGCAAACTACACATTAAGTATGATTATGTAATTGTAAAAATATATTAAAAGTATATAGTTATATAAAAAAGAGAAAAGAAAAGATATTAATACATGCAATGCATTGCATCTAAAAAGATAATGTACCATACATTGTTTCTCTTTTAATCCTAGTGATACACATTATATTCTCTCTGGATAGACAGGGCAGTTTTCTCACCAGAGGAATTTGCATTCACATATCTTTGTTTTTCTCTTCAGCAAGATTTGCTATCAGCATGGTGTATAATAAAACTAGTGCACTAACATGAATTAATGCTTCCTGGATCATTATTTAGAGGTACAAAAGTTATCTACAGTTTATGAGGAATAACTTGAGAATCTCCAGTGAGAGTGTTAGCTAATACACAGGACAGAAGGAAGTGTTTCACTGTCAGCCTAACCTTTTGAGGTTGTCAGTGTTGGCCAAGGGGTTGCTTGTTTGTGCTGCACTGTCTACTCTGCCTTAGCACCATTGGATTTTATTTGCATGTTAACTTTGTATATTGTTTGTGTTGTGCTGTTGTATATTGTTTTGTTGTTATTATAACAGCAACACACAGTAGTGTAAGCATTACTACTCACAAGGGATACCTTTGACCTCAAACGTTCTGACCTCAAATGATTTCAGTCCTTGGCAAATATGTAACAAGTTCCTGGCCAGATCATACAGATCGTACCCTTCTATGTGCAAGTGTTCCAAGCAAAGTTGTTAGCTGAACATATTGCCAACTCCTTGATGTTTACTTCTTTTGGCAATATAAGCTCTATATCAAAAGATACAAATGACGTAGCTGTCATCGGGTCCTTAAATCCCACACACTCACTCATTTACTCACTCCATAACAGAAGGATTGCTGATTTAGTAGAACTACAGTGTGTCACACCACAAGTGAAGATACATAATGGCTATTTCATCATCAAATTTCACTCTGTGAATTACAATTAATTTGCTGCACCAAAGTATATATAACCCTATGCTGCAATGTGCTTGGCGAAAGGCAGGTTATGACATTAACATACCTTCTTCTTCTTCCCCTTCCCCTTCCCCTTCCCCTTCCCCTTCCCTTCTTCTTCTTCTTCTTCTTCTCTTCTTCTTCTTCTTCTTCTTCTCTTCTTCTTCTTCTTCTTCTTCTTCTTCTTCTTCTTCTTCTTCTTCTTCTCTTCTTCTTCTTCTTCTTCTTCTTCTTCTTCTTCTTCTTCTTCTTCTTCTTCTTCTTCTTCTT
>CM060950.1:342577520-342648034 GCA_030765055.1 Mantis religiosa | reverse complement strand
GGCTTTTCATATTGGAGTGCTTGAATGCAAGTGATTTGGAATGTAGATAATATGGCTTTAGTGAGTGTATTTGAGTCTTCCACTTTGTTTTAACCACTTCATTCAAAATCCTGCATCTGCACTTTGAGGACCAATATAAACATTATCAAGTGTATAGTATAGGTACATGTGTTTTACCTATTATAAGAACTTTAAGCAGAGGTGGTGCTGCTGATTCAAAATGTAATGATACACTGACATCATTGAATTACATTTAATTTCCTTCCTAGAGTACTCACATTTTGTTACTTTGTTTCTCTCTATTAAAATTTCACCTGAGGTGAATGCAATATTTTGTATGGAAATGACAGGCCACTGTTTTGTTTGTGATCAGTTGTTATTCTAAGCATGTTTTTCCATTTTTGTTCCAATATTCAAGGTCAAAGGTTTTCCTTGCCAAAAGAACCTATATTACAAACTGCTGCACTCAGAAATGGTTAAACTAATTTTATATCTGATAATATTTGTTCTTGTGATAACTGTTGTTCAAATTGGTGCTAGCAAAAAGAACCTATATTACAAACTGCTGCACTCAGAAATGGTTAAACTAATTTTATATCTGATAATATTTGTTCTTGTGATAACTGTTGTTCAAATTGGTGCTAGCAAAAAGAACCTATATTACAAACTGCTGCACTCAGAAATGGTTAAACTAATTTTATATTTGATAATATTTGTTCTTGTGATAACTGTTGTTCAAACTGGTGCTAGCAAGAGGAAAAAGCTATTGCAGTCACACTGTAGGGAAACATGTGCGAAGGCGTGGAAAATGAGCAAAAGTTGTTTTTCTTCAGGTGGAGGGGATAAAATATGGAATAAATGAAACATCTTAACAAAGATTAAAAAAAATAATGTTAGTGTTACTACTACTGACTCATCTTAAGTAAATAGATTTTTTTATAGTTTGAAAGAACCTGTTAGTGAGGGTGAAGTATGTGAAAACTACACGGAGGAACAAGCCGTCAGTTATAATTCCACAAATATGATGGAAGGGGTGGTACTGACACACCATGGCAGGTGTTTGACAGAGAAGTGTATATGCTGTCTCTGTCTAACATGTTATCTCAACTTCTTCCTCATATACTTTTTTTGTTGTTGCAATTTACGTCCTCCAACGTTAAGTCATATCGGATGATGAATGAAATGGGTGAAATGATGCTCAAATGACTCCGGGGTCCATGGAGCTTAGAGTTATCCAAAATTCGTATATCAGGATAAGGCTTCCTCACATACTGTAACATGAATGAATGAATATTCATTCACACTATAACTTAGCAATATTTCACATTATATCTAACTTATATAGGGTATAGTACGAAATGAGCGGAAACATTGGTTTGCTGTGAGCACATCAGATTTTTTTTTAAAGTAGTGAGTCATTACTTTCAAATGTTACATACATCACTGTTTCTAACCTTTTGCTTCAAATAACATCAGATTTTGTTTATGTATGGACACAAATTTCAACAAAAAAGGTCATAACAGCTTCATTCCTGGTATATAATGTAAAGGTCCATTTACATACAAGTTGGCCTTGGTATTAAAAGGGGTACAGAGGCTATGCTTATATGTATATGCTAAAAATTTTAATTTTTATATTTTTCTAGTTATCAAAGCTGTCCCATTTACAGCTACATCTATACATACTCATATTATACAACCATAGCATTGTCCTGCGACATTTTCCCATTTTGATGAAAATAGGCTACTTATATAGAAGCAAACATGCTGATTTTGGAAATGATAACATTTTTCACATAACATATACCATTTTTATGAAATTTGATATTTTGGTCATTATATATAATTGCAATCATATATGTATATTTTTGCAGCAATAGATGAATATTAATGTAACAAATTTTGCATCTTCAAGCTGTGTGTGTGTGTGTATATATATAAACAAACTACCCCTTCTGTGCTTCCCTATCCTCTAACCCATATCGTCCTAAGTGATGAGCTGATGACTGACCAAGAGAGTAAAACTGTCAACTGTTTCATGGTAAACACTCATATACCTACACTCAAACTTTAGGTACCTTGTTGCGGAGACAGAAAAATAATATTGTGTAATAAATACGACTCATCTATAAATTAATAAACATTGTTTTGTTTTTGAAAAAAGTGTATTTTGCCCACTTTAAAGTTAAAATCAAACATGAGCGTTGCATACTGTGTGTAAAACATATGAAGGGCTAAGGCAGTGGTACAGTGTAAAACAGAAATCAATGAAGTTTGGGATTCCTATGATACACTGTGAACAAAATAATCACGATTGATTATTGCTACTTTTGCATGAGTAAAGTATCTGAGTACAACAAGACAAATGAAACAAAAATAAAATGTCCAGAAGGCCTTGCTTCAGCTATAAGACCTGTATCAATGGAGTAGGTGCCCTATTCCTATTCCACCAGCTAGGCTAGAGGATACTGAGAATTCAGTCTCTGGATCAATGGAAAATTCCAAATTTGACTTCTCCACGTACACTGCTGAAGTCAAGTCAGATCATTTTAGTCTAGAAGATTTGAATGACTTAGTGAGAGACTTAGCTATTACATTAGCCAAGAGCAAATTACTTGGATCAAAGTTGAAAGAGAAGATATGCCGGCTCCAGACACCACATTTTCCTGGTATAGACAAAGAATTTACCAAGATCTTTAAGATGGAAGACTCATAAACAAAGAAGACGAACATACGATAGTAATGACCAGCATTTATTTAAGCATTTATTGATGCTTCGAAAAGAAGTCTAAAAGCCATTATAGTGCACAATAGAAGGGAATTTCCCACAATGCTCATTCCATATTCTGTGTTTCTAAAGGAATCATAAGAAAATCTTGAAACCAATTTTAGAATTAATTGCAAAGAATACCAATGGCTATTGTGAGGAGACCGAAATGTATCTAATGTCTTACTAGAGCAGCACAGAGAATATCTGAAATACCCACATTCTTTTTATAAGAATGGAATGGCAGAAACAGAATTAAGCACTGGACAGTGAGAGAATTGCCTAAGAGAAAAGATTTAATGCCAGGGGAGAGAAACGTCATTTGTGCTGGTATAGTTGATCCAAAAAATTATTCCCTCTTTTGCATATAAAATTAGGTATTATGACACAGTTCATGAAAGCAATGGACAAGAATGGTTCTTGTTCAAATAGCTTGAGCAGTACATTTACTGTGATATCTGAAGCTAAGCTAAAAGAGGGCTTATTTAATGGTTCTCGATAAGGTAGTTAATGAAGATAGTGCATTTTTGGACACCATGAATAATAGAAAACCCCAACTGAGGTGTATTTTCAAAGAGCTGGTCAATAAGTTTCTTGGAAATATAAAAGATCTGCAATACAAAAAAAATTATGAGAAATATGCTACAAAACCTATGAACTTCAGGGCAAAATATGAGTTTAAAGCTTCATTTCTTGTACTCTCATCTAAACCATTTTCTTGATAATTTTGGATCCCTCAGAGATGATCAAGGTGAATGATTTCACCAAGAAATCAAGGAAATGGGACAGGAGATATCAGGCTCAATGAAACAAGCAACAAGCAGCATTTAAACAGAGTGGTGGAGTCACTGTGCAACTCTCATTTTGCAGTTTCATGTATGTAATATTCAATTATTTACTGCATAATAGTACCCCTGTTGACTGTAATAGGTATTTCAATAAAATTCTTTTAGCACTTACAATAGCAGGCCCATTTATTTTAAAACTGAAAATATACTGCAAGGACTAAAACAAATTATGTAATTTCACCACTGCACTTCAATCCTTCATGTAGCTCCATTTTTAGTCGCTGCATGCACCCTAGCTCAGGGTAATGTCTGAGAGCAGCTCTCTTGATCATGGCTTAGAAGAATATAAATATACAGAGAAATATAGCATCTAAAACTATATCATGATTTACTGCATTTATGTATATTGGTTATACCATTATCTAACATAATCTTAGTAGGGAGTTTCTGTTTACTGTTAATTTTGTAGTAACATAAGGTATCCTTTATATGTATATACAAAAGAACAAAATAAAATATACTATGAACTATGAATATACATGTAGAAATCTAAAACAATGTAATTATGAAGTCCAACTGGACTCTGGAGGTGTTTTGTTTACAATGATGTTTGTTAATCCTTTGGTTTGTTAAAGTTTCACTACGCTAATTTTTAAGCAGAAATTCCATGTATATCCTTTGCAAATATCCATTCTGCATAATGTGGAGGATACTTAATAAAATAATTCTTTCATTTTAATGCAAGGTGAAAAAATTTAGAGCAATAAGCACTATGTAGAGCCCAGAAATCCAGGAAATTACTGTCATAAAATAGGCAGGAATATGACTTCTGAAATACAAAAATTTAACATTACTACATTTTAAAATATGTATTAAACAAGTGTGCATTTCTTACCGATATTTATTGTAGTCTGGTGGTTTGCTAGATTTTTCATTCTTGTTGCTTATTGGCTGTGCAGTGGAACGTGTGAAACGATATGGATCATGATTACGAGGAGAGAGGGGTGCTCCACCAGTTCCATTGCTAGTTCCACTTTTGAGATCATCATGAGCATTAGGGCCAAGCCTGTTATTGTATGATTCATATGACGACACGCTATCGTAGCTATTCTGAAAGGTAAAATAAACGTTAATTACATAAGAAAGAAGTCATATGTTGGTTAATGTAATAAACCTTAAGAGAGCAATTTTACTGGTGTATTATCAAACTGTCAACTGGGCTGGACTATCAAACTGGACCTTCTAGAGACGAGGTGTAAGACCTTCTCATTTACCAATGCAGCGACAGGGTTGTGAAGTACCCAAGAAAGTAAAACAACATTGTGTTAATTATGGAAATGATACTTGGACAATGGCTATAGTTAAACAATAGCTTAAAGTGACAGCTACATTAGTATTACACAGTGTTTATACAGTGTAGTTGAAGCTTAAATACCATAATAATAATGTTTAACCTCAAATCTAAGTAGCTTTAAATCCTGGATGACATTTTTGGAAGAGTAATTTTGAAATGTAACAAGCATGGGATATAATGAGAGTAGAAAAGAGAACAGCAATCAGTCTCATGAAATAATTGAAGAAAATGAACTCTTATACCTATATGGAAGAGCGCATGTAAGAAAAATGCCTCATTAACAATCATAACTTTACCCAAAAATAAATGTAAAAAAGAAGAAACATAATTCTGTGTGAGGCTTTCTATAACTTGAACAAACAGACACAATAATAGCTCTTTGTAATGTTTCCCTGAAATTCAGGAAATTTAACCATATAGGATTTACGCTATGCAGGGGTTAGGTTTTTTTCTAAGAAAACAGTACTAGTTTTTGCAAATTTGATATTTATCTTATAATTACATATATATAGTGTGTTGGACAAATATAGCAATATTAAATTAAAACCAGTTAAGTTTTTGCTTTATGAATTCTACTTTTATATACAGGAAGACTGCAAGCAAGAAGAGTGTATCATCCATGATTGCAATCTTCACCAAAAATAGATAATAAATGAAAAAAAAAAAATTAATTCCGTCTGAAGTTTTCTGTAACTTGTATAAACAGATACAGTACAATTTCTTCAAAGCATTTTTCTGGGAATTCAGAAATTTTAAGCTTATAGAGAGGTTAAAATATTTTTCTAAGAAAACAATACTATAAAAAAATTATTTGTGGTTGGTTTATTAATTTTGACGTCACTGTTACTAAATTCCTCCAAACACACATCAAAAACAATACTAGTTTTAACAAATCTAATATTTATTTTATAATTATGTATATATGGCTACTGTTAAAGTATGGTGGACCAATACAGCAATATTAAATTAATATCAGGGGTCTATCATTATTTTAATGAAATTTGCTCAAACACTATACAACAAATATACTTAATTATCTGTTTGATGCTTTAACGACCACTAAACCTGACCTTAAATCACTTATCAATGCCTTTCTCCTTATGAAACTACCATCAACAGGTAAGCACAAAGATTGTACACAAATAAACCACTCCACTAATATATCTTTCATCTCCACATATGGGAAATATCTAATCACCTCTACATTTTTTTGATTTCAAGCTAGATTTTGCTTCTTTACTGCACATGGAACACTATTTTTTTAGAATCCTGTGGTAATTCAAGGCATTCTGACCATTCTGATATTTTTAGTTTTGCATACATTTCAATTTCTCTGACTGTTTTTTTCTTTACTGCTATCATTTTATTTACTACAAAACACACCTTTGTCCAAACATGCAAAAAATTTTTATGGCACATGAACATCTGATCATCCCATTTGTAAGCTTCAATGATGCAGACGAAACAAAAAGTCATAATGAACCAAGATGGCTAATGCTATATCCGCAATGCTTTGAAACAGCTTGAAATCTGTGCTATGGCCAATCAGATTGCAAGGAATGCAATGGTGAATGCACTCTAGCTAGCAGCAGGAAACAATATAGCAAAATTGGTAAGGAATAGATAATGGTTGAAAAATTTTTATTTATTTTATATGAATATGTATACCAACAATCTCCATATGGCAACTGTGGCCTTCGGGGTAACCTCGCCCCATCACATGATTGGACCCATTTCTCAGGTGGAGGCACCCAGAGGGTGGTGTCCATCACTTCCAACAATAGGGTGATAGTGAAGATGATGGTAGGGTGAGAGGACATACAGTTCATACTGTGGACTCTGAACCACATTGGGCAATGGGGAAACTTCACATGAGCTAGACAGAGGTGAAGGTGCGGATAGGGCTGACTTAAAATCCACACCCTACAACCGGGAATCGAACTTGTACCCTCAGCATGAGAGTTGCGAATGAAACCACTGCACTATCCCAGTGCCCATTTTATATGAATATAAACTTTGCAATAAACCCCTACAAGCACAATAATTTATTCAGATACTCTGTATATTTTAAGATTATATGTGGGATCTGCAAAGCAAATGTACACATTACATTGAATTAAAAACTGCATTAATCAAATTAAATAAAAATTTGGATTTACAAATTGTCACCATATGCAGGTTAATGCCATAAAGGGGATCACCATGACGGGAGGTTTATTGTAGTTAAAAGTCACTGTAGAACTACTTATGAAAGTTCTGAATTAACAATACAGGTAGTACAAACAACTACTGTTTTGACAATTTGTTATATTTTTGCCAGGTTACATCATTCTCAAACAATCACTTCTCTTATTTCAAGATTCAACTGTATTGGAACACCACAGTGAAGCGAAAAATTATTAAATTTTAGATGAGTCGCATTTTTTACACATCTGCTTCACTTTCGTACCTATTTTGAGGACATGTTTCGCAAATCTTCGTTTGCATCTACGGCTCTTGTGCGACTGACGCTAGATCCAGCGGTGTGGGTAATTCTGGGGTTGTTGCTGCCATCTGTTGATTTAGTGATGAACTGAAATGTGGGATTCTCTTCTAGCGGGATTTCAAAGTTCATTAGTTGGTTTTTATGTTTTTCTATGTATATCCTCTCCCATATGACGAGTTCACTATGTTTTTGTACGTATTTTAGTAATTCTGTGCTATCTTCAATTTCATGATTTTCAGACCAGAAATGAGCTGCTATTGCGGACTTATCAATATTTTTGTATCTTAAGTGCCTGAAGTGTTCTTTCTTTCTAGTGCCTATGTTCCTTTTTGTCCTTCCTATGTAAATTTTTTCACAGTCTTTACACTTAATTTTGTAAATGCCTGACTTTTCCTCTGGTTTTATCTTATCAGTATTATTACTGTGAAGTAGGTTTTTAATGTTGTAATTGTTTTTTGGTGCCAATGTTATATTGTATTTCTTGAATATTTTTTGGAACTTTTTTGTGGCCCAGGGGTGGTAAGTAAATTTAGAATTTGGCATTCATAGAAAAGCAACACACACAGATAATTACATCAAAGCAAATAGTTTCAACCCAATTCCACACAAACATCCAACCATCAACAGTCTGACACACAGATTAGTAAATCTACCTCTCAGCCAGCAAGAATATCAAAACGAATACCATCAAATCTTAAAAACTGCAATTAAAAATGGATATGGAAAAAACCTTGTAGATAAAAAACTAAAATTATTCAAACTTCAAAAGAAATTAAAACAGATCACAGCTCTCACACCAATAAAACAAGAAACTAGATTTGCTAAATTTACTTACCACCCCTGGGCCACAAAAAAGTTCCAAAAAATATTCAAGAAATACAATATAACATTGGCACCAAAAAACAATTACAACATTAAAAACCTACTTCACAGTAATAATACTGATAAGATAAAACCAGAGGAAAAGTCAGGCATTTACAAAATTAAGTGTAAAGACTGTGAAAAAATTTACATAGGAAGGACAAAAAGGAACATAGGCACTAGAAAGAAAGAACACTTCAGACACTTAAGATACAAAAATATTGATAAGTCCGCAATAGCAGCTCATTTCTGGTCTGAAAATCATGAACTTGAAGATAGCACAGAATTACTAAAATACGTACAAAAACATAGTGAACTCGTCATATGGGAGAGGATATACATAGAAAAACATAAAAACCAACTAATGAACTTTGAAATCCCGCTAGAAGAGAATCCCACATTTCAGTTCACCACTAAATCAACAGATGGCAGCAACAACCCCAGAATTACCCACACCGCTGGATCTAGCGTCAGTCGCACAAGAGCCGTAGATGCAAACGAAGATTTGCGAAACATGTCCTCAAAATAGGTACGAAAGTGAAGCAGATGTGTAAAAAATGCGACTCATCTAAAATTTAATAATACTTCTCTTATTATTTAAGGTAATTGATGAAAATTATTCATTTCTTCACACTCGCCATATACAGGCTAAGGCATTGGATTGATACAGTCGACATGAAAAATTCAATGCCACGGCCGGTATTTGAACCACAGATCTACTGGTTTCCATCCAGTCACTCTTACCCATTGAGCTACCATGGCCAATTTGCCGTCATGACATTAAATTCTCCAACTGACTCACATATTTCCCCGGTAAACCACTACAGGCTCTCACATCTGAGATACACCATTAATATACACCATCCAATATACACTGAGATACACCGTCCAATAACTTGGCCTGTATATGGCTAGTGTGAAGAACTGAATAATTTCCATCAATTAACTTAAATAATAAGAGTTAAATGATGAAGCCTGGGATTCAAGTACTTACAATAGTAAGTTGTCACAAATGGTGTATCTCGGATGCGAGAGCCCCTAGTGGTTTACTGGGGAAATATACAAGTAAAATGGAGAATTAAATGTCATGACGGCATGTTGGCCATAGTAGCTTAATGGGTAAGAGCAACTGGACAGAAACCAGCAGATGTGTGGTTCAAATCCCGGCCGTGGCATTGAATTTTTCACGTTGACTCTATCAATCACTTCTCTCTTTCATATTCATTTGTTGTGCAATGCCAGCACAGAGAACACATTACAGATGGACTTTATGTCAAAATACTGACACAGTGACACATGTTATTCAAGAGACCACAGCTCTTGACAGTGTTAGATTACAAGGTGTTTTTCTTAAATTTAAGTGTTTACTGTACATTTAGTCATAAATTCTGCATGTAACTTTTTGGCCAAGTTTGGAGCTGTCTGAATTAATCTAAAATTTTGGTCAAATCTATTTAATCTATCTTAGGAAATATACCCCATAATTTGTTTTCTTAGCTGATGTTTCTAATTTAGACAACGGTTAGCTAGACACTGACCAAAGCTTACACTTTTTGTAATTGAGTGATTGTTTTTATGTCAAAGTGTTCATTGAGATGCTGGTGATTAGGATTTCAACTGTTCTATCATACCAGCATGAAGATGTAATAACTGATGTTGTGCAAAACAGTGGGGCCAGCTCCATGTCTCCACTCATGAGCAAAAGTGGCAAAATATTCCACCCACAATTTGTAAGAAAAAGGAAAAGAAAAAAAAAACTGCATGACACTGGCTGCTACATTGAAAGAAAACTTTCAGTATTGTCATCAATGGCATTGTTGCGTTGCCACAACAAGCGGGAACTGGGTGTGTGGTCAGGAGAGCTGGATGTATGCCAAGAGAAAGAAAGAGACAGAGAGAGGCTCCGGAATTTTCTGTCTTTCTCTTGCCACTGCGAATGTTCTCGGAAGATCTGCAGCATTCTGGACACATTGACTGGAAGTATAAATACCAGCAAAGTGTATTTGTTTATGTGCGGTGTAGCACTGAGTCGATCTTGAAGACAGCTGATTGTCAATTTCTTCTACGTAACCCTTGCAGTCACAGTATGGATAATTATAGGGTGATTTATTCAGGTTTTTTAAAAAGTCAATAAATACATGTATACGAAAGAGAACATTGTAATTATATTACAGTTTTGTTTTTGTTATTTATTTGGGTACTATGGTTTATTTATATGATAATTCCTATGCATAAATAAACTGTACGTTTCCTTATTAGTCTAAGTTATAACATATTAAATATTTTCTTTTCATTTCCTTTATTTATTCTTTTTTAATTTAATTCTGTTAACTTAATTGAGAACTAAGACAAAAACAAAACTACAGCACAAAAAGAATGAATTAATATGGAAACATTTAATCATTCTTAATAATAGATGTAGTACAATAGTACATTAGTGACCAAAAGTTAAGCATAATTCGGAAAACATTGAAATGAAAAGCAAAACGGTGAGTGAGCGCCACTAAACATTATCACAATGTGTCTCTCCCCTCACGGGTGTCTCTATTAGGTAAGTGGGTTCATGCTTCAAAGGTCAACAAAACCAGAGTAGCAAACATATATAGTGCAATCCTGGATCATTTCAATAGGCCATAACTTCTGAACCAATAATAGGACACACGTGCAACTTTGGGAGAATATAATACACAATTGGGAGATTACATTACACTATTTATATCTAAGAGAAAATGTTGGAAGTGTCCTCCACCAGCATCTATACTAGTTTGCACTCGTCTCACCATATTCTCTTAAGTTTTACGGAGAGTATCCTCACTAATGCTATTTATTTCAGTTCGAATGGATTCCTTGAAAACATCAATTGTCCATGGCCTATTCTTGTACTCTATTTTTTAGATACCTCCACAAGAAAAACTCCGGTGAGGTTAGGTCAGGGGATCTGGGGGGCGGGGTGGTCACAGAACTTTTGAGATTATTCGATTATTAAAGAAACTGGTTACAAGTTCCATGGTGTCATTAGATGTATGGCACGTTGCTCCATCTTGCTGGAAATAACCTTCTCTCAGTTTGATATGATCCAGCTGCTCCACAAGTGTCTTTAAGATACCTACCCATATAAACTTCAGTGTCTACAGTCGTATAAAAGAAAATGGGACTAACGATCCATAGATCATACCAGATCATACCTAGTATGATCCAGAGATCATACCTAGTGCGTGTCTTATTGGTTATTGTTCTCCCATTGTGAACAGAGAGTAGTTGCTTCGCAAAGTGTTTACAAGACAGCACCAACAAGTCACAAAAATGTCAACTGAAGCCTGTTTTGAAGGATAGAATCATTGGTCATCTAGAGATAGGCCAGTCACAAACGACAGTATCTCGGGCTCTGAATGTGCCACAAAGTGTCATTTTCAGCCTTTGGAGACAGTTCCAAGAAACAGGTGGTGTTCATCATATCCTCGTACGTGGTCATCCATGAGTCACAATGCTGCAACACAACCAATATTTGATCATAATAGCACGACAACATCGAAAGACAAGTTGCAGCCCATCAGCCCCCACCAAGAACACTTCCAGATCTCCGACATGCTCTCCATGAGGAATGGAAACTGCTGCCTACAGGCTTCTGGAACCAACTTATAGAGAACGTGCTATGGTGCTGTGAGACCTGTGTAGCCATGAGGGATCACCACACACTTATTAACTTGACAGCACCATCATCTACTTGAAAGTGATCGTCAGATTTAAAGGTGTCCCAGGGTCAAAATTGTCTGCTATTTCTCACTCTATTGCATTCTGGATCATACGTGATGCATATATTGCATTATGCTTAGCTTTTGGACACTAGTATATGTTACTGCAACCATTATACAAGTATAATTTATACAAATTCCTAACATCATATTCATAGTTAGATTTATAGGACAATTAAATTGTATAATTCTTATAGTAGAATTAAATTGTATCATCTGGTACTTCAAAATACTTTAATAGTACAGAAACATCTTTCTTCCTTTCTTTGCTAACCATAAAGTTTTGAAAGTTTTGAAAGAACACTGGATGATTGTAGTGCTAGACGATGTGATTTTCTCACTTCAACTATAACTGAATCTTTGAAGTATGGCTTTTCACTGATGCATTAATACAGTTCTTTATTTTCTTGTAGGTAATAGCACCTTGGCTGATCATTTTGAATGGTAACCTAGATTATAGTACTTTGGTATGTTATCCTTTAGGTTTTTAATTTTGTAATGTTTTTTAAAATGCAGTGTCTTTTAACTTGCAGTGTTCTTTAAGAAGCAAGATGCTTTCTTTCTTTCATTCTTTCTTTCTTATTTTCTGTATTATTGTTCTATTCTATAACCACCCAATCTGGAGCCATGACTGACTTGAACTTTGAACAATTTTCCAAGAATCCTAATAAGCATTGTGGCCAAACAACTGTTTTTGCAAGGGGTGTTTGGAAATGATTTACAATAGTAGTTTTTGTACCTTATTTATTAATCAACATGAATCAATGTACATGGGATCTGTCAATATACTCTCCATTGACATCAATATATCGCTGCCACCTTCCTGGCAACTTCATTATTGTGTCACGGAACCATTGTCTGGGGGTACTATGCACCAGCTCATGGACAGCTGCCTGCAATTCTTCGTTGTTGCTAAACCTTTTTCCACGCAGCACGCTCTTCATGCTGTCAAATAGAGCATAATCAGATGGAGCAAGATACTGCAAATATGGTGGGTGTGGCACAAAAATGAACTCCAATGATGCCAACTTTTCAGTCATCATATTGCTGGTGTTAGACTGCGCATTGTCATGCTGGAGGAGCACTCCTTTGGACTACTTTCCCTTTCGCCATTGCATCTAAAGAAAGGGAGTCACGGTACATCCTGCTGTTGACAATCATACCTTGTGGAAGCCAGTCTATTAACAGTATACCACAAGTGTCCCTAAAGACAGAGATCATCTGCTTACCTGCAGATGAAGCAGAACAAAATTTCTTGGGCTGGGGATTCCTAGATTGTTTCCATTGCATGGATTGTATTTTCTTCTCAAGTGTATGGTAATGGCATTGACATGATTTGTTACCAGTTACCAGTTTCTCCAAAAAATCTGGATCATCATTGTTCATTTCCAATAGTCGACGACAGACTTCAACTCTGTTCTCCCTCTGGGCCTGGGTCAAGTCCTGTGCAACCCAAAGAGCACACACCTTCTTCATATCCAAATCATCATGGGTAATGGTATGCAGGGTAGTGTGGCCAAGCCCTGTCTGTGATTCCAATTCATCAAAGGTTATGCGTCTATTGGCCATAATCAATTCAGACACAACCTCAATGTTTCTCGGAGATAGCGATGTTGACAGACAACCAGTACTCATATTGTTGCTTACCGATTCCCTTCTACTGGTAAACCTAGCGATTCAGTTGTAAATGGTCTTCTGTGCAGGAACTTCTTGACCAAAAATCATGTTTAAACTTTTGTGAATATCTGCTGTTTTGACTCCTTCCTTCAGCAAAAACCATGCAGCCCATCTTTGTCCATGACAGTCACCTTTCATCTTGTCCATGGATTTCTCTACCTTATAATAAACAAGTGCTGCCCTTTCACCAAACACTGTGTTTACCAATGCTATCTAGCATCTGCATGGTGTACTAGTATCAAATTATCGTCCTACGAGAAGACGTGCTCATAGATTGAACAGGAGCAGTATGTATGAAACAATGCAATTGTAAATCACTTCTGAACACCCCTCTTAATATGACTGCTGCAGGAGTCAAAGAACAGATGGATAGTGGTAGGAGCATCATTTGATATTTTCTTCTCTAATTGATAAAGAAAATCAAGTATAGCTGCCACCACTTGGTGGTATCCTCTTGAAAACTCTGTTTCCAACCATGTAAAGAAAACAATACTTTCCTTTCTTTGCTCATTAGCAAAGGATGCATAGACTGATAACCATACCTGCCTAGCATAGAAAATTTTACTGACAGTTTTGGAAGTAGTTGCTGCATATCAAAGGTAATCTTAAGAAAACCTAGATTTTCTTCTGTCATTGTTCTATAAAACTACTCTGGCTGGCCCCATAGCTCAGTCAGTAGAGCACCTGCCTGCCGTGCTAGGGGTCCTGGGTTGGGAGTGGGGATTTTTCTCTGACCAAGATAATTCCCCATCTTCACCAGAGTCTGGAAGTATGAATGAGAGTGAGAGTGTGAATGTGCACGTGATCTAATGATTAAAAACCAAAGATAACAAGTTAACACCTTCGGTATGTTCCAAAGGAGAACAGTTGACGATATGACCATAGAAGTTAACAGCGGGGTATAAATGGAACAAGAAAAAAAAACTATTAAATTTTAGATGAGTCGTCTTTCTTACACATCTGCTTCACTTTCGTACCTATTTTGAGGACATGTTTCGCAAATCTTCGTTTGCATCTACGGCTCAGTCGCACAAGAGCCGTAGATGCAAACGAAGATTTGCGAAACATGTCCTCAAAATAGGTACGAAAGTGAAGCAGATGTGTAAGAAATACGACTCATCTAAAATTTAATAATTTTTCGCTTCACTGTGGTGTTCCAATACAGTTAAATCTCGATATAAAAAAAAACTACTTTGCATGAAGTTTTTGCAATCTGTGATTAGTTCTTAATTCATTTTTCTTCTCCAAACCTTCTCTGATTTTTACCTTCATGAGAACAAGTGAAACATTTATCAGTGTGAGGACTTCTAAATATAGACTCAAGTATTTATAAAATATATTATTTTATTTTCATAAAGAGCATAGTTTAAGTCTTAAATTTCCCTTTTCTTTGCAGAATCTTTTCTACAACTTTTTCAATGAGTTCTGTTGGTAAACAACCGCTCTTAGACTTAACTCTACCATGATGACACTCCTTACATTTGTTTCTTTATGTCATTCTTAATGGCAGTGATTAGGTTCTTATGATCCTTCTTTCTGCCTTGCTTCTCTTTTCCTTTGACAGCTTCTATTCTTTGTGAAACCTGCTTGGTAATTAGGGTAATTTATCCTTTGATGTACCAGAAACTCCTGCAGCAGTAGTAGCACAGACAGACATTCATTGTTGCTTTTCTTTCTAATAGCATATTTTACTGCAACTGCCTTTTTCCTTTTTGTTTTTTCAGTATTCACTACTCTGCACCTTGTTTACAGATACCACATGAAGATGAAACTGGGTAATAATATTGTAGCATAGTTCAGCAGCTTTGCATTCTTTCTTTTCTTTACCTTTCACATTTAAGGTCAGACTGCAAGTTGATGATTACATTTAATATTGGGTTTGTTTTCATTTTTGCTTTGCTTTTTAAGAAGTATGGCATCCTTCTGGTTACTAGATCTTCTGCCACGAACATTCTTTTAAGAATCACTGAAATTACCATCTATCCTAATTTAACTTGAAATTGAGAAAATAATTTGCAGTCAGTTTTCAACATTCTGTCACTTACATATTTATGTCAGACCTTCGAGGTTGGAAATGGAAACAGCAGCTTCTGAAACTAGTCCCTCAAAAAATAAAAATGTAAGTGAAGGAGTGTCAGAAACTGACTGATTAATTGATTTGGAACTATTACTAAATTCCTCCAAACATGCATAATTAAACCTGATTAACTTGAGTCAAGTTCCAGCTGATGATAAGAGCAAAAGCTCTTGAAACATGTCCTGTGAAAAAACAGTGTAAGTGAAGCAGTGTGTCAATATCTTCTCGATTCACTTTTGTGCTAAGCTGTGCTTCACTGTCTCTACGCTTCTTTCAATTTTAAACTTTGGATACATAATTAACTTGAAATATTTTTTCTTATTCAAACGCAACCGCACCATTAATAACTTCTCTGTAACAAGGGAATATGCCACCAATGATTAAGTCTGGTTGCAGGATATAAACAGCCCATGTAAGAAGAAACACTACTACAATAATGATTAACTTACTGTAATCCAACCACAAGAAAGTTATCACATAAGCCTCCCCCCCCCCCACATCGCATATTTCCCTCCCTTATGACTTTTCATCACTAAAAATTATTTACCTATTAAACATCACATAATTCTCTCTCCTGATTCGTTCTTATTGGAACAGTCTTCAAATAACTTGATAATGGACAACAATCAATGCAGCGGCACTTGTCACGGACAACAATGGGCACAGTGCTTGCCACAAAAATACATGTATTGCCATTGTCACAACATATCGTATTGAAATGTGGAGTTGCAGACATTTTTCTAAGTCAGTTTGTTACAAGTCGTCATAATGTCGAAATATTCAAACTACACGGCAAAATTTAAATTAAATATATTATCTTACGCCGATAAAAATGGGGTGAAAGCTGTAGGAAGACAGTTCTACATTGATTCTAATTCAATACGGTATTGCTGGAGACGAAAAGTTAAACTCAATGGTGCAAAGACACGCTCCAAATCTTTCTATGGGCCTAAAACAGGAAAATATCCTGAAATTGAAGGCAGCGGGACCTCATCACCTGACTCCAGGAGGCAAGATAAAGAAGCCATCAATACCGACGATGTGCGAGTGGATAATCCATACATGGGAGAAAATTAGTGTCGATATTGTTAAGAAGAGTTTTAAAAAAACTGGAATTTCTTGTGCCATTGATGGCTCTGAGGATGACAAATTGTGGAATAGTGAAGATGAAGATGACATGTTATCTGAGTAAGATATAAATGAAAATAGTGATGATAGTGAGAAAAGAAACAATGAAACAATACATTGTCGGCCCAATGAAGCCGTGGTATGTATCCAGTTCATTCACAAATTACTGTATACCTATATAACTTTACATAATACCACATGGTTTCCCTTCCTTTCTGAATTCCTAGAAGCACCACTCGCATAATTCACTCCCTAGTGTTTTCAAGCAAATTTTTCGAGAAAAAAAGGAGGGGAATTATGCAATAAAATACGGTATCTAGGGACAGAGGCAGGGGGATAACATGAATCCTTGTGTCCTTATATTGCAATAGTGCTAAGTTTACAGTGTAGGTCTATATGTAATTTCTGCTTGACAATTACTGCATTGACATAATCTTGAACTTGATCCTTTGTGCAGCTTATTTCTTCAGCATCAAGTGTACTTTATACATTTCTCTCACAGGAGAAACCTGGTTGTAAAACAGTATTATGCTAATACATGCTCTTTAATTATTGTCTACTGTATGGCTGTAAATGAAATAAAAACTACTGCATTTGTCAAATTTTGCCATAACTCTTATTATATATATATCAGCTTTTGCTAAAGCCTTGTGAACTGGCATACTTCTGAACATATATTTGTTGATTTTTGCTAAAACAAGTTTCACAGTATGATTTGGAATGTCAAAATTATGTTGTTATAATGTATAAATCAATTTAAAAAATTGCATCCATCAAATTTTGAAAAAACACTTCTCAATCAGTCATTCCTTCTTATAAATAAACAAGACTGACTTGGATTGATAGAGTCGACATGAAAAATTCAATGCCACGGCTGGGGTTTGAACCACGGATCTACTGGTTTCCGTCTAGTCGCTCTTACCCATTGAGCTACCATGGCCAATTTGCCGTCATGACATTAAATTCTCCAACTGACTCATATATTTCCCCGGTAAACCACTAGGGGCTCTTGTATCCGAGATACACCGTTTGTGGTGACTTACTATTGTAAATACTTGAATCCCAGGCTTCATCATTTAACTCTTATTACTTAAGTTAATTGATGGAAATTATTCATTTCTTCACACTAGCCATATACAGGCTAAGGTATTGGATTGATAAAGGCGGCATGAAAAATGCAATGCCACGGTCGGGATTTGAACCACGGATCTACTGGTTTCTGTCCAGTCACTCTTACCCGTTGAGCCAGTTTGCCATCATGACATTAAATTCAAATTCATGACGGCAAATTGTCCATGGTAGCTCAATGGCTATGAGCATCTGGATGGAAACCAGTAGATCCGTGGTTCAAATCCTGGTTTACCAGGGAAATATATGAGTCAATTGGAGAATTTAATGTCATGACGGCAAATTGGCCATGGTAGCTCAATGGGTAAGAGCGACTGGACGGAAGCCAGTAGATCCGTGGTTCAAATCCTGGCCGAGGCATTGAATTTTTCATGTCGGAAAAATTCAATGGGTGTCAGACGTCTGGCTGTTACCCCAAGCCCAAAAGCGCTCAGTAAGTGAGTTTTATAGTAGGTTAGGGTGTCAGGAGTGTGTACCCGGCCCTAACCCAAACAAGTCAGACAGCTCCCGGGTCCTCGTCCCCCAACCGTGGGCAATGGAGGGACTTTATAGTTCTTTCATCAGTGGAGAGGAGCAAATTAATTTCAAAATGTCATCGAAAGATAGAGGGAGAAGTGAGAGTGATAAAGAGGCTGATTTATTCACTCCGAGGAAAACACTATCTAGATCTCCTGTGAGAAAAGATTTTGAAGAGAGCAGCAGAAGTGCAGAGGAAGTAGTCATACAGAAGGGAAGAAATATGGCAATTTCAGAAAATTCAGAACTGACAGAATTAATGATAGAGATGAATACGATTGTGGCAACTGAAAAGAATTTGATGGTTGTGAAGAAGCAGAAAGCACTAGGTATTCTGGCCAAGATCAATGAGGCATATGATAAACTAAGGATGAAACCAACTGGAAGCAGAGGCAAATGTATTGAAGAGTGTGAAGCCACCAGAAGTTATGTCGTATGCAACACTCGCGAGATTACGAAGGTTAGCTAGCAGAGTAGAAAAGGTCCAGAAAACTGCACAGAAGCAAGGGCATGTGCTTTTGTAAGTTCAGAGAAGATGAAAGATCTGAAAGAGGTGCAATTGATTGTAACAAGTAATCTCAAACCAGCAAAGGAGGGAAACAAAATTAATAGCATAAGAGCTACAAGAAGTAATGTCTTAATTGAAACTGAGAGTAAGGAGGACATAGAAAAGATAATAGTAAAAGTCTGGAGAACAAAGATCTTAAGATGGAAATCCCTAAGAAAAGAAATCCACTGGTTATAATGTATGGAGTGCTAGTAGGAGAAGAAGAAAAAGAGCTGAAGAAAAATATTTATGAACAGAACTTTAAAGGAATTATGACGTGGGAAGAATATGACAGGCAGTTAAATTTCCGATTTAGGA
The DNA here is from genome assembly GCA_030765055.1 of Mantis religiosa. Lineage (NCBI taxonomy): Eukaryota > Metazoa > Arthropoda > Insecta > Mantodea > Mantidae > Mantis > Mantis religiosa. The sequence goes on along the minus strand of CM060950.1, from coordinate 342,628,636 downwards.
CTGGGAGGAGGAATCAACAAACTGTGTATCACGTCATGAAAGTATCCCCTAAATTAAGACTGATGATGGTGCGAAGTCAGAAAGTCTATGTAGGATTACAGGCTGTAACGGTGTAGGATTTCGTGGTGGTTCCCAGGTGCATGAAGTGTCAAGATCTAGGGCATATTGCAAAGTTTTGTCAGGAGAAGGGATCAGTCTGTGCACACTGTGGTGAGATGGGACATGCTAGAAAAGACTGTGCAAAGAAAGATCCAATTGGTATTCCATGTACGAATAGACAAAAAGTATGTGACTTAAAGAATTGCCAAACTTATAAAATGTACTGGGAGAGGCAAATAGCAAGAATAGATTATGGAAAGGAGTAATAGAGGAAATAGAATAGTGGATAGTGATAAAACCCATGGACAGAAGTACATGAGAGTAGGGCAATTGAATGCGCAACGGAGTTGACTGGTAATGCAAGAAGTGAGAAAGTTATCCAAGGAGATGGGAGTGGATTTAATTTGCATACAGGAGCCTTATACCATAAAAGGGAAGTTACCATTTATGCCGGTTATGGCGAGAGTGGTTACGTATGGCCCAAATACACAAACAGCAATTGTGGTATTCAAGAGGGAGATACAACTACTACAGCTAACTCAACTTGGAGATGAACATCTGGATTGCATTGAAATTACATATAAAGGCATTTGTACTGTAATATGTAACCAGTATTATCAGTATAAAGATGATATTGAAATCTTCTTCTTCTGCACTTCACGACATGGGCAGAGTGCCCGTTTCGTCTCACAATAATTGCTCCTTCCATCACTTTTTGGGTCTACCTACATCTCTCTTTCCTTGTGGCTGATATTGGAATGCAATCTTAGGCAGTCTTGTTTCGGACATTCTTTGTACATGCTGCATCCATTTCTTTTGATATTTTTCAATTTTGCTACTTATCGAATCTACGTTGAATTCCTTTCTTATGTCTTCATTCCTTATTCTATCCAACCTTGTGCATCCCTTTGTTTTCCTTAAAAAGTTCATCTCTGCACTTTGAATTTGGCTCACTTCCATAAAGTAGTGCAGGGACTGCCATTGTTTTGTACAACTTTAATCTTGTATCTCTTCTTGTTTTATTTCTCAACGTTCTATGCACTGTTCCACAAATCATTTGGAATGTTGCAAGCTTTTTGCTCACATCTCTGTCTGTTTTCATCATATAATTAAGATTACATCCTAAATAGCTGAATTCTTTTAGTTGTTCTAGTGGTTTGTTGTCTAAAATTATTTTTGATCTTATATGTTGTTTTCCCCAAAAGGCCATTATCTTAGATTTTTTCCGTCGATATTTTAAGATCATACTGTTGGCATACTTGGTTCAAGTGGTGTAGTGCATATTGTAATTTATCCTCCACTTCTTGTATTAAAACCACGTCATCTGCATATAGTAAAATATTTAAAACTTTGTTCTTATTTATTTTTATTCCTGATTTAATAATACTTTTCCAATTTTGGTTATGTCATTTACATATATATATATATATATATATATATATATATATATATTAAAAAGAGTAGGTGATACACTGCACCCTTGTCTTACGCCTCTATTAATTAAAATTGGTTCAGTTTTATGAACTCCTGTGTTTATTATTATTTTGGAGTTGCTATATATATTTTTGATTACTTTAATTAATTTTTGTGGATATCCACTATTTTCCATAATTTTCCATAGCTTTTCCCTATTAACAGTGTCAAATGCCTTCTTGAAGTCTAGGAATGCCACATGTGTTTGTAAATTATACTCTTGTCTTTTCTCAATTATTTGTTACAAAACAAATATATTATCTGTTGTCGATCGTCCTGTTCTAAAGCTGCTTTGTTCTTCCTCTATTAATACCTCGGCTATTCTTTTCAATCTTTTATTTATAATTCTTGCATACACTTTAGGCCACGCCGTGGCTCAGTGGTTAGACCGCTTGGCTCTCACCAAGGCGGCCCGGGTTCGATCCCAGGCGACCGCAAAGTGAGATTTGTGGTGGACAACACGGCGTTGGGGCGGGTTTTCTCCGGGACCTCCGGTTTCCCCCGCCATCTCATTCCACCGGTGCTCCATCTTCATCTCATGCATGATCAGTGTCACCGCCTGCGGTGCCGTATGTAGTAAAAGCGGGCGTTAAACACTACACATTTCATTTTGCATACACTTTATAGGCTGTGTTGAGAAGACTTATACCTCAGTAATTTTGGCATTCTCTCCTGTCTCCTTTTTTAAAGATGGATATAACTTCTGCATTATTCCACATGTCTGGAATTTTACACCCCTTCCAACATTCATTTATTACGTGCAATAATCTTAAATGCAGTATTATACCCCCATATTTAACAGTTCCATATTTATTCCGTCTGGTCCAGTTGCTTTTCTATTTTCACATTCCTTAAGTGCTTCTAGTAATTCTTCCATTGAGATCATGTCAGCTTGTATGTTCATTTCTTCTTCGTTAATTATCTCATTCTCTTCATTTTGTTGGCACCGCAATGATGTATAATGTTCAATCCATCTTTTTGTTTCTATAGCGTTAATTCTTACTGTTTCTTTTTCAGCTTTGTTTAATAGTCGTATCACTTTATATGAAAACTGCTGTGTACCATGGATATCATTCTCTATATCACTTATAAACTTATTCGACGATTGCTGGTGCGCTTCTCTAACTATTATTTTTGCTTTGTTTCTTTTTTCCACATATATTTCTCTGGCATGATCCGACTTTTGTTGTAGCCACTGTTTATATGTTTGTTGTTTCTCTTTTATTACTGCTTCTATTTCTTCATTCCATATTCGTAAACCTTTTTTACTTCGGAATTTGTTCTTTTTTCCTAAGCATTCCTGAGCTGATTTTTCAATGCAATTCTTAATATTCTGCCATTCTTCATCAATATTATCATTAGTCTGTGTTTCTAATAAATATTGGCTTAACCTCTGTTGATATAATATTTTTATGCTTTCTTCTTTTAACCCTTTCACCGATATGGACGTCATATGACGTCCAAGTTAAAATGCCCCAAACCGATATGGACGTGTATAGACGTCCTGGGCATACATGTATTTAATGCTCATTTAACGCCAATTATTTTAATCTTGCTATTTTAAAATAAATTTAAATTAGTTCTATAAGGAATGTAAATGTGCCCTTAAAGGTTTCTTTTTGAATTGTAACCTCCAAAACTAGATAAACACCCAAGGGCACATCTGCAGATTCACACCAAATAATATTGGTTTCCTTGCAAACTTCTTTTTCGCAACACACTACACATTTTCGAAATGGTTGCGACTTTTTTGGTTGTGGGTGGTATCCTTTTAGGAAAGTGTTTTCTCTCAAGTATGAGGTGGTGAATTTCCTACCCTCTAGTATAAAGAGGCCTCTGAGTATTATAATACTCAATTAGGTTACAAGCTCTTTATACGCGCAAGTACAGGTAGATGAATGTCTTGCATGAATTTACAGTTCTGAAAATTACTAAACAACTGTGCATAGTTACACCCAGTCGTATAAAAATACTTTTTTTTTTTTTTATCATTTAACTGTTTTCCGTAAAGAGGGATAGCTAGTAATAGCTGATCCACATCACCCATATTTGACCCGCCATTTCCCCAAACAATGGAGTAGCTAACATGCCATCTGTAGACCAGCACACGTCACTGCTACGTAAGTACTAAAGATTTCCTCCATAATCATACAACAAATCCTCCAGATTTTCTACAGTAATATCAGAAGCCTGTACACATCATACCCAATTTAACAATTTCAAATGTGCCGTTCATTTAGCTCTTGATAGCTATAAGAAATCACTCTGAACACAAAGAGATTATAAATAACTAAAATACAGAGCGAAAACAGCTGCATAAGGCTACTAGAAACCTTGGTTGAGAAACACTGTAATAACAGATGCTGACAGAGAGTTTTCTTTCCAGTGTGTGAGTGTGTAACGCAATATATTCTCGTATGATTATCGCTTGGTATAGCATAAATAAACTAAACTTGAACCAGAGAAGTTGCTTGCTTAGCTATACATACATACATTGGCTCGTATAGACACAAAACAAAATGATTCAAATGTTAGGCGCGTTCGGCACAAAGAATGGCTTTTGCTACAGTGAAACAAAGTAGTGAAATTTCAACAGTTTATTAATGTAGTCTCTACTTAATTGTTACTGTAGGGTTATACTGCCTTTAATGAGTTTTAAACCAGTTTTTGTTTTGTTTAAATAACTTAATAAATACAGAAGATACGGAATTGTATCTGTGATGCATTTTTACAGCATTTAACAATTTAAATGTCCTGTTCTGTTTATTGGGTATCTGTTTCCAGCCCCTGAAGGGTTTAAATGGCCATCGGCGAAGCGGTTAATAAGTATACCTTATATACTTCTTCTTTAATTGCTTTTTTTTTAACAACATTCTTTTTCCATTTTGCCCATAGCAAAATTTTTGTCATGACTAAAAAATGATCAGAATTTATTTCACATCCTCTATATACATCTTATATACCTGACATCTTGCAACTGTGGTTCCATTTTATCGTTTATCAGAACATAATCTATTATGGATCTTAATCCTCTTGCACTCCATGTATATTTATTTATATCTCTCTTTCTAAAAAACGTGTTTGTAATTTTTAATTTATTACTACTTGCAAATTGTCTGAGCTGTATTCCGTTAACATTCAGTACTTCTTCTCCAAAGGATCCCACTATATTTGGGATGGTCGTTTTGCCAACTCTTGCATTGAAATCTCCGCACACTACGATGTAATCATTCTTATTAATTTTGTCATATATCTTTTGAAGCTCTTCATAAAACTGTTGTGTTTCCTCCTTCTTTCCTTCTTCAGGGGTGTAAATTCCAACTATTGTTAAATGTCCTCTATCTATTTTCATCCTTAGTGTTATTCTTTCACTCTCATACGTGTAGAACTCAATTTTAGATTTCCATTTATTATGTATTAGTATCGCAACTCCGCTTCTTACTCTTACATTCTGAGCTACAGCGCTATAGAACATAGCATAATTACTTAAATCTTTTGATCCTTTCAGTTTTTTCTTAGTTTCCGTTATTACAGCAATATCTATCTTTCTATCTTTGAGTATCCTTTCCAGCTCTGTCTCTTTATTTCCAAGACCCCTTACATTCCATGTAACTAAATTTAGCCTATCAGATATTCCAAATCGTTTATCCTTTTTCCTTGCCAGTTGTTGACCAATAAATCCATCTGGCTGTTTATTGTGAGAAGACTGAGTAACTTGAATTTCCTGTGAAAGGGTTACCAGCCCCTTGCACAGTAGATTTTCTGAAATACACCTGGAAAAAACTGCAGATGAAATAGGGATGTTTCCCAAGAAATCGATCATCTTAACTCTAGATGCCAATGCAAAATCCAAGTTATGGTGGAGCAAAGTACAAGATGAGAGAGGATAGAAGTTAGAAGAACTCATAATTTGTAATGGACTGGATATTATAAATGAGCCAAATAACCCTTTCACATTTGAAAACCATGCTGGAGCCTACGAGAATATAGATGTAACGTGAGGTACAGGGTACATGACAACAAAAATAGTGACATGGCTTGTAGGACAACACCTGACAAACAGTGATCATAATCTGGTCTATTTAGATGTCGGAATGCAGGACAAAGCTGGATACTGCGGTAGACCTACTAGGTATAATATAAAAAATGTAGATTGGAATCTTCTAAAAGAAAATTTTACACTACCAGACTACCAGGAAAATGGGAATGTAGACCTGCAGGAGATTATTCTTACCAAAAATATCCAGGATGCAATGAAGAATTCCTTGTTAAAAGTGAGGTACAAAAAGTAAAATAACTGCATGTGGAACGAGAAAGTAGAAATATTGAGGAAAAAAGCTAGGAAAGCCAGACGAATATATCAAAAAAGCATGGTAGCAGGTGAAATTTGAGAATATATACAGAAATAAAGGAAAAATATAAGGAAGAGCAGGACATGTTGAGGAGCAAATCCTGGGAATTCTTTGTATAAGAAAAGCTGATGGACACTGCTTGGGGGATGCCATATAAACTTGTAATGGAAAAAGTAACAGTGCTTGAAGTCATATCGACACTGAAAAAGGATACTGGTGAGAAGACAAAGACCTGGGTGGAATCTGTGAATTTTCTGCTACAAAAAAATTTTGCCATCTGACACTCATGAAGATGACACGGAAAAACACAAAGAGAAGAGAAAAATGATGTTGACAGAAATAGAAAATGATAATGTAATGTTTCCTTTCGATATATTGGAAGTAAAACTCGGCTTGCAAGAAATGAGACAGAGGAAAACACCTGGACTGGAAGGGATACCTGTGGAAGTATTACAGAATCTAGTAGAAACAGTATCACCATACTTGTGTAACCTATTCAACCAATGTCTCATTGTAGGGCGAGTCCCATATTGTTGGAAAGAGGCCAACTTAGTCTTTCTCTGGAAATCAAAAGATAAAGACCCAGCTGAACCGAAAACCTATAGACCGATCTGTTTACTAAATGTAGTGGGAACGCTTTTTGAAAAATAAATACATAAAAGGGTCTCTGAATTTCAATTAATGATAGGTATGTCAGATAGGCAATATGGTTTCCGAAAGGGTAGATCGACAGAGGATGTGACAAGCTCTGCGTTGGAGGTAGTAATGCACACAGAAGCTAAAGAGGTTTTAAGTGGGTTTCTGGATATTTCCGGTGCGTTTGACAACATGTGGTGGCCAGAGTTGTTTCGTATTCTTAAAGAAAAAAGATATTGAAGAACTCTGCTTAAATACCTGAAGGATTATTGTAGTAACAGAAAGTTGAAAATTGTCGGAGAGGATAGGATTGTATATAGAGAAATAACTAACAGATGCCCTCAAGGATCAGTCCTAGGGTCATTGTTCTGGGACATCTTGACGGAACCCCTGTTAAAGAAACTGGATGGAATGAAAGAGGCAAGGTCCGTATATGCATATGCAGATGATATAATGGTACTGATTAAGGGAAATAGTCATTTGGAGTTGGAGAAGACGGCGGTAATAACACAAATTGTGGAAAATTGGTGCAAAGGTTGCAAAATGCAGGTAGCTCCCACTAAATCTTCTTATATGGTCCTCAAAGGGTCTCTAAAAGAAATCCCAAAGTAAAGATTTACAACCAGAGTATATCCAGAGTAAGAGAATTCAAGTAATTAGGTATTACAATAGATGAGAAAAGAAACTTTGATGCGCACATACAAGGAATAGGAATTAAAGCGGCAATTGCAACATCCACACTGGCTACAATTGTACAACGAAACTACAGAATTCCCCTTGACGTAGTAAGAACATACTACATGAGTATAATGACAGGAATTATAGCATATGGAGTGGCTGTTTGGGCAAATAGGCTACTGGTAACTAAAAAATGTTCAAAAACTTAGAATGGCTTAGAGAGGTTTCCTTTTAAGAAGTACTGAAGCATTTGGTACAACTCCCACTTTGGCTTTACTATAAGTCCTAGCAATTTGGCCAATGGACTTGTTAGTGAGATATAGAGGTGCGTGCTACTGGTTGAACTGCAAAAACCTAGAAAAGGTAGAAGATATAGTAGGAAGGTGTCTAGCAACCAGAAGGGACATAAGAAATGAATTAATCAGATTATGGCAAGCGGAGTGGGACACTATAGAAACAGGACACCAGGTTTACAAACTATTTCCCAATATTAGAGAGAGACTGCGTCTTACCCAGATAAAACCTAGCAAAGGACTTATTCAGTATATTACTGGGCATGGTCTCTATGGATTGTACTTACAGAATATTAACAGATACAAAAATGATAATTGCAAAATCTGTGAAGAGAGAGACACACCAGAACATGCCATATTCGAATGTCTAAAGTATCACAATGTGGTAAGAGATGGTAGAGTTGAATTAGCAGGAGAAAACATATGGTGCATGCTAAGAACGAAAGATGTCGGAACTCTACAAACAATGGCAGATGAAGTCTCAGAGTGGGACAGACTGGAGTACACTGAAGCAAGAAGATTGGGGAGAATAAGAACAAATAGACTACGGCCATTGGAAGTACGATAACCTCTGCGTAGATCTGCAAGGATGCAGGAGTTGGAGAAGTCACGTCTTCATGGTATGGAGGAAAATGATCAGGACGCTTTGGACGAAATGGATAAACAACAATGGACCAGGAGAAGACATAACTGGGCCATGGAAGGCAGAATTGAGGAAGATTAAGTGTAGAAACCTCCGGTGAAGAGGAATTAGACCAGAGCTATGGATAGCAGTTAGGTGTTAGAGTTACGTATGTATCATGACTGAGAGAAGTCTTGTAAGCTACTTTGTAGCATAGGCTAGTTAGTTAGGTATAGGATAGCTAGGTTTAGTTGTTATCTGCAGATATTGTGTTTCATAAATAAATTATGTAAATACAATTGAAAAAAGTATTAAGATGAGAAGCTACACCCTAGCACAAAAGTGAAACGAAAAGATATTGACACATTGCTTCACTCACACAGTTTATTCACAGGACATGTTTCAAGAGCTTTTGCTCTTATCATCAGCTGGTACTCGATTAGTGCAACTTGTGGTGGTTTCCTCTTTCTCCATATTGTCAGTAGATGGCGTGATGTACTTGTCAAAGATGTCCGGTGGTGGAGTTTCAAAATTCATGACTCTATGACGATTTTTGTTAATGAAGATTTTTTCCCATACGTAAAGGTCTATGGGGTGATTAACATATTTTATTAGAGATGTTTCCAAGTTGGTGTCATGTCTAGTATTCAAAAAATGAAAAGCCACTGCTGATTTTTCTGTTTCACCATTTTTAATGTTTCTTATATGTTCTTTAGTTCTGATGTTAATATTTCTTTTTGTTTTTCCTATATAAATTTTAGGGCAAATTTCACATTTGATCTCATAGGTTCCTGGTTTTTCTTTGGTAGTGATTGAATTTTTGGGAGGGCCTTTTAACAAATTTCTGATATTAAACCTATTTTGAGGTGCAAGAGTTATGTTGTGTTTTGAGAAGATTTTTTGGAATTTATTATAGGCTGATGGATGGATGCCCTAAAATTAATATAGGAAAATTTATAGGAAAAAACTTGCATTAAAATTTATATAGGAAAAACAAAAAGAAATATTAACATCAGAACTAAAGAACATATAAGAAACATTAAAAATGGTGAAACAGAAAAATCAGCAGTGGCTTTTCATTTTTTGAATACTAGACATGACATCAACTTGGAAACATCTCTAATAAAATATGTTAATCACCACATAGACCTTTCTGTATGGGAAAAAATCTCCATTAACAAAAATCGTCATAGAGTCATGAATTTTGAAACTCCACCACCGGACATCTTTGACAAGTACATCACACCATCTACTGACAATACAGAGAAAGAGGAAACCACCACAAGTTGCACTAATCGAGTACCAGCTGATGATAAGAGCAAAAGCTCTTGAAACATGTCCTATGAATAAACAGTGTGAGTGAAGCAATGTGTCAATATCTTCTCGATTCACTTTTGTGCTAATTTGTGCTTCACTGTCCCTATGCTTCTTTCAAGTTTATACTTTGAGCTATACCCTAGTTTAGATTCTAGATACTAGGGTGATAGTAACACAGATCTTTTTTTTTTTTTTTTTGTCGACTATCAATCCAATACCATAGCCTGCATATGGCTAGTGTGAAGAAATGAATAATTTCCATCAATTAACTTAAAAAAAAGACTGATTTAATTACAAAACATGTTTTGGTATGTCTGAATCCTAGAAAATCCTAGATCCTTCAGGGATTTGGGACAAACATTGCCTTCTACCCTTCCCCACCCCACCTCCACAAAAAAATCCAGGACTGTCTGAGATCATAGTTATGAGTAGTCCATAATTGTTTCTGTAAAGCTTCTCCTTTCAGTAAAAATGTTGTTTGTTTCTCTTTGATTTCCATTTGATTTGCTACAGTAAAATTATTTTCTGTTCATTTAGCTGCATAAATGCTATGATCAAGTAACAAATCAATTTTATGTATTCTATAAAAATAATAAGAAATACCAAAAAGACAATTTCAAAATTCAGTTGCATGAGAATGGTCTTGCAATTTTTATAGCTGAATAAAGTAAATGGTTTATTAAATTTAACTTAAAAGAGAAAGATTTTAAAGGTCCTGTTAACTTAAAATCAAGTGACTTTCAGAATAAACACATAAGATTGAATTATTGCCAGGAACATATAACTTCAACTGCAACCGTACAGATAAACACGGAAGGTTCAGATTTTCACTCAAATCTCTAAAACTGGCCCAGTAGCTCAGTCAGTAGAGCACCTGCCTGCTGTGTGAGGGGTACCAGGTTCGATTCCCAGCTGAGGTGTAGATTTTTCTTCAACCAAGATGATTCCCCATCTTCCCCAGAGTCAGGAAGTATGAATGAGAGTGCAAATGTGTGCGTGATCTCATGATTAAAAATCCAAAGTACCAGCAACCCAACGTCTACGAGATAATACCATCGCCAATAGGCAATATATTCGAAAGGAGAACTGCTGCCTAGAGCACCATTATAGTTTAAAGGCGGGGTATAAATGGAACAATGAATGAATTCCTGTAATTCCTTAAGTGGAACATAGGGCCTTCTGAACCATGCAACCTTGAGACCCGTAGGCAACAGGTTGAGAATCAGAGGTTTTCTGATCAGAGAGATTCCGGGATGAGTGATCAGCCCAATGCCAGAAGTGAAGGTATGAGAGATGAGGTGATAGGGAAGATAATGATGGAGCAATCAGTGGAATGCTGGTGGGGGAAACTGGAGGACCCGGAGAAAACCCATCCCAGCACCATGTTATAAATGGAACACAAAAAAAAAAGAAATTGTAAATATCATCTATTTAAATAAATTTTCACCTGAAAATGCATTAATTAAATTAACTGGGCCTTTAAATACCACTATGGATACTGTAAATGCCTAAGCCTTACTTTACAAGTAGAACTTGACTAGGAATACCAGCTTAATACTGTTTTTAAGCCCACACAAGCTAGGGTGTCTTGCAGAAATTTTTTCTTAGGTCCAACATCATACCAGCTGAAATGTGTGCTGAGATGCAATGAATAGCAGTGCAAGTAACCTTGATAGTTGCAAAGTCATTTACTACCAACCTTGGCACCAATGCCCGAGACATATGCGTTGTAGATGACATTAGAACTGCATGTGTGTCCAACACATATGCCACTGTTGGAAGTAAACTGCCTTTAGCATTTATTGTGAAAATGAATATCCTGATCAGTCTGGTCATTCAGTAAATAAACTATGTAACTGTAACTTGTGTTTCACTGCTATGGCTAGACTCATTAATATTGCTAATCTTGCACCATTGTGTCACAATAAGGAACAATGTGTGAAGTTCGTATATAACAAAAGTTTACAAAGAATGCTTATGTTATATGGGGAGTGTGATGCCGCCTTTCACCCAGTTAGAAAATGGAATCGGAGATACAGGATATTTTCGTGTAGGCGAGGGCATGAGCATTTCTCGGAATCTATGACAAAGGATACTTGGTTCGAGAACTCTACGTTACCACTGTCCGAGTACTCTAGTTATGCTTAGATATCCCCATGCATTCTCTTACAAACAAACTGTTGTTCACTGTTCATTGGAGACACAAGCATAAGCCACAGAACAATATCTGATTGGTTTGGTTATTCTGAGGAGGTGTACATATGCTCATGGGACAACAAATATAACAGCAGGGACAAAATTGGTGGTGCCGGCCATATCATACAGATCAATTAATGTAAAATTGGAAGGAGGAAGTATCATTGCGACAACATTGTGGAAGGAAACTGAATCCTTGGGCTGACTGACGTGATTGCTCACAAAGTACGGATAACAATATGCCCCAATAATCAAAGAGTTGTTGCCATCCGCTTTGCTTTAATTGAGGAACAATCCACACTGACTACTGGGGTAGATACAATGGCTTAATGACTGGATTTACGCAGCTCATCTTAATGTAAATCACAGCCTGCAATTTGTGAACCCAAGAACAATTGTCCAGACTAACAACATTGAGTTACACTGGCGATCTCTTCAGTATTGCCTCTCAAGGGGCAGTGTCCAACAGAATCAAATGGATGTACATTTAACAGAGTACCTGTGTTACCAAGACTGCAAAAACAGGAAAGCTGATCCATTTAAAGATCTGACATCTGGGAGATTTACCCTGTGGTTTAGTTAAAACATTAGTTAGTTTAGATAATGGTTTAGTTATACTTTTGATCATTGAAAAGTTTGTCCAGTTCATGTACTAACTAGTGTTTTTAACATTGGCAACAAAGAGCAGGATGATTGTGGGAGCAATGTTGGCAGCAACCAGGCTATGCACAATAAGTACATTATTTGGAATTAGATTTTATTTGTTTTATTTCAAATGAATTCATGTATATTTAAGATTTACAGTATTTAACATGGTTTTTTATGTCTCAATGATACTATATGCGCACGTTTTCTTGAGCGCTGGTTTTACAGTGTAGTGCGGGCAGGAGGGAAGAAGAAAGAGCTAACACGCTCTTGTTTTTGCAGTGTGGTCAACCTAGAAGAACACAATTCAGCAAAACCACGAGTAAGATAAGCAAGGATATACGCGAGATATGGGGACAAACAGTAAATTGAACTTGATCTGATAAGCTGTAAGTTTATATACTTACTATACATATGAAACACATAAAAGTAGAAAACAAATATTATGACAGCTATAAATACTCACACATTTGCTTCGGAATTCTTTGATTTCCGATTCCGGTGAATCACTTTCATTGCTGGTATCCTCTGATTTGTTGATGATAATTTCATCAATTGCATTTTCTATTACACTATAGTTTCTTCAATATTGCATTTCCAGCTCGTTTCTGCAGATTTGTGGCTGACATATCACCAGCAACATTGCATCCTATGAAAACATTCTTTATTGTTGCCCAGGCCAGCTCTACTGCATTAAGATCATGGTTATACGATGGTAGAAAAAGAATAGTGTGTCCCCTTTCGAGAACCATAACATCCACAACATATGTTTGTTGTAAACTGGTTAGCTAATTAACCTAGAAATTGCTCAAAACAAAATATGGCGCACGTGTAAAAGCCACTAGATGTCAGAGTGTACAGCGTATTTCATGTTTCAAAGTTGTCATCTGTGTTTGCGGAGTTATACGAAACCTACCAAATGAGGACTTGGAACCCAAACACCCAAGAAAACTTGCTCATATAGTATTTGTGAGTTCTTATACAATGCAATATTGCTAGTGAGTTTGGAAGTTAGAAAAAAGTTTTGCGGAACGTAATGGAAATAAGATCCTTAGGGTTCTTATATTTCTTATATTTTGGAACTGCTATCTGGAAAACTTTGGAAGTATTTCCTTTTTTCAGAAAGCATGACTTTATGATTAAGCTTTTCATAGTTTTATAATTTTTATCCATAATTTGTTATATTTAGAGATCCTATTTGTGATGTTAAAAGCTTTTCAAAGTGGGCTTAAAACACACAAAGTGGCTATTTTGTGATAAAAATGTGGTCCAAAAGTGGAATTTATTTTTTAAACTGCATAGTCATGTTGGATGTTAACAAACGAACGAACAAATGAACGAATGAATGAACAAACAAATAAATGAATGAGTGAAATCAGTTTCTATCTTCTCAAGATAAAGGAAAGTTCTGCAAATAAGTGCACACTAGTATGTGCCCCCAACTAAAGATTTTATTTCAGGCCTTTTGGGTTTTAAACAGATATGTTATCTCCATATGTCAACGTTAGGCTAGTAAATAATTCTGCTCTTTACTATCTGAATAGAAATAACCTTTTTTTACTACCATGCTTCATAGTCCAACTTACCGTTTTCATGTTGTGCCTTTCTAAGGATGAACTAGTTTGTCCTGGTGGTCTGTGATGGGGAGTGGCATTAATGTAGTTTGGTGGGTCTAGGTTAGCCTCTCCATGATCCACAATACCTCCATCACCCTTCCCAAATAACCTTTCAGCTGCAGTTCTGCTGAGAGTTCCTCCAACACCTCGTGGTGGTTTATTGCTACGGTCAATCCTAGGAGGTAACTCAGGAGGACCTTGGCCAGGTGGAGATCTTGTGATGGGAGGACCTTGGTGTTGATGTGGGTGAGGTGGAGGATAATTGAGACACATTGTAGATGATGTTATTGGCTGATCATCCCCATGCCCAGGAGGAGCAAACCCATATTTGCTATCACCCCCTTGCGATCTTCTTTTTCCAAGGGGCAAATTGTGGCTATGACTCCCATGATGGTGATGATGACTCAGTGGATCTGGGCCTCCAAGTCCTCCTGCAGAGCCATTGTGTGTCTCATAGCTCTGAAATGTTGTAATTCTTCACTTGCTTTCATACAGGAGATCATGATAATGTGACAAACACAAAAAATTATCACTAGTATTTTATATAAATTTATACATAACATTATTTTCTTTTATTCTATTACTTCACAGTTAACACTATTATACATCAAGAATGTATCAAACAGAGAGAAGATAAAAGAATGCAAATTGCTTAAGTGCTTCTAATTACTTTTTAACACAGCAAAACATGTACTTCACAGAGTAAAACACTAAAGTCTATTAACTGAACTCTACTGTTGATAACACTACCCAAAATGAAATTTACCTCTGCGAAGATAATGTATTTTTTAGTCTATTTTCATATGTAGATTCTGAAAATGATGCTTAAAATGGCACATCTCGTCACGATTTTTAGATATTTTAAATATACATAATCGAAAAAGAGTTTGCATATCAGCTTGGTAACACGCATGTCCTAGATTGCCCACCCTTGTCCTACATGATTACTTACGCAGGTACTTACAACATGTAAAGATGAAAACATGCTATACAGTTTAACCAGGACTCCACTTCAAAGGACCCTGACTTTCAACCAGAAAATTCTGAAAGTGAAAGAGATTTGGTAAAGCAAGTGGACTTGAATGATTTGGCACATGACTTAAATTTGTCAAAGGAAGAACCTGAACTTCTAGTTCCAGGCTGCAACAATAGAAATTACTTGCATCTGGTACAAAAATTATAGAGTTTCTAAATAGACATCAGAATTTGGAAAATAAATATTTTTCAGTGGAAGAGAATATATGTTTATGTACAGACATCAAAGGTTTAATGAGTTAGCTAGGAATTGAGCATAATCCAGATGACTGGCAATTCATGATAGATTCAACAAAGTTCAGCTTAAAGGCTGTGTTACTTCATAATGGTAACATACTTCCATCTGTTCCAGTTTTACATTCTGTAGGTCTTAAAGAATGTTATGAAAGTATGGCCAAAATTATACGGGTTTTAAAATGTGAGGTGCATTGTTGGAAAATTTGTAGTTATCTTAAATTAATAGGTTTGCTGCTTGGATTACAAGGGGGATTCAATAAATATTGTTTTTTTTGCGTTGTGAGACAGCTCAGATCTGCCTTCACTATCAGGCCTAAAGTACTTACATCTGGTGATTCGCTAACATGTCCCTCACCCTGTGCAAGCGGATTTGCTTCATGCACCTGTTCACTAAATTGCTGGCAATGATCCATCCTTTCTGGCAATTTACATTCACTTCGGAGTCTCATATATTAAAGTATTTTAACTTACAGTTGGTCATCTTGATTCTCTAATGATGTATAGATAGTAGTAGGAAGTTTCTGTTGACCGTCCCTTCGGAGGATGTTCCAGGAACGATGTCCTCTGCTATTGACAGGATCACGTGCCATAAACTCTCAAAATGTGTAAATAAACTTGCACCAATTCGAGCCTCACGTTGGGCGCCATTTTGTAACCAGTTTTTCTATTCATAGCAGATTAGGATGCACCTTAACTCTTTTGAAGACCCAGGTAGGGAAGTCAGATGTAACAGGGTTACTTCGCTGTAGTTTGAATTGTTTCTTGATTATTGTGTCTGCTTAAATATGAGTCATGAGATCTCTTGTTTTCAGGTGTGGTTTCTAGTGACATAAATAAAATTTTAGATAAGTCCAATTTCATAATATTTAATTTCATTGTATAATCTGGATTACATTTTACTCGAACTTTCTTTACTAGTCAATCATGGCAGGTTATCTCCAGCATATCGATAAATCCTTACTTCCTTAATAAATATTTTCTGTTAATTACATAAAATTCCTCACTCCTGCACGTCCTCTCATCACTATTTTAAAACTTTTTATCTTCATGAATCAAGATTACAGAACATATATCTATGAAGATTATTGATTTTCTTTTTCTTAGCAACCATTCGTCATTTTTTTATATTGTCATTACATGGCCCACTAACAGTCAGATCAGAAAACAAAAATTTCCAGCTGGTTATTCATATAAAAAGTTCTAACTAAAATGTATTGTTACAAGTTTCACAATCTGAGCTGTTGTCCATTGTGTATAGTACAGTACAGTGCCTCAACTAAGAATAAAAATGCCTTGTAAGTATAACAAAGCTTTCAGAAATAAATGTGAAATACAAGCGCACAACCTGAGTACGCAGTTATTGCCAATGCTGCAGCAGTGTACGGAGCTTGCAGAAATGATTGAGAATTCCAAGAATCGCAATAGTGAGATGGTAGTCAATGCCAACATGAGTTTTATAGAACTGAGGTTGCTACATGCTGGATCATAAAATTGCATCTATCGACTTTTGCTTTAGCTGAGCA
Source organism: Mantis religiosa (assembly GCA_030765055.1). Classification (NCBI taxonomy): domain Eukaryota; kingdom Metazoa; phylum Arthropoda; class Insecta; order Mantodea; family Mantidae; genus Mantis; species Mantis religiosa. The sequence goes on along the minus strand of CM060950.1, from coordinate 342,611,914 downwards.
AGTGCATCTATCGAATTTTGAAAAAACTGCTGATATTCCCTATGTTCTACACAGGACATGAATCAAATTTTGCAAAATCTGATTTCACAGAATGATGCAGAAGGTAATTTTATTGAATAACGTTTGTACCATATACATGGGTTATATTGCTATTGTAAAGAACTGAATATATAAGTATGACAGGTTACCAAACTGATTAACATGTAATTTTGAAAAAGTGTAAAAAATTTTATTTCTGTTTTTTGACATGTGCTTGGATATGTGTACATATATGTATACCTTAAGTTATTTTCAGATTAAAATAATTTTCCATATTTGGGAACATTTATAACTAGTGTTCACCCATAAAATATGTATATTCAAGAAATTGGTTTTTGGGATAAAATAAGTGTAAGAATGCCACGTATACAGAAGCTATATGCAGGATTCCTAGATTTAGCCACTTGTTGCCATTCTAGAGCCTTATTATTGCTCAAGGTATATATAAAACAAAATCACTGGCTGTTAGCTACTTCCTCACAATACTTGTATTCACTTTCTATATACTTTTATATCCTATTCTTGTATATATAGTAAGTTCTGTTCCATTTATGCACTATTATGATTCCTAAAATACTGTAATCATTTAATTTGGTAAATGTTTGTAGCACAACATGCACAGAAAAACCATTGATAACAACAGCAAGAAGTAACAACTACTGATTTCTGTAGTAATCCCTTACTCTATGAATACAACAGCAAGTTCTTATTATTGACAGCTAACAACCTACTATCTGTTTCAAATAGGATGATGTTTGTCCTTAAGTGCTATTAAGTGAGGTGAGCAACCAATTGGAGTCCTGCGGTGTTGTATTGCATTCTCCCAAAGTGGTATGTGATGAGCGCCAACCTAATCAACCTCTATTAAATACTATTCGCGCTGAGACAAAAATTCAGATTTTACCAAAACTGATCCATGTGGAAGGTAGAGAGTAATGTAACTAACAACTGTAAGAACCCCATATTTTTAGCTCTAACAGTTTACCAAATACAAATAAATAAAGAACTATTATAACAATGCATCGTGACGTAAGCACTGTAATAAATAACATTAACTGTTGGCATATATATTTTTATTTTTTTTATTTATTTATTTAGTGTACTAAGCTATTACAATTGTTGAGCTGCTCGCCAGTATTTGGCCCAGGCCATTAATTGGGGGGCAGCCCATTGAATTACAAAATGTGTAATACACTACTTACATTTCTATTACTACTAACATTACTACCATTACTACTATTGCTTACACACTATTGTTCATTTCCTTTTTTCACAGTCCACTTCTATTTATTTTTCACTTTATCTAAGAACTGTCCTACATTCTTGAGATTATAATTTTACATATATCAGGACTTCGCTTAATTTTTACCCTAACCATTCTTCTTGAGTTATATTAGATTTGACAATATATTTTTTGTATAATGTCTTAATACCTTTCCATATTTTACTTACATTATTTTCAGTAATAGTACTGATTAGTTTGCTGGCATTTCTTTTCCTCCATTGAGATTTTTTATTTTCCAGCAACTTATTATAATAATATTTGCTTAGCAGATATTGTTCTTTCAGTTTAATATTCCCTGATTCTCTCCATTTTACCAACTCCGCTTTTACAATACCTTTATTTATTTTACACTCCTCATCAAACCATGTGTCACTTTCAATAATTTGCCTATTTCTAACTTTCATCTGTTCCCCTGCCCAGTGCAATATGACATTTAAGATATTCATCGCCTTTTCAATTTCAAAGGTTTCCGAGTTATATAGTATCCCATACTGACATATTTTCCCTTGCTCGGAATTTAAAAGACTTTCAAAGTTTGCCTTGTGCTCTTCCTTCCACCTATATCTAACATGTTCTCTTTTAGCTGCTATTCTCTCCCTTATTATGTCAGTTTCCACACTTTGTGATTTGGTTTTAATACACGTTACTAATGGGAAATGACCACTATTGGTACTTATGTTTGACACTTTGAAATTACTCACTATATGTCTAATATTATTGGACCAGAAAACAAAGTCAATTACACTCTGGCCATTTGCATTTATGAAGGTGTATTCCCCCTGCTCATTCTTCACCGTATTTCCCATTAAGAATGTCAAGCGCATTTATTTCACAAAATTCAATGAGTTTTTCACTTCCTCTCTCGACGATCTTGTCCTTGCTACGTCTAATATCATCATTTTTCCCTGTTATGTTATTATTTTCCCAATCATCTGTTAGATTTACGTCACTTTCCCCAATTCTTATATTTAGATCTCCCATTATTATAATCTCTATGTTAATGTAGTTATCCCTTAACCTCTCAATGTCTTTGTCTAAGAGATAAAATATTTCGGGATTATGAAACTGTGAGGAGACTTGCGGGTTATACACTATACCTAAACATATCATGCTGTCATCTAGCTCGTTATCTTCTATTACAACCCAAAGCACTTCTTTATGCCTGGACCATGATTCTTTCATTGTTTTACACAGAGACTTCCTAATAAAGAAACCTAGGCCTCCAGACAGTCTCCCTTTCTTTGCATATGCTTCTCCCTTTCTTCCTACGTAACTAAAACCCCTTATGTCAATGACCTCATCTTTCAACCATGTTTCAACCACTGCTAAATAATCCAGCGTCCCCAAAAAGTGCTGTAAGGTTCCCATATTAATTTTATTTTTTATTCCTTCACAGTTCCAAAATCCTATTTTCCTGACTGACTGCTATTGTGAACCCGTTCTGCCCCTAGACCACACATACTTTTCCAATTTTTTTGCTTTTCAGCTGAATTCCTCCAACAGCTGAGGATCGTTTGTCTTTGTTTATCACCATTATACTTCCATGCGGTGAAGTTATAATATTATGTTCTTCTTCTCCCGCCTCTGCTTTACCTCTCCTCCTGCCTTCACCACCTACCGCCCCCTCCTCTTCTTCTTCACTACTACCATTGGTTTGCGTCCAGCTTCTTTCCCCTCTCTCCAACAGTCCACGTGCTGCCATAGTCTCCTCCCTCCTTGGCGACAGCCACTTTCTCCCGTCTGTTGTTACGGGTGTTGACGTCATCTCCCTGCTCTCCTCACCTCCCTTCTGTCCGACTGAGATTTGATTTCCTTTCGTCTTGTTTGATTCACTCAATGACGTATCCTCTGACGCGTTAGTTGTTACCACGTGCTGTATTACATCATCTCTCTGTTGTGTGCCGGTGCGGGACTTTGGCTCCCTCGTCCCTTCTTGTGTATGTGGTACTTGGCTGGATTTTTGCTGAGTTATTTCCTCCCGTGTAGGTTCCCTGCTCCATACATCCCTCTTGCTCACATACGTTGCGTTCGCTCCTTCTATCCAGAGTTGTAATTTCTGATATATGCTCGTTTACCCGCAGCTCTCGCTTCCATCATCCTTCGGATTAGATTTTGCTTCACGTGTCTTTGGGCTGGTGTTAAATCCTTATTTATGAATATTTTTCTGCCTTTCAACATTTTAGCCCTTCCCAGTATTTCGTAGATTAATTGAGTTGTAGAGAAATGTACAATAATTGGCCTTTTCCCCACATGTCTTCCTACGCGGTAAGCCTCCACTATCTCCCACCCGTGTAGTTCTATTTGTAGTTTTTCTGTCAATATTTGGGACACTTCCTGCCATGGCCAAATACCTCTTCTCTCTTTCACTTCTATAAATACTAAGTTTAGTCTTCTTCTCCTCTCATCTGCTCTTTCCAATTTCACTTTCAGTTCATCTACTTCCCCTCTTATACCCTGGATTTCTTTTCCTACTTCTTCTTTTATTTCCTTAGCTATTTTCTCCAGACTGTTGCCTATTCTTTGCTCCATCCCATCCATTTTATTTATTTTTTCCACCAGATTCTCCAGAATAGTTTGTATTTCCTCTGGTCCAGGATTCTGTTCGACTCCTCCTATTATTAATAACATTAGAATTATACATCCCAGTATTATGCCGCTAACCACCATAGATCTTCCTATTTCCTTTTTCTTGATTTACCTTTGCCTAAACAGCCCTATCCTTGCTCTGTACACTGTAAGCTCATCTCCCATTGTTGCTTCTTGTGCCACTCTTCTGGAGCTCACTGTAACACAACCTTCCTCTTCAACAGCTTGCTTAGCACTCCTATACATATATTTGTAATTACTCAGAACTGAAACGTAAACGTTTGACATGACGTGATAAAAGAATTGCTTTGAATAAGCCAAGGTGTTTGTTAAATTCGATGAAGAGGAAACAGTACACTTCCTGCTGGCCTGGCAGAACGTGTCTGGTCACATTATATCTTTATTTATGAATGGTTCATAATTTCTATTTACTCTAGAGAGTTAAAAATATTGGGCGATGAGGAATACAGAAATCAGCTCAATTTCAAAAATGATCAACAGCTTACTGCTGCAGCATGTGGTGTAGGTAAAGCAAATGTGTCCCGCATTTGTGGGTAGACAAGAAAATCTGATCTCAGTGGTGCCCAAGTGTTTGTGACACCCACAAAACATGTTGGTCCTTTGAAGAGGGTTTAAAATTTAAGTGACTTCGACAAGGACATTGTACGGAAAACTGTGTTCAAGTTTTATGACCCATGTGAATTTCTAATTATACAGAAAATAACTTGCACTCTTAGAAATAAAATGTCATACACTGGATCAAAATCATAGACTTTCAGAATTTTGAGGAATTAAGGTTCAAATACAGAAAGACAAATGATGGGCGTCAATTTTTAATGGAGAGGAGTGACATTGTTGCAGCAAGATTAAAATTCTTACGCAAAATGCAAGAAATTAGATGCGAGACTTATCTAATGGTGGTGCAAGACATCTTTTTCTTAGACGAGACATGGGTACATTAAAACCACACTCAAAAGTCAATTTGGCAAGACTCCTCAAAAAAGGGTGGCCTAAAGGAACCTGTTGGAAAAGGCAGTCGGCTCATCATTTGTCATGCTGAATCTGCTAGGACAGGGTTCCTACCAGAAGGTAAATGGATTTTTCTCTCCAAAGGTACCTCAGACTATCACAAAGAGATGACAGCTGATACATTTAAAGAATGGTTTCTTAACAGATTCTTATATTATTTAGAAGAGGGAAGCGTTATTATAATGGGTAATGCGCCATATCATTCGATTATTGCAAATAAAATATCGAATTCGGCCAGCAGAAAGAATGAAATTGTTGCAAAAAGGGGGATCAACAGATGGCAGTAGCAACTCCAGAACTACCCACACCACTGGATCAAGCGTTAGTCGCATAAGAGCCGATGATGCGAACGATGGTTCGCGAAACATGTCCTCAATATAGGTACGTAAGTGAAGCTGATGTGTAATAAATACGACTCATCTATAATTTAATAATTATTTCGCTTCACTGTGATGTTCCAATACAGTTAAATTTTGATATAAAAATTAGTTATTGGAAAGAGCACTTCTTTTTAAAAACACAGAAAAAGTGTATCAGCTGGATCAACTTGAAATTGAAATGGGACACGAGGTAATACACCTCCCACCTTTCCAGTGCCAGTATAATCCAACTGAGTTGATGTGGGCTCAAATAAAATGGAGGGTTGCAAACAGAAATAATACTTTTAAACTGATGGATGTTAAACAACTTATTCACGAAGAAATTGACAAGGTAACACAACAGAACTGGGAAAACTGCGTGAGAAATGGAGAAAACTTACAAGAAGACGATTTTAAGGGAAAAAAAAATAGCACATGACGAGATTTTGGAATCTATAATCATAAATTTGCAAGACTCAGACGATGAAGACAGTGACAATGAGGAATTGTATCTTGATGTAAGTGTTTTTGACAGCAATATGGATGAGCCACTGGCAGTTCCATTGGATTAGAAAATCACATAATTCATAAGTTATAATTATAATTATAGCATTTAAAAATATACATAGTTCCTTGTTGTCGACGGGCCCTTAAACTCCACACACTCACTATACATAGTTTGCGAAAATGCTTATTCCTATTTTGATTTTGGCAACTGCATCATGATAAAAGTTTGGAAAATTTAATTTGGTTACCCTTACGTCTAGCGCCAAGCAGATATGCACACTGCAGAGAGCATGAGAGAGAGGGAAATATAAAAAGAGTAGGGGTAACAAGCTGGCAATGCTGAGTGTGCTAACACATCTGATTAGCTGGACTCTAGAACTCTTTGCATTTGAAACACATAATACACCAGTACTTCCAGTTGCTGCTGTGCCATCTATAAGTACTGTCTATTAGAATCAAATGGCACAAATTGAAATTATGTGAAATAAGCATTATTAAGACTGAAATTTAATGTACTACTTGAAAGCCATTAACTCATTAAAAATGGAAGGAATTAAGTCACTAACTTATTTTGTCTTTAATTCCCTAAAGAACCATGTGGAATATACCTATAGTGAAACTAAGAAAATAGAAAGACAAATGGACCATGGTTTCATTGTTGTTGCTGTCATTGTATCATTGATAAAAGTGCCAAAAGTGGAATATCATGATCTTTTTAATGTTGCACCATTTCCAATCTCACTTCCAAAAAAGGCTTACATACAACCTAACAAATTTTTCCCACACTGGTATTTTATTGGCAATACGGCATGTCTGGCATCCTGTTCTTTAAACTTTGCAATATGAGAAAATCACCTGGCCCCTGTTATTTGCAGATAAAAGACAACAAATGTAAAGGGATATTACTTCTTTTGGTGGACTATAAAACTAGTGGTTTCAAAAAGTTTGAAATTCAGTAAATACTTCTCTTCTATCCAAAGTAAGGATTTCTGTGTTTTATGCCTTTAATTATATTTGTGAAGCAAACACTTATGAGGAATAAGGTTAGCTCTATATTAGCAATAGCTTTTATAAATGTAACAGAAAAATGGGAATATGAATTTCAATAAAATATAGCTTGAACTTAGCTGTGACTATAGATTAATTTACAGTATAGCAACAAAGACCTGAAGCAGCTGTAATAGCTATTTAAGAAATAGATATGCTAGTACAACTCCACCACATTTACATCCATTAAGGGGTTCTAGAATTAAGTTTCAATGCTGGCCACTGGAACTTGTTTTCTGCCTGCACAGTGCACATTTCTGGTAACTTTATTACTTTTCCTACATGTATTTATGATAAGTAGGGGATGAATTGTATTCCACCCAAAAATTTCACTGAAAATATATGTTTTGAGACTCCCTGAATCCAATAAAAATCATTTTTAGAAAAAGTTGTGTGTATGTGTGAATAGCTTAAATCAAAATTAAAATGATGGTTAATTACTTGGTCCGAGGATATATAAAGAAGATTTTAAAAAACTTTCCTCCACCATAGACTATCCTTTACATGAAATATTTTTTGAAAACTTTTTTATCTCCTCACAAATGGCTCTAATGACTTCCATTAAAATACCATACTGTTAAGATATTTTCAAGCCAAATGAAATGCATGTACTAAATTTTCTGGGAATTGCTTGTGAAGTCCTCTTCATTCTGAATGACTTTTGCTTAATTGCTAAACTACAAGAAATATAAAAAAATCTTACTGCGGAAAAATGTAGATGATGTTTAAACACACCATTGACATGTCTCATACTTTTTTTTTTAATGAACCATGTCTGCAATATTCTTTGTTATTTGTTTGAATTATCCAATACTTATGCTTTTCTCAAATGGGAAATCATTATTCATTTTGTATGTCCTGGCCGTGCAAAGTAAATGCAATATGCAGCTCAGAAAAGATTGGACTATCGTTTAAGCCTACTGTTTTCATATTCCCATTACACCTAGAAGGAAATATGTAATAAGTCAAATTTTACATACAACTATCTCGATTAACATGAATTAAAACAATAAGTATTTTTAAGAATATTTTGCACAAGAGTAAGAAGAAAAAGCCATAGAGGGCACGCATCAGATTTTTTAAAAATAAAATAGGCCATAGCATATGTATTGGCCACATGACAAAATTCTGGAAAAAGTCATATTTGTAGCTGTGGTAGCCCTTTTTTGTCAAACATTTACAACTAGTTGAATGATAATTTTATTTACATTTTATTCTGGTAATACTGAGCTTACCAACACAAATAAGCAATGCTACGAGAGTTGTCCAATAAATAATGTCGCATATTTTTTTCTCCAAAAGTATTTATTCCACAAAATTGAAATTTACATACGCGAAAGAATAATGTTTTGTCTGGTCACTTTATTTTTCTACATAATCGCCCAGCAAGACACGAGGGCATGTATTCCCTGCCGGTACAAATGTTTACTCTGCCTATGGAGCCAGGTTTTCAGTGCATGAATCACCTCCTCATCTTCGAAAGATCTTTCACAATTTGCATTCTTCAGTGGCCCAAACAAATGGAAATCTGAGGGGACAAATCAGAACTATAGGGTGGATGGGGTAACACTGTGAACCATATTTGATGTTGTGGGCAGAATTCCTCAAACTTGTATGGGGACGAGCATTATCATGCTGAATGAAAACCTCCCTTGGGCTAACATGGTGCTGAAGTCACTGGTAGCGCTGCTTAAGTTTATCTAATGTTTTGATGCTACTTTCTGAATTAATGTTATGGCATCACATCAATGAGAATTACATTCTCACAATCCCAAAACACTGTGATCATGGCTTTTCAGGCTGAAGGAACTATTTTGAATTTCTTTTTCTGTGGAGAGTGAATATGATGCCATTCCATCAGTTGTCTTTTTTGGGGGGGAGGCGGGAGCCTCAAAGTGATGCACTCGCGTTTCATCACCTGTCACAATCTGGGACAAGAAAGCATTGCAACAAATTGGAAGCAATGTCTTTTCTTTGGGATTTGTGATTGACAGTAAGACATCAAAGAACCCATCTTGCAAATACTTTTGTGTATCCGAGCTCATTGATAATCACATCCACACTTCCTTTGCTTACTCACAGCTTCAGTGCCAACTGCGGAGTTGTAATGCGTTGATCCTCTCAAATAACAGCACCAACCCACTGCAACATATCAGGAATGACAGCCGTATGAGGCTTCCCACCCACGGCAAATCTTAGAGATCAGCAGCACCGCTCTCTGATGCTTTCACCTTCTATGCCCAGAAGGTACTCCTATTGACTGCAAATGTTCCTTAACGTTCCACAAACATTTATGGGGAGTTGATTAATGACACTAAACAACACTTACTTTTAAATTTTTCTGGAACATGTTTCAGAGACTTTGCCTCTATCCTCAGTCGGCCATAACAACACTGTTTTCAACACTTCCAAGAAAGGAATTTATGAGTATTCCCCACGGTTTCTTTCTCTGCCACAAGAAGTTCAATCACAGCATGCTGTTTATGATGGATGTTACTTACAGATGCCATTTTAAAAGATTCCTACACTTACACTTTATGTCGAAAGAAACAGAAACCTTGCATACACACTTCAAATAAGTTGCACCCAAAGTTGTACATTACTCGAAAATGTTTTTTACTCCAAAGTAAGTTGCGGGGCATTATTTATTGGGCAACCCTTACTATAACACAATAACACAATGTTATAAAATATTTCTAAATGTTATGTTAGCTAGGAATAAATTTCCATGAATCATGTATACTAAATATTTTAAAACTAGATTGGAGCACTCGCAGTTGAATCTTAATGAACTACACCAAAATAATTTCAGCAATTGTAGACATGACTAATATAAGCAAGTTGAGACAGGCAATGCATGGTCTGCAGCTAAACATAATGCAGTTAATTGTGTTAAACCTAATTGGCATCAGATGCTGATAAGTTGGTATTTAAACAAGGTGTGTGAAATCATTGGATTAGAATGTCTTTAAAACAACTTCTCATGTATAGAAATATCGATTCTTAGTAGTTCATTATTTGCATTTTCAAGATTTAATGCCTCAAAGATATCTCCAATCATCTGTCAGTGCGATACTGAACAGTCATTAACTGCCTCCTTGTAATATGTAGCCTACCCTAGTGCTGTTTCTGTAATTGTTCTGGTGGCCCAATCTGTAACGCTGAAAATTGGTGTTCCAAAGGTTGTTGATTCGGTTGCTATCATGTAATCATTTTTTTTTATCTGTAAATCCTAATAGGAAGAAATGGCATGATTCGTAGCTAAGAATGTGAATGATTGGGCAGTGGAATAACACTATTGTGATTTTCTTGATTCGGGACACCGCAGTTAGTGTGCTGAGGATTGCCTATTGGACAACATGGAGAAAGTGTACAACTTTTCCGTACTAGTAAATGTGCACCTTATTTACTTTTTTATTTTATGTAAGTTTGTTCACTCTTTAAACCACCTCTCTGTACACCATGTGAAAGTAATAAGCAGGATTCAACATTTGTTAGAAAGAATTGTAATAAATTGCACTGTCAAGGGGAAATTATTCTGTAAAATGCTTACATTTATACAAGAATTAAAAGCTTAGACAACATATTTAAAAAAAAAAAAATAGGACAAAAAAAGCAAAGGAGATTCGAACTCGTTTACTTTTCACTTGAAAGCTAATGTCAGACTCATAACTATTATGCCAGAGAGAGTGCTCCGACCCGTCTCTTCATTTTCATGTGTTGGGGACTCAAGTTGTACCATCATTAGCAGTGGCATACTGGCAATTCAGAAACGTATAGCTCTAAATTTCGCATTTGAACCAACAGGCCATAAGTCTCCTATCTCAAATTACTTGCTCAAGATATCTCCACTTGCTCTGAAAATATTTTGATGTAGTTCATTAATACCCTATATAGCCATTTCTCTGATCATAATGGCAAATTTAATTTCTAAACCTGCTTCTTTGAAATAGCCCTGTATTATTATATGACTGGTCTTAGGTGAAATGTTCATATTGTTATTGTTATAGTCCCTGTAAGTGTATCAGCACAGGTGGGTGAGTTGTAAAAGCATGGACTCATTCAGATCTGGCATGATAATCCTCCCTAAGTGAAGTTTCCTCCAGGTTTTCCTCAGTCCTCATAACTGGCAAATGCTGGGGAATACCCTGAACTCAGGCTTCAGATGTTTCCTTCTCAAGTTCCCTATCCCACTTTTCATTTCATGCATCATCAAAGCCCACAACCTGTGATGCTGTATGCACTAAGGACAAGTGTTAAGTCCTTTTAGAAAAGCCTGATGAGTGGCTGCAATTAAATTATCAATACAAACTATGCCTATGTCTATGGTATGTGGGTAGCGGTCTGCCTCACGTTAAAAATAACCCAATTTCAAATCTTAGCTAGAGTGAGCTGCCTGACTTTTTCCTCGGTTTTTCCTTATCCCAAAAAGATTAATGTCAAGTAGTTTTAAGATCTATAGATCTGGACTCACCTGAGTATCATTTCACCCCTTCATTTATTCATCATTTGATATGACCTTTAAAGCAGTTAAAGGAACTGCTATTACAATATCATTGTAAATTAATGTTTCTGTAATTTGAAAATAAATTTTGCTTTTCATCAGTATTATAATTCTAAGATCAGAACACAAATTGCAACCATGCTAGCAATTTTCATTCTTGTGCTAATTAACTGCCCAACTTCATTACAACAGCTGACCACTGCCTTTGTTTTAAACTCAGAGATTTCACGGAAATATTGATAAGTAAGAAGTTTACAACTTCTTTAGAAATAAAATTAAGTAAGCTTTCGTACAATAATATGTAATAATTTTCTACAAACTTTACTTATCTTTTCAGGAAATTATAAACTCCTCACACTACTCAAAACATAAAAAAAAATAAAAATAAAAACTGTGTGGTGAATTTTGAAATACTGCCATTCGATTATGTCAATAAATTTGTTTTACATTCAGAGGTTGGTAATGAATACAAAAATGATTTGTCACCAGTGGCAGTAAATGACAACAGAAAAAAACATTGCTGAGAATATGAATGATATATTTGCAGAACTAGTCTGAGTACTGCAAGGAATTTATAATTTTTTGAACACATAAGTGAAGTTTGTAGCTAATTATTATATATTATTGTAATATTTGTATTGCTTCACTGTTATTAGCTTCAGTTTATATATAGGGGCTTTGTGTGTGTGACAAAATTGGCACAATTTCCTATATGTGATTCTTTTGGAAACCATTAAATATCCTAAGGTTTACTTCAAGTTTATATAATTTGCTCTTAACTTCTAATTCCACCTTTCTTCCCCAATAAAAGTTTATCTTTAGATCAAAAATGAGCTCCCACCTGTTTGTAGTGATTGTTTGGTGAGTAAGGTGGAGGAGCACTGTAACTAGGCACGCCACCATCTTCCTGTGTTGCAATACTGGGATCAGATGAGCTCTTCACTAGCCGAGGAGGGCCAGGTCCAGGCCCCGGAGGAGGAGCATTGGACCCAGGAGGTGCTGCGCAGCGGGGCTCTGGGGACAAGTCCAGGTCCGACTCAGGGGACGAGGCGTAGGAGAGGCGCGAGGTCATCGGGAAGAGGAAGTCATCAGAAAGAGCTTCATCCGGCTGCAGGGCAACACGCAACAGCACAGGTTAAAACAAAACACAAACAAACTGCAAGCAGTACTACCAGGGACAACTCTAAATAAACAACAGGAATACATAGCTACATGTCAAGGTTAAACATTCATTACACTGAACGATCAAAAATGGTTATTACTTGCTATTTTGTTAGATAGACATTATTGGCAACAACAACAGAGGCACACATCACAGTCAAATAAAACAAACTGCAAGAAGAAATGGATGTCTCCAAAAATATTTCAAATGTACCTATTCCTTGCTGCTCATGTTCTTCTTTCAGGGCAACACCTATTAGCATAATCTTCCTTAAAATACTCTTAAACACTGCAAACATTTAATTGCTCAGCAGCCCTTACTATAATTCAGTATTAGTCATGAAATCTACATCATCAAAATGTCTTTCAAAGCACATGTTTCGTTTATTTGAAAACTAGTTGGCGTCATTAAATAACAGAAATTTGAAAGAATAATCAATTCCAGAGTTTCTACTTTTACAGAATTAGACTCAATTCAAATGTTTTTACATACATTTTTCTTAAGAAGTTTTTCAAACAAATAGTCTGCCAGTAGTCCAGCACAATTTAAGTATTTTAGAACACAATAAGTTTCATTTAAGATAAGTAGAATTTTGGGTCACAGAAATAGTATTTATAGTTTGTTGATATTTCTGTTTCAGCAAGTATTTATATAGTACTCAAATATATTGGTTTTTAAATAAACCATTACTTCAAAATTTACTGAAAGGTGAAGCCAGACTTATAGACCTCATAATTTTGAAACATTCTTTAACAGTTCCAATATTCCTGCTGAAAATAAGATATAATGCTCCAATGTCTTATGATTTGTTGAGAATAATCATCTTTGCAATAAAAAGGTTTCAACATGTATAAAAGCTTAGGGTTCTACAATTAAAATAAGAGCATTGGGATCACTTCTGGTGGTCCTAGAATTAAACAAAGCTGATGACAACATTTAATTAAGATATTAGCTGGTGAAGGGGTTTTAATTAACTTTGTACATGCTATTAAAGATGAATGAAGTTCAGGGAAATTTTAGCATTCCAGACCCTTTCTCAACCTAAGTAAATGTTCTACTTTTCTTATTTTACAAACTCGCATGCAATTTTCCATGTCTCATTTCCTATGAAAATGAATTACAATATATTTTTCATTGTGGCAAAATTCTAATATTTAAAATCTGTTTCTTCCAATCTTTCCTTGTCTCAAAAAATTCAGTATCAAGTGCATCAATATTTGTACAGGAGATAAAACGAATGAGATGTTAAGCATACATCTTTCAAAATGCCCAAAATTCTATTTACTGTTCTATAAGAACTCCCCCTCTTAAGAATAGGTATAAAATATTATAGCAATGAACTTTAAACCCAGCAAGAAGATAGGAAATATATTTACACTATTAACTGATCCCTCTATTTATTTCATGGTAGCAGTTCTACGATTTTCTAATGGAAAGGATAAGTATTGTGCAACAGGAAGTTTAAAAGGAAAGGTCTGAAGAAACATCACACATGTTGTAAATTAACTACACAGTATGCGGTACAAAATACTCTACTAAGAGGGTTATATTATCTTCTAGCTGAATTTGTGCCATAAATAAGGGATTTAAATCAAATCAGTGTCAATTACTACTTAAAAGCTTAATGTTTTGAAACGTGATGTTGCTTCTTTCTGTAAATTTTCTACATCTCTGGAGTATAATACAGTGCACCAAAATGTACTTTACAGATTATTTCGGTAATGATTAAGCTCAAAGCAGTTCCGGCCAAAAAAAAAAAAAAGCCATGCTTTGTTCCAAGCAGTTTTTAATTTGCATATTTACCTGTAAAAGCAAAAGTATACATTAAACAATATGAGAAACATTACAGTGATGGAACTGGTGTTAAAAGTGCAATCCAAATGACCCAGTCTTGGATGTCATAACTGAAGCCTGTTTTGATTCAGTTTTTGGTAGTAGATTTATGCATTTATTTACAATGTATTTACAGTGTCTGGAAATTCAAGGATGCTTACTTATGCTCTGTAATAGTTGAGTCATAAATACATAGGCCAAAAAAGAAAATATGGATGGTTATTGCTACATTTCTATTAAAATATTTATGATTTATTTCTTCCTTCCCTTTCGCTCTCCCGATCAACCTCAGAAGGAAATGTACTGAATGTGTAAATTAACAATTTAAAACAGATGTTTAGAAATTGTACATTAAAAGGTGCTTTAAGGAGTTTGAGCAGTCATAACTAAATTAAACCAAAATGACAGATAAAAGATTAGGTAAAAACTTCTCTTACACTAAGGTACTAAAATGGACAAAATTATGTTTTTATAATTTTTTCTTCCTATCGCATCTCTGCCCTTAAAAAACAAATTCTTTGTCCATTTAAAATTTAAGAATACTTGATTTCTTCTCAATTTTGATATAGAGTTAATTTTGAAAATGTTCAACACCTGCTCTTTAAAACAGAATTGAATGATATTTTAAATTTATTTTCCCATAAATTAGAAAAAATCCTTGTGATTTGTTTTCTTAAAGATAAGCTTTACTTACTCAAGGTATGCTTGCTCATATTTATTATTGGATTACACAAAATTGATTTTGCAAATCTTTGTTTAACACTTAGTCTAATTTTACTTTGAATTCTGAAATTCTAATTTTAATACATTTTAAAATTTTATCTAAAATTATGCTTTACAAAACCCAAATTTAATCCATAAAACATGTAGAATACCTGTGGATTATTATTCAATTTTTTATGATTTATTGTAAGTTATTTGAATTCTAAATTAATTTTATTGTAAACATATGTTTTAAAAATGTTACCAATAGCTGCTAGCATACTAATTCTAAGTGCTGCAGCCATTTTAATTTGATTTATCATTGTGAAAGAAAGATGCGCACAGACAAGCATGATGTAACTGTAATATACAGTATGTCTGGATTAAGTTGAAACATGATCTACTTATTGCTACCTTGCTATTTGAGAGGGGAGGGTTGGTAATGCTGTGTGCAGTAATGACATGGCTTTCTGCTATGTAATCTCAGTCAGACAGTGAAACATGTTGTGACCAGTTCTAGAGTTACTTGTTTAAATATGTGCTTCATAGTGACAGTTAAATATGGAAATGTTTATGATGTCTTTAGCCCTGTTTATCTTGGCTTTCTTATTGCTCCAAGCTGGTGTTGGAAGATGAGGAGAAACCTCTGTAATCTGATGCAAAGGAAGTTGTATGTTTGGTACAAAATTCTTCCCTGACAAATTGGAAGCAGTGAAATCTGGCAAACCAACAATATCCATTACACAGGTCACAGAAAGAACTGCCCAGCCACTGGTGATCTTGAACTTCAATATACAGAATGTTGCAGGAAAGTCTTCCAGGACCCTGCAAAGAAACTCCTAATATACCACTGCCATCTACCAACAGTGTGTATAGCACTGTGTCTAAAAGAACTGCAGATATACATATATTATCTTTACTAGGAGTCACTAAGAAAGTTGCACTGAAGTACAGTTGGGATAAGACAGCCATGAGTTACCTACTGCCAGTACTGGAATTATTTCTCTGTAATTACCATGTTTCAACATACGCCAGATGTACTGTAGTGTTGTGAATGATGTGCAGAGAAATATTTTATCCCTCAAAGAAACAGTGCACATGTAAAGAAGTATGTCGATATGAATGTACAAGCTGAAGAAATCTGAGTTTCGTTAATAATTTTGAGTATGCATGCACCACCTCAAAAATTAAAAATGATTCCATTCACACTGTCACAGTTTGTCCCTTTGTGTTTGTTGAAAAACCTGACTGGTCCAAAGCATTTAAGATGTGTGCATATTACAGTCACTGCATGCTTATGAGCAAGCATAAAAACATCCATTTGTCTTCTGTTCATCACATTGTTATGAATCCACGTGTATGCATCTTTATTATGCTTAAGTGACAATGCAAAACTATCATTTTAATCAAATAATACATATTAAATGTACTATTTAAAAATAAACTATTTTTACCCAGTATCACTTTCTTGAAACTTAAGCACAAATCCCATTTACTGTAAACCATTACTTAATGCAAAATTTTCTTAGCACCCATTATTTGAATGGAAATTTTACTGTATGTTACTATCATAATGCAAATTTAAAATTCATTACTTTTAATCTGAAAAAAATAAATAAATAAAACCCATACATGCAGCTGCCTACATATTTTGAAGAGTTATGAATTTCTTGCCAGCTTTTTTCTTTTTCAAACTACTAGTTGGCAAAACTTAAATGTGTATTGGCTGGTCTTGGAAACTCAGTATGCTACATCTGAAATGAAGTGAAAATTGCTAAGAATGTGCTGTGCATTGAACAATAATGTTGCTAAACATAATGCAACTAATGATTGTGTTTGAATTATTTTTAAACCTTTTATCATACATAACATTCTTTCACAGATAAGCAGCATCACATATTCTTTTATGAATTGATGACTCTTTATATCAAAATTTAACTGTATTGGAACACCACAGTGAAGTGAAACAATTATTAAATTATAGATGAGTCATATTTATTACACATCAGCTTCACCTACGTACTTATATTGAGGACATGTTTTGCAAACTATCGTTCACATCATCAGCTCTAATGCGACTAAAGCTTGATCCAGTGGTGTGGGTACTTCTGGAGTTGCTGCTGCCATCTGTTGATTTTGTGATGAATTTAAATGTGGAGTTGTCTTCTGGCAGGATTTTGAAGTTCAATAGTTGGTTTTTATGTTTTTCTATGTATATTCTCTCCCATATGACGAGTTCACTATGTTTTTGTATGTATTTTAGTAATTTGGTGATATCTTCAATTTCATGATTTACAGACCAGAAACAGCTCCACACACCTGTTTGTTATACAAGTTTTGCATTTTTGTTCTGCATAATAAATGGGTGATGGAATCTATTAAGATGTCCCAGTTGACTCTGCCTTTCATTGAGTATATCCTACTCTGACCTTTCACATTACAGATATAAATATGTAAATGTTCACAACTAATCAGCATTAATATCTTGAAACCATCATTCATTTCTTGGAAAAAAAGGGAATGTGTGATGTCAATATTCAATTGTTCATGTAACCCTCGTCAGATAAGTCTATAAACCAAATTCCTGTAATGATCAGGGGCATTCATAAGTGTTTGATTAGTTCAGTATTAGGGGATCAAAGCAAACCTATTTCTTTGTAATTTTCCATGAGCAGATTTTGATATGGAATAGCATAATGTATATGACAATGAAATCACCCATATATGATTATAACTTTTTTTAAATGCTCCTTGACAAGTTACCCCAGAATAGTGCATTTCTGAGGTTAATCTATATAATTTTCAGGAAATCTGAGAAACCATTTAATTTTAGTAATTTGCACAGCCACAGAGTCTGCAGTCTAAGAAGTCAATCAATAAGAATAGGATAATCCAAAGTTAAGCACAGCTGCAGGAGCTACAACTAAAGTCTGTAATAATACAGTAAATATAGAAATAAACCACTCTGTTGTTCACAGTCCTCTTGGAGAGTGCCTACGATTTATAGGAGAATAAACTGGAGAGTGCAAGATATGTGGTTCAAATTCCAGCGATGGTATTGAAGGTGTCAGTATGATCCTGCCTTTCAAACCTTGCCCTATATATGGCTTGTGTAAAACAACAATTAAATATTGACTCCTTTGGATAGATAGAATAAACCTGAAAAATTCAATGTCATGGCTGGGATTTGAGACATGGATCTCCCCATTTCCGTTCGGTTGCTCTTAACCTTTGAGCTACCATGGCCAATGTGTCGTAATGACATTAAATTAACCAATTGACTCGTATATTTTCCCAATAAACCACTAGTGGTCCTCGTATTTGAGATACATACTGTTTGCGGCAACTTACTATTGTAAGTACTTGATTCCCAGGCTTCATTGTTAAACCATTATTATTAAGTTAATTGATGGAAATTAATCGTTCCTCCATACTAGCCATGTATAGATTAAAGTTTTGGATCGATAGAGTCAACCGGTCGCTCTTAACCTTTGAGCTACCATAGCCAACATGCCATCAGGTCATTAAATTCTCCAAATGACTCGTATGTTTTCTTGGTAAACCGCTAGTAAACCTTAGCCTATACATGGCTAGTACGGATGAATGATTAATTTCCATCAATTAACCTAATAACATTGACACCTTTGTTTGCTTTATAACTGACTTTGCTCTTACTCCAACAGAGCAATATGGATCTAGCAATGACAAATGGTGTTAATTCATCTAAATTATACCAGCGATGATTGACTGATAGAATTCTAGTCACAGAGATGAGTAATCGATGTTCATTGACTAGAGATCTAAAAATATTGTATAATACCAAAATCCATAGAACAGTATGAATACCCTACCCACTTAACAGCACATAGAAAAGTTGTGTAAAATGACATTTGTTTTAAACTCAAAGTAACTCTTAGTTACTTGAGTGGAAATGTACTAATAAATCAAGGTGTAAGACAAGGGTGCATATTATCACCCACTCTTTTTAACATTTATTTGGATGATATCTTAAACAGATGAAAGCACATGGTCCATCTTGTGTTCATATTGGAGGAACTGACATTGAAATTTTAGCACATGCAGATCTCGTAATTATATGAGATTCAGAGGAAAAACTTAAAAAATCAATTTACTTATTATATCAAATTGTAACTGAATACAACTTCAAATCTATATTTCTAAAACTAAAATCATGGTATTCCAGGGTAAATATCAGTAAGAGTAAAAATTAAATTAGAAGATAAATATCTGGAACAAGTTCAAACTTTTAATTATTTAGGCTGTAACATTACTTATCAAATTGATCAAGATATTACAAGTAAATTGAACAAATAACAAATGATGTACGGAACAATTCAAAGAACATTAAAAACAACTCAAATAGATGCTAAGATAAAGTTCTGTAAAGCAATGGCAGTATTGGGCATGACATATGGCTGTGAGATATTAAAGAAAAAAACACTATAGTTATATTCAGGCATAAGAAATGAGATTCCTCAGATAATTGTTAGAATATACAAAACTGGATAAAATAAAAAAAGTCAATAAATTAGAAATAGCTTAAATATATATTCAATAGATGAAAAAATAGATGAGTACAAGTATAACTGGAAGGAATATCTGAATAGAATGTATGAGAGGAGAATACCACAAATAATCTTATCACATAAACCAAGAGGATGACATGACTGGACAATCAAGAATGAGGCCGGAACAAGCCACCTGGCCTAAAGCATGAAAGGAAGAAGAAGAAGAAGAAGAAGAAGAAGAAGAAGAAGAAGAAGAAGAAGAAGAAGAAGAAGAAGAAGAAGAAGAAGAAGAAGAAGAAGAAGAAGAAGAAGAAGAAGAAGAAGAAGAAGAAGAAGAAGAAGAAGAAGAAGAAGAAGAAGAAGAAGAAGAAGAAGAAGAAGAAGAAGAAGAAGAAGAAGAAGAAGAAGAAGAAGAAGAAGAAGAAGAAGAAGAAGAAGAAGAAGAAGAAGAAGAAGAAGAAGAAGAAGAAGAAGAAGAAGAAGAAGAAGAAGAAGAAGAAGAAGAAGAAGAAGAAGAAGAAGAAGAAGAAGAAGAAGAAGAAGAAGAAGAAGAAGAAGAAGAAGAAGAAGAAGAAGAAGAAGAAGAAGAAGAAGAAGAAGAAGAAGAAGAAGAAGAAGAAGAAGAAGAAGAAGAAGAAGAAGAAGAAGAAGAAGAAGAAGAAGAAGAAGAAGAAGAAGAAGAAGAAGAAGAAGAAAGAGAAGAAGAAGAAGAAGAAGAAGAAGAAGAAGAAGAAGAAGAAGAAGAAGAAGAAGAAGAAGAAGAAGAAGAAGAAGAAGAAGAAGAAGAAGAAGAAGAAGAAGAAGAAGAAGAAGAAGAAGAAGAAGAAGAAGAAGAAGAAGAAGAAGAAGAAGAAGAAGAAGAAGAAGAAGAAGAAGAAGAAGAAGAAGAAGAAGAAGAAGAAGAAGAGAAGAAGAAGAAGAAGAAGAAGAAGAAGAAGAAGAAGAAGAAGAAGAAGAAGAAGAAGAAGAAGAAGAAGAAGAAGAAGAAGAAGAAGAAGAAGAAGAAGAAGAAGAAGAAGAAGAAGAAGAAGAAGAAGAAGAAGAAGAAGAAGAAGAAGAAGAAGAAGAAGAAGAAGAAGAAGAAGAAGAAGAAGAAGAAGAAGAAGAAGAAGAAGAAGAAGAAGAAGAAGAAGAAGAAGAAGAAGAAGAAGAAGAAGAAGAAGAAGAAGAAGAAGAAGAAGAAGAAGAAGAAGAAGAAGAAGAAGAAGAAGAAGAAGAAGAAGAAGAAGAAGAAGAAGAAGAAGAAGAAGAAGAAGAAGAAGAAGAAGAAGAAGAAGAAGAAGAAGAAGAAGAAGAAGAAGAAGAAGAAGAAGAAGAAGAAGAAGAAGAAGAAGAAGAAGAAGAAGAAGAAGAAGAAGAAGAAGAAGAAGAAGAAGAAGAAGAAGAAGAAGAAGAAGAAGAAGAAGAAGAAGAAGAAGAAGAAGAAGAAGAAGAAGAAGAAGAAGAAGAAGAAGAAGAAGAGCAAAATCATTGTATAATACTGTATATCAGTCTATAATACATAAACTATTCATAATATCTACTGTTGAAATTACTACCATTGTACATGTCTACCAAATAATACAATGGGATGATCATGACTAAAGAAACAGAATTTAAAACAATTGATGGCAATTTTTCTTGCGACACTTTGTAGAGTACTGCTCAACTTGTCACACTGTCTCTTTGGTGCAGAGGATTGTGTGACAATCAATTGTTAAGTTTGCTGGTACCCAAATTTCTGTATGTGCCCCGCCCATCAACCATATGGGCAAGTCTACTCAAAAACCAGGAACAAACTTTCCAGCAACAGCCAATAAATTGGTTTTGGTGCAATGGAACATCAGAAACAAGAATGACCATGCCAATGTTACAACACCAGTTGGGAATCAATATCAACAATAAAATTGTAAATAAGAGGTTGATTAATATAATTTTGTGCTTCATTGTATCATAGTCCTTACACAATGGAAAGAGGTTGATAGATATTGGAAATTGTTTAACTCTTAATCAAAATATTGCAATTATGGCAAGTTTTCCTTTCTGTGTTTTCAAAACAATCTATTGTGAAAGAGCATGTATTGTTATTTTTTTGCTCTCTTTTGCATGAATGGGTGCAGGTATTTCTCATTAAACTACAAGGAAAGTCAATATTATGCAGAATATTGCAATACCCATGTTACTTTAATTTTCATACTTAAATTAATAACATATATTAGCTAATTTGAAACACTTTTGATTGAATTTGTAACACTATTGTTACAGTTAAATCTCGACTATTGTTAAGTTTAATTGATTCTGAATTCTTAACATGTTTCAGAAGCCATTGCTTCTATCCTCAGCCTTGTTTTGACTGGAAACACTTGAGATAGGATTACTGAGGGTGGTTGTGGAAGTGCCATCAGCTGGTCTCATCGTTGATACTGAGTTGTTCCATAGTGAGATATGAAAATTCATTATGCATTCCTTCTTTTTAATAATATTGATGTTTACCAAGCCTTTTGTTCTGCATATATACTGATGTTTCTTAACAGTTGCTTTAGGATTAATGTCAGGGTTTACAATCTAAAAATGCTTTAATATTGGATGGATAGAGTCAACATGAAAAATTCAATGCCATGGCCAAGTTTTGAACCACGGATCTCCTGGTTTACGTCCAGCCGCTCTAACTCATTGAGCTACCATGGTCAACATGCTGTCCTGACATTAAATTCTCCATTTGACTCATATATTTTCCGGTAGACCACTAGGGGCTCTCGCATCCAAGATACACCGTTTGTGGCGACTTACTATCGTAAGTATTTGTCCCAGGCTTCATCATTTAACTCTTATTATTTTAGTTAATTGATGGAAATTAACCATGGTCAATGAGTTAAATGGAGAATTTAATGTCAGGACGGCACGTTGACCATGGTAGCTCAATGGGTTAGAGTGACTGTATGGAAACCAGAAGATCTATGGTTCAAATCCTGGCCATGGCATTGAATTTTTCATGTTGACTCTATCCATCAAAAACCTTAGCCTATATATGGCTAGTGTGAAGAAATGATTAATTTCCGTCAATTAACTAAAATGGTTTAATAATGCTGACTTTTATATGTTTATTGGTACACTAGTGTTCTTTCTGGATCCAACACATACATAAGGTTATGGTTTTCGCAGTTTATTAAGTATACCTTCATCTTTATACTGGTGATATTCCATTTTTCAGGAGAAGCAAGGAAATTCTGAATAACATATTTTTTCTATGAAGCCAAATTAGTTGATCATCATCATCATCATCATCATCATCATCATCATCATCATCATCATCATCATCATCATCATCATCATCATCATCATCATCATCATCATCATCATCATCATCGTCGAGGCCACGCCATGGCTCAGTGGTTAGACCGCTTGGCTCTCACCAAGGCGGCCCGGGTTCGATCCCAGGCGACCGCAAAGTGAGATTTATGGTGGACAACACGGCGTTGGGGCGGGTTTTCTCCGGGATCTCCGGTTTCCCCCGCCATCTCATTCCACCGGTGCTCCATCTTCATCTCATGTATCATCAGTGTCATCGCCTGCGGTGCCGTATGTAGTAAAAGCGGGTGTTAAACACTACACATTTCATTTCATCATCATCATCATCATCATCATCATCATCATCATCAACATCATCATCATAATCATCATTGATATATGTGAATTAATTTGCAATGGATACCACTGGTGTGTCCTGTCTCCTGTTGATTTTCTGCCCTTAGTAAGGAGGAGAAGAACTGTGAAGTGAATGGATTTTACCTGTATATCTAGCTGTTTGAAAACATAGTCTATCAGTTTTGTGGGTACAATTCCAAAAACATCAACATATCTGAACCAAGTTTTGAAGATCAATGGAAAGGATTTTATCAAAACGACTTATGAAAAGTTTTGCAAGAAATGGAGATAATTTCCCATGGCTAGACCAGATGTTTGTTTGCAGAATTTGCTGCTAACAGTCTGTTGGATACATAACTCAGTAAGTTGTTTAAGTCTTCTATTTCTTCTTTTGGGGTCCTGATGTCCATTTACTTAAAATCAGCAAGAGTTTTGGTGCAGTATGCTGGGGAAGAGACAACTAATATCAAATGAAACCATAAAGTATTCTGAGTTGATTCTAATATGTTTCAGTTTTTTACTACACTGATGCTTCTGCTTTCAAATGTTGGAAAAGAACTTAATTCAACCAGCAATTTTGATAATTTGTACATGGGAGAGTCTATACAATTTATCATTGACCTCATGCTATTACTAGGTTTTTGGGTCTTAGGAGAGTGTATAGAATCTTGGTAGCAAAATTAGATTATCAACTTCTTCAGCTTTAATGGAAAACACTACACTCAGAAATCAGGGTTATCAATGGGCAACCCACTTTCACCTTTTTTGGCTAACTTATTTATGAGTGCATTTGAAACACAAATTAAAAAGGCCTTCCCATTGATCTTCAAAGTTTGGTATAGATATGTTGACGACATCTTTGCAATTGTACCGAATAAACATTTAGATAATGTATTAAAATTACTCAAGATGCAAGAAAGGACTATCAAATTCACAATAGAAAAGGAAATCAATGGACAACTCTCTTTCTTGGATCTAAATTTCATCAGGAACAACACAAAAATAAAATATTGGAATTTACAGGAAACCAATACATTCAGAAAATTACATAAAAAATAATAGCTACAACCCAATTATACATAAGCATGCAATAATAAACAGCCTTACACACAGACTAGTGAACATACCCATGGAAAAAGAAGAATATTTCAAAGAACAAAAAGCAATACTACACATAGCAGAAGAAAATGGATACAACAAAAGTCTGGTGTTGAAGAAAATTAGAAAAGCTGAACTAAAGAAAATCATTATAAGGAAGCAAGCATATTCAGTTCATTCAGATATCACCTAAAAACATTTAATAAATTTAAAAAGATCTTCAAGGAACAAAATATAATCTTGGCACCTACTAATAGATACTCAATTTTAAAATTGCTAAATTCAAAAACAAAAGATGAAATCCCATCAGTTAACAGATCCGGAATATACCAAATAAGTTGTAAGAATTGTGAAAAATGCTACAAAAGATCTACTACAAAAGGTCAAACTAAAAGAAATCTAAAAACCAAAGTCAAAGAGCACTTTAGAAACATCAGATTGAAACAAGACTTGGAATAAGTCAGCAGTACCATTTCATTTTTGGAATGAAAATCATGACATTGATCCGAATCCAAAATTATTAAAAGGAGTGATAAACCAAAATAAATTGATAGCATGGGAGAACATATTCATATGGAAAAATAAGGATCGCGTAATGAACTTTGAAATCCCACCAGTAGATAATTTGACAAAATAGTTCATAGTTCCACCACCAGAGAGAGAGAGAGCAGACAACAACAGATGCCAGTTGGAAAGAGATTGGAAATGGAGGCGATTGACTTTGAAACTAGTCTCTCAATAATATAAAAAGTAAGTGACAAGTATCAATAAACAACTACAAATAGTTTTTGTGATTAGATTATCAAATTTTATTCTGAATTAGTCCACTTTTGAAAGGATTCAGATATACTTTAAAATAAATCCTTGGGCACCTCCCGTATGAGAGGATATTTGGCCAATGCATACTCCAGCTGGATACCACAGAGGAGTACAGAATAGGGGTAGCAGTGGTCAGCATGCTGACTCCCCTGGCCATAAGGCAACTGCTTGACCTTTTACAGATGCCACCTTTCCATCACAATAACTATGCAGTTCACATCACAAGGCTGAGTGTACAGACATCTTTTATTGCTTTTTAAAGGCTTCATGTATTGTTGTAATAGATTGTATTTAATTTATATATAATTATCATCATGGAGGAGGCTTTCTGTCCTGATGTTGTAGTCTTCTTTGCCTAAAATAGCTTCTTATTGCTTTTATTGGCTTTGATATAAATGACAGGTGTTTCCTTTACAGCTTTAATAGTTTTTTATTGTTTCACTTCACTGTTTCCAACTTCTAATCACAATATTAAAAACCTAATTTATTTGTGTTTCCTTGCATGATAAAGCATGCTACTGACTTTACGAATATAACATAATTTTTTTTAAAAAAAAAAGCCTGCTCATATTTCTTACAAATGTTCATGTCACCAATCCAACCAAATTGCCAATGATACCACACATTATAATACTTTGATTTGGTATTATACAAAAAAAAACAGCTCTGGTTTTAAATGATGCTAAAGTTCTTATTAACGACTACATTTTAAAACACTGACAGCTATTGCTGCTGCGAAGAACTTCTACTAAACAAAATAACAACAGTGTTATTGTTGCAATGTACCATATAAGCTTTGCCAACCAGTAGTAGAAACTAGGCAGTAGTTTTACTTTCCTTTCATGGAAGTGTTGAAAACAGTGTTGTTGTAATAAATAAAATTTAAAGGTGAGTCGATTAATGACACTATTATCATTAATCAACTCACCTTTAAATTTAAGTAGTTCAACTGTTATAAACATTTGTATGAAAGGCTTTTTATCAACATTTGCTTAATCAAACAGAGTTATGCTTAATACATCCAAGACCAGTTTAGATGTGTTAGTGATGAACCTTTGCATGCAATTAATATGAGAATACTAGATGAAGCCAAAATATTGCTCAGTGATCACAGGTAAGTATGTATTATTGTTGTCGAGAAGATGGGAAGGTTCCACCAAGACCTCATATGGAGAAAGGTAAGGAGGGGGAGGTGAGAGGTACATGTCGGACAGGAATTCGATCGGCTGGTAACACAGCAGCAAAATAATACATTAGAAACACTATCACCATTACAAAGAAAAGAAAATTGTCACTCTTGTAAAATAATTTCATACCCATTAACCTTGAAGCAGGAAACTACATTGCAAACAGGAATTTTGCATCTACAAGTATCTAAAATGTATAACATTATGAATTATTTTATTTTAAAATCTGTATTAATCTATTTTATTATTGAATGTTTTTCCTTTCTTTCTTAGCAACCAAGCTAGAAACTATAACTTCAATATATAGTTACAATATTTATAGGCAGTACAGAGTTAGAGAAGGGAGCATTACTTGATTTGATATGAAATGTGAAACAGAAATGGATCAAGCCATTGTTTTTATTCCACAAGCAGGGTAATCAGATGACACATTTCTCAGTGTGTCATTCATTTCAGATGATTATGTGTTAATCTCTATACATCAAACCAAAATTATATTTAAAGTCATTACCCTACTTAACATCATACGTACAGTATCTTGTAAGTGTATTTTTTAGATTCATTAATATGTATGTTTCTGGTGCTTTCAGTTTTTCATGAGATATTATTGATATTGATAATTTATTGAGTACTAAAAGGAATACATCTTGGGCCTCCCCTGAGCTGGCCCTGGCTCTTTTGCCATTAGAGTAACCCACATGCTTGCTCCTATCTATTACTATTAATTTTGATTTCCACCCTTTCCTTTCTATTTGCCCAATTTTTTCTTTCTCTATCTGTTGTTTACCTTTTATTTCAACTTTTTATTATGATCACATCACTTGGCTGTATTCTTCTTAACCTCACTTATCCAAGATATCTCATTTTTATTTCTTTCCTTTCCCTATTACAGCTATTAAACTTCACTTGGCACTTTCAACAATGCTTCTTCCTATTCATTTCATTTACTTACGTCCTCTCCTCTATCACAACCCCTCTCTAATCTCACTTCTCTTCCTGTGATTTACCTAGCCATTTTTTAATTCTGATCCCCTTTGGTGATACTTTGATCTTGGAAATTTCCCTCTCCTAGTTCTCATTTCTTTTCTAATCCCCTGTGTTCATACACTTATTTCACTCTGCACTTGCTCTATTGCAATTATTTATTTTCCTTTTCCTTTAACTATTTCACGTGCTTGCTGCGTGATATTCACACAAAATATTTCTTACTTACGTGTCTCACTTATATTCTTTTTGGTACCATGACCAACATTTCTAAATTTCCCCCCTCTCATTAGTACTGCAGATTAATATGTCAGCAATACCTTCATCCACACATGTTGCCAATTCTGCTCATATCTTTGCTCTCTGATCCTTCCTGCTGATGACGAAGCAGTGCCACTAACTGACATCATCAGTTTTTTCTGCTCCTATGTATTAATGCAATATTGTTGCTATCCTTGCAATCTGACACCCTGATCTATTAATTTTCTTCAGTTTCTGTCCCTTACCTCGTGTATGTCGTTCAGTTGCTCCTCCATTGTCTTACTTTCTTAGAACACTTTTTTTCCTTGTTCTTCTCATTAAACCACAGTTTGAAATTTATTGAGAATGCACTGCATCCTTGTTCCCTTGCCTTACTCCTTTCTTCAATGTCTCTTTCTTTATTCTCTTTGTTTGTATGATAGGTCTTTATTAATATAAATAGATATTTCTCTTAAGTGTTTTGCTTGTTTTAGTACAGCTATATGTTGTGAGTTCTATTTTAATGAATTTTGCTAAGATGTTTCTTTTGCCATTTAATTTTCCAATTTTAAATGTGTCCCATGCATCTAACATTTCACATTCATTCTCAACCTCTTTGTTAATAATTCATATCTCCTGAAGTGCTCCAATCCTTCTTCCCTCCTCTATCCTGGAAATTATTAGACTATATCTTCTCATGTTGTCTTCCACACTTTCCATTCTTCTTTCCATTTTTATCATCTTCGTTTTTACTTCTTCTAGCTCTTTTGTTTTAATCTGTAGCTCTATGTTCTCCCATTTCCTCCATTCTTGTTTAAATTTCACTGCCATTGTCTGTTGTTATAACTTCTTCTTCTGTCTGTTTTGTTGTTGTAATGTCACTTAATTCCTTTTTCCTCACTTCTGCGGGAGCATCTAATGCACATCTGTCCTCCTCCATTGCCAGTTTATTATTACTGCTTTAATGAGATAATAATAAAATTTTGAACATGCATGAGTAAAGTACATTTTAGTACAATCTTTAAAATTTCTACTATAAGACAATCTTTTTCCTCAGAACCAGTCATACTGTCAAGAGTGAAGATGCTTTCAGCAAATACTGTTGTCCCAGAAACAAACTGTACCATTTTGAAAACATCAACACTGATGTGAAGTACTCTGCAGTGTTGGATTATTGCTATCCAGCACTAACACACTAAGTATGCTTGTAGTCCAGCCCTTAATGTTTTCCTTAGCAGCATTCTTGAAGAACATCACCTTACTGTTTGGACCTAAATCTGAGTACATCTTTATGTTTCTTTGAATTAATATGAACCTTGATATCAGAACAACCATTATAAGCAACAATTTGGGAAATATATGTTTTCAATTTATCATGAAAACTTGTTTCCCTTATAAAAGTAGAATTTCACTTCAGTGCTTTGTAGAATTCACACTTTTTTAGGCATATGAACTTGTAGTTTAAAAATAAGAAAATATTACAATAAAATATATTTATTTGCCACAAACTTCACTTATCTTTTTAAGAAAATTGATAAACTCTCCACAGAATTCAAGAGACTAGTTCAAGAGCTCAAGTTTCTATGTCACTGCTATTCTGTGTCGTCTTTACAGTATTTGCGAGTAGTGTGACACTCTTGATCAAAACACCATTGAGCGCATCCCTTTGCCTGGAGTGTTGCTTCTTGGATTAATTCAGTAGCAGTTTCTGCTGCTCTGTTTGTATTTCCCAGTGCAGCTATTGTTCTTGCTTCTTTTATTTTATTTGCCTTCTTGTATCTTTTTCACAACTAATTCTCTTAATATGTCAAAACTTTTGGCTTTATTTTTTCATAGTTTTTGCATCCCTCTATTTCCTAGTTTTCTGATATAGGAATATGCTTCCATATTAAGGCTTCGTCTAAAGACCAAGTGTTTATATAGTTAGTTCAGTTTTAGTATTTGCTTTATCTATCCTACAATTCAAGTCTCCATGTACGATTACTTCATCTTCGATGATTGTTGCACATACTATTTTTAGTAGCATTTCTATTAATTAGTTTTATATAAAATAAATTTAAATATAATAAATAAAAATAATAAATTAATATTAATGGCATTCTAATGTACAATCTGATTACTGATGAAATATTGGACACGCACCCAATTAGATTTAGGAAGAGAGTCCAAAAGTTTTTGATAGATCAGTGCTTTTATAGTTTTAAAGAATGTATTGAGTACTTCAAAGATCTAAATAGTTTTATGACTGTAGTATGATTGTAAATATAATTGTCTGTATATATATATCTCTGTAATTGTAATTACAATTGTAATTTAGAATTTCGTTGACGAAGCCATGAAATTGTAACAAATTTCTAAAAGGCAAAGAAAATTTATTATTATTACTATTATTATTCTTATTGTTATTAGTATTATTACTATTGTTATCATCATCGTCATCATCATCATCATCATCATCATCATCATCATCATCATCATCATCATCATCATATCTTCTGTCAGTTTATCTGGCATATAAACCTGCAACTGTTAAATCTGTGGTTTTAACAGTGATACTGTTTTCTTCATTTGTGTCAACAGATGATGCTACTTTGTTTTTCTTTCTTAGCTCATCGCTCACATGTGTAAATTCATGTCTTATACTACTCACTGCTTCTAAAATATTGAAGTAATTAAAAAAACATTTTGTCCCTTCCCTCTGCAATTTACAAAATTCAATAGGTGAAATATGTGAATTTTTCTTCATACCAAATTTACACCATCTAAAGGAGAATGTAATTGAATGCAGTTATAATGCAGATAATATGGTATATTTTTTAACCAGTAACTAATATTTTTTATAGATCAAGATACTTTGTAATTACTTCACTCTTGAGCACAAACATTATATAAATCTAAAAATTGCAGAAATGTTATTTTGGCACCAGGATAGCAAATTATACATATTAACACCAAATACCTTTACAAGAAATTGCCAGACATATTTCTATTACATGTTTATTTTGAATATACATTTATAATTAATTATCATGTGTGTGCTTTATACGTTAGATGTTTAAAAAGGATTTTGGTAATTACACTATGCAGGACCAATTATATGAAAGAATTAGTGACACAAGATGGCAGCTGGTTGCAAGACCAGCTTTAGCGAAGCAGTAAGCATTACCGCATGTATGTAGCAACCCAATATCCTGAAGCGTATATTTTTCACCATGTTAGTTCCTTGACACAACACTTGGAACACTAATATAAATGTTTGTTGCCGTCAGTCAACATGAAAGGCAAACTTCTAACTAGTTTGTCATTCTGCACATGAGATAAAGTGAATGAAGTCTCTTAGAAGGAAAAGATCATCAGCTATCTCGGACCTCAACATCCTGTGAATGAACTATTTTATTTTAGCAACTCACATTAATGAGCCTAATACTTCATAGGAATGAACTGGTTTTGATCTATCTTATCGTTGGTAATGCCTATGTTATAATTTCTCCACAATAGAGAATAAAACATGAATAATCACTTAATATTTATTTTAACTATGAAACAGCTATTTCCAATGCCAGAATTATAATTTAATCATCTAAAAATGTCAAAAGTGAGTAAAATTATGGGGTACAATAGACAGAAATGTCCTACAAAATATCCAAATGAAGTAGCTCTTATAATATATTTTATTAAATATTACACAAAAGATTAGCTATAATCTCACTTTCAATCTGCAAAAGCCACTTTGGAAAAAGAATGACAGGAATTGACCCAATAGCTGCCTTCAAAAATTTCTTCAAGCTTGGTTAGTTTTCTTTAGTCCATAACTTTTTACTGTATGCTTTCACTTCAGGTCATTACTTCCCCATTCATAATCATCCGATAAGACTTAACGTTGGAGGGCATAAATTGCAAAAAAAGTGTTAATTACTACTGCATTAATTTAATCACTTTGTATTATTATTATTTAATTACTATTGTATTATTCATAACTGTATTACTCATAAGAATTGCATTATTCTTATTGGTACAAATTTGAATATTGTATATTCCTAAGGTGAATAAAACTTACATTCACATTTATAAACCACTATATGAATGATCCCCCTTTATAACCTGATTTGCAAACTTTTATATTCACATCCTGTTTACAGTAACATTTCTATGTAAATGACCCTTATGTTTTACTATCTGTAACTTTGTTTTAAATGTGTGTATTAATTGTGTTACTAACAGGAATTGTATTAATAAATGAAAAAGTTTTTGCATAAGGAAAAAAGTTTTAGACAGGCAACTTTGATAGCACTTAAAGAAACAGAAAGTTAGCAAATGTTTCCTGATAAACTTTAGTTGCAATATCTATAAACATGACTATCAGAAGACATAGCCGTCTTCTTTTAAAAGTCAATAGTTGCTTACATCAGCCAGAGGTTGTGAATGTCAGAAATTGAACTAATATATGTCATTTTTGCAGAAAATTCAAAATAAAAGGCAGCTCTTGTTTTCTTTCTATACAGAAACTCCTGTTTTAGGACAATCCAATCATTCTGTAACATTGTAAACTTTTAAACTAAACAGCAATACAATACAGACTCACCTTGCTCTCGCTCATCCATATTGGGCCACTCTGTTGTTTGTCTATGAGCTCTCGGACCTTTCTGTACCATGACTCAGGGCTTGTTAGTGTTATACTGCAGGTGAAGGTGTGTCCCCATACCTTTTCCAGTTTTTGGCATTGCTCGAACAGCTTTTTGCTGCTCTTATGGGCTGCCCTGTAATGAAAAATGGTGAAGTTCAGTTATCTTGGAGGCAGATAACTTCTCAGATATATAATATTTTGTGTAATGTTTCTGATTTGTATATGGAACCAAAATTTAAAGTGTTTGCTTGAGGTGATAGAATTATGCAAAAAAATGCCTGAAAACTATGTACTATATCTTGCAAAAATAATGGGGATAACATCTACAATGGATGGATGAAGAAAGAATTTTAATCACTGCATATAAGTATAGGGCCTATAGGTCAAAGAGATGCTGGAAGACCAAGAAAGAGATGGCCTTAATTATGAAATCAGAAGAGACAAATTGCCTAGACCATGAAGTGAAGATGATGATGATGATGATGATGATGATGATGATGATGATGATGATGAGGAGGAGGAGGAGGAGGAGGAGGAGGAGGAGGAGGAGGAGGAGGAGGAGGAGGAGGAGGAGGAGGAGGAGGAGGAGGAGGAGGAGGAGGAGGAGGAGGAGGAGGAGGAGGAGGAGGAGGAGGAGGAGGAGGAGGAGGAGGAGGAGGAGGAGGAGGAGGAGGAGGAGGAGGAGGAGGAGGAGGAGGAGGAGGAGGAGGAGGAGGAGGAGGAGGAGGAGGAGGATTAACCTGTATAAACTACCTTTCAAATGAATGTTATCTCACTACATATTCTCATTATATTCACAAATTAATATATTTAGTTAAGAAGTATTGCAGTCATAGCACACCAAAGAGTAATTATTAATTATTACACAGGAGCTAAATGCAATAGTTAAAGTGGATCATCTTCAACTGTCAAAGATAATTTTGTAAATAGCACTATATTTTATAATGAACTATCAAGCAATATAAGATAATGACCAAAACTATGATCAAGAGGAAACTGAAGATACAAGAGGGAGTCAAATGAAAACCTAAAAAGTTGAACTAAAATCAGTTTTGTGCCATTGTTCTGTAAGTTGGAAGTACTGTTACAATAATGTAAGGAACAGGTGGCAGAATGCTGTAGACAAGCAAACATGGACACAATACCAGTTCAAAATGGCTGCCCTGCTTATGACATGCACCAAGGAAGCACACCATTCTGTCATACTTTTCTGAGCAGTGAAGGCACAAAGCCTATTGAAATCCATCAGCAAATAGAGGTCCAGTGCAGTGATGCATGTCTATGACTGCAGCAGCAAGTGTAGGAGTGAAATAGAAAGTTCAGAAATGGTGTAACTTCTGCAAAAGATGCTATGTACATGTCAGACATGCCATATTGTGACATCACAGTCCACTGCAGCAGTTGAAGTCATTGTGATAGAAAATCACCATGTCATGGTGGATGAAATAATTGAAAATCTAAACATTTATCACGGCTCAACGCATCACATCATTCATGACATGCTTAAGTTTTGCAAAGTGTTTGAAAGATGGTTGCCATAACAGCTCACTCTAGAACTACATGTTCATCTGCTATACTTAACAGATCTCGCACCAAGTGATTAAAGCTGTTTGGACCAATCAAATAGGTGATGGAAGCAAACAAATTTAATTCCAATGAAGGAAAGTACCTGGTGGTGCTTGAGTAGGTGAGAATGTGACAAAAAGGTTTTTTTTTTTTTAAATGAATAACATTTTTTTAAATATTTATTTTCACTTGACTCCTCCTTGTATGTTGAATTAGCTGACTTTATATGGTTTAGGTGGATTTTAAATATTAAAATGTGAATACCACAAGTGTGTGTGTGTGTGTGTGTGTGTGTGTGTGTGTGTGTGTGTGTGTGTGTGTGTGTGTGTGTGTGTGTGTGTGTGTGTGTGTGTGTGTGTGTGTGTGTGTGTGTGTGTGTGTGTGTGTGTGTGTGTGTGTGTGTGTGTGTGTGTGTGTGTGTGTGTGTGTGTGTGTGTGTGTGTGTGTGTGTGTGTGTGTGTGTGTGTGTGTGTGTGTGTGTGTGTGTGTGTGTGTGTGTGTGTGTGTGTGTGTGTGTGTGTGTGTGTGTGTGTGTGTGTGTGTGTGTGTGTGTGTGTGTGTGTGTGTGTGTGTGTGTGTGTGTGTGTGTGTGTGTGTGTGTGTGTGTGTGTGTGTGTGTGTGTGTGTGTGTGTGTGTGTGTGTGTGTGTGTGTGTGTGTGTGTGTGTGTG
>CM060950.1:342460020-342575020 GCA_030765055.1 Mantis religiosa | reverse complement strand
GAAGAGACTTTTCACAGAAATTGTGGTAAGAATCAGCTTTTGCCTTCAATGTCAAGAGTGCTGTTACTACATCTAATCTGTTATCGTACCACCATAGCTTTGCTATTCAACAATGTCACAAAGCTCTTTGTAACAAAAAAGCAAATCAGAATCAGAAGTAATACCACTGGTTTAAATGCATTTAGTTGTTTAAGTGCTGCCATTACGTGATTTAAAGCACCTATACTTGATTTAGTAACAAGCCTAGAGAGCTGTAACAAATGATCTAAAACTTTTATGGTTATTGCATCATCGGTTTCTTTTGCCATAATGGAGTTCAATTTAGATAAAGTCATACAGCAACAAACTTTTAGATTCTCTTCTACTGCTTCTTTAACACTGGGATCCATGATATGATCTACGAGTGCACTTAATCTGTTTCCAAAGTGACCACTCTCTTGACATTCAGCGAGTTAATTCAGGATAAAACAAGATGAGCTACAGGTTTTTGTTTAGATTGAAATTCTAATATTGGATCTGTTTATCTATCTGCAATTTTCAGAGACAAATGTTGCCTGTATCTTTACAGTATTGCAGCACTTGGCACCACAAAAATGATCATTTAATAAATTTTGCACAGGAACTGAAAGCTTTTCTTTTTTAGAAAAGAAATTGACAATTGCATCAAAATAGCTGGCAATGTAAACCACTGAATTAAACCAGCTAGACCAGCTTGCAGGTACAGGCAATGGGAACAGTTTAGCCTCTAAATCTGGGTGGTTTTCAGTGAGGTATTTTTTGTATTCATTTTTTAACTTTCGGGCATTTTGGAACACACTTTAGCTCCCTGAGTGACTATATTTTCAGGTTAATGTAATATCTGAGAGTAGCTTCCAAAAAGTTCAGTACCTTTATTCAGCATAATAAGAGTTTTTTGCTGTACACAGTGTGCTATCCAATAAGTAACATTTCCAGTTAGCATACGACAAACAATTCTCAGTATCACGGACCAGTCAGGTGCTGTGGTGTCAGTTTATTGTTGCATTGTTTAGCTGTTTTTTCAGTGCGCATGATGATGTCAATGTATTGGCTTAGTTAAGTGTTAAATTTTATCTTGCTTTCATTAAATTTGTTACATTTTTTCACGACTACTAGCTTCATGCTATGAAGACATGGATGTTAAATTAACGTTATATTTATGTAATTTGTCAGAAATGTAAATTTTTCTATGCAGACTAAAAATAATAGAAATTTTCTCATTTATCGCTAAAAAAATATATTACTCTCGAAAAAAGGAAACATTTGCGAAAATTCGTGAAAAAATTGTTAAAAAACAAAAAAACCTTGCCTCTGGTGATAATGCACCATCATTATCATCGTTGCTACTGCTACTTCTGCTCTTATTATTAAAATACTTATGCAAATAAATTATAAGTCAATACAAAATTCCTACAGGCTCATATCTATAAAATATTTAGTTTTGAATAACTAATTTTAAAGATCAAGTCTTAGAATGGTAAATGTTATACTGTTTTATAAATGTAAATTCATTTATCTAGGTATCCAAATTTTCAAAACAAAAAGCTAGGACACTATCACCTGAATACAAAAAAAAAAAAAAAATTACAAGTGGACCTAATTGCATGCACCTGTTATTAATAGTTTGAAGTTTCAATGATGTGAATTAAGCATACTGATTAAGATTGTGTGAAATATGTTCTACAACAAACATAATTTCTCTTTCATTAAATAGTTTTTATTAGTATACCACAAAACCTTTAATTAAAGATAGTCACAAAAATTGTTTGCATCTCCTCACATCTTAAGCCTCAGATTTTCATATAACAAGTTATAGTGTAATTCTAAAATACTCCACCCAAATACAAAATTCAGTGATATCTGACATCATGAGCAAATCAAGTACAGTACTTTGCATTGCAGTTATTTACATTAACATATTTACTGGCATCTATAGAAACAATAGAGATGTGAATTTTGTTAAAACAATAACAGTGATCACCTTTTTATCTATGAATATGAACTAATTTTGTTAAAACATTGCTTTAAAATATTCACTAAATTTTGAAATTGTCCTTCATTGTGGTGGTGTTCTCTGTGAGTGTAAGAATTTGTAGTAGTAGGACATGTGTCCAAAATTAGTACTGTTCCAGGAAAAGCAGAACATATATTTTTATACTGGAACTATATTTGACACACATTTTTATAACTGAAACAGCTGTTCACATTTTACTGATAAGCAGAAAGATTACAATTTGAGCAAAAACATTTTATTCTAAAATGCAGTAGCTCAACATGAATATTAAGCTAATTTCTAAGCTTTCAAACAAGAAAAGAAAAGTAGGACAAGAAAACAGAATACTCATTCAATATTAGTCATTTTTCCTAAGTTATGAAAAACAATTGCCTTTGATACACCGGAATTATTTTGATTTATTTGCAAAATTTGTGCCTAATACTGATCATCTGCATTTTTGTTCTCTTTTGATAAGTTATTTGCATGCCTAGTTCAACAGCATATAAATGGATTATGAAAAAGATAAGAATTAAAGAATTCTCATTCAGGTAGTATAAGTAAACCGTGTGAAATATGAGCAAGTTCCTTTCAAAGGTTAAAGCTCATTATGTTACTTCAGCTAAAATAAAATGAGAAGTAATATGATGTAATAAAGAAAGAGGTATACTTCTGTAAAATCCTGCACATACTGCACAGAAATGCAAAATAACTATGCAGTCATGCAATTATTTTAAGCTAGAAACATAGTCAGCTAGTAAGATGTCGAAACGTGTACAGTTTATATTTCTTAAAAATGAATTTGTTTTGAAAAAGTCTCAGTGACAAAAATATTCAGATACTTCATAAGTAACAGACTTAACTCCTGTGTAACTACAACATTGAAATTGTAAAAGTGAGTTTATAGGGTTAGTAGTAAGAATAGAGTGATATAAACTTAAAAATCATGGGAGAATTATTTTTGGAAGCTTTCTCTAAAGTGACTATTCTGAACTTCTAAACTCTAGGGGGTATACTCAACCCTAGCAACAGAAACAGAATCCTGGCAATGATCTTGGCTTACAACAGTGCAACAGTGGTGTTATCTTCAAATGCAAAGAAGTCCTAAGTATGTTTGCTTTGAAAATAATACATCAAACTTATGTAATGCCTGGGTACATAATTGCACAATTTTTGGAGCTATCAATATAATAATTATTCAGATAAGCTGTAGCATCACTTCTCACCTATAACTTAAGCTTCAGATGGATTTTTTGCCCTGCTTAATTCATAAACAATTTTGCAGCCTCTCATTTAGCCAATTTTAAATTAGGAAGCCCATATTTAGGTTAAACAAGTTCAAATTAAGCACAGTTGCAGATGTTTAGCCATTGAAAAGCCTACTTTATTACTTAATAAAAATTAGCATTTATTTAATTACACAAATCTTGTGCAGCATTACCATTACTACAACTGAAACAGTTTGAAGTACATGAAAAGAGAAGCAAACAGGTGTAAGTAAATATTGTGCTGCAATATATCGAAATTTAACTGTATTGGAACACCACAATGAAGCGAGACAATTAACTCATCTATAACTTAATAATTGTACTGGAATGTTTGTGAAATATTTTCAAATACATGGTTAAGAGTCACTACTGATATCACAGTTTATATGCTCAGCCATACAATTTTTCATTGATTCATTTTAATGTAATACAGTAAACGCAACTCTCCTTAGATAAATTAAGTGCCTGTTACATTATATCTACTATATCCTGCTACGCGCACGTATGCTTTGTTTGCAACTCTTGGCAGCGTTCAGTTTTGTTAACAAAATTAAAACTCAGATTGCCTACAGTTATCACATTTGCTTTGATTACCATACACTTTAAACCATTTCAGGACACATAAATTTTATACAACCTGTATATATTAACTAGGTTAGTGATAGTGCTTAACTTTAATGATTTCTTAATTATGTTATAATATTTTTCCATATTTCTTCCAAAAGCTGAGACCATTAAAAAGAAAATGGAAGTGTTTTACAATGACAGTTAAATGAAGAATTCCAAAATCCCACACATTCAAAGAAAGCATGCAAGAAGCAATACTAATAAGCAGAGTTTTACTTTGTACTCACCAGCCGAAGATATCCACGAATGAGCTAGCAATGAAACAAATAGAATATTACTTATAAGTGTGGTAAAATAAATACCAGTAGTTCCCAAAGTTATGCCATTCTATATATGTCCAAACGTTAAAAGGGCACCGCACAGAACCGTAAAGTTGCTGTGACAGTCAGGGGCTATCTTTGCAACACTGAATTTTGTTGACAAAAATGTAATTTCAACTGAATGAAGCCATCTCCATATACTACTATGATATATACATGAAATTCAAGTTTATAATAAATTTACATGAAATGAGACTTATCTTGGGAACTACTGCTATAACAGCTCAAGCAGTCTTCTATGATAAGCTGATTTATATGCTACTAATAGCATGCAGATTTTAAACAACTACAAACCTACATTGGATATACTTGCAAACTTCTGTAATGTTAGGTACTATCTCTAGATAACTACAGAAAGTATTAGAAGGTTAGAATCAGAACTGAAAAATTCAATGCCATAGCTGGAATATGAACCGCAGATCTTCTGCTCTATGTGGAGCTGCTCTACTACTGAGCTACCATGGCAACATGCCAACATGATATTAAATTCTCCAGCTAATTCACATGAAAATTTATGCCATATCAGCATGTTGCCATGGTAGAAGAGCTGTGCATAGACTGGAAGATACATGATTTAAATTCCGGGTATGCCTTTGAAATTTTCAGTTCTGATTCCAACCTTCTAAGGTTTACCTACACATGGTTTGTGTGTGTTAGAACAATCACATATGGCTGATTGCACAGTAAGCATTACTACACTAATATTTTGGAAGCTATAAATAATAATTAAAAGTAAAATATTAAAATCTTTGTTTCTGTGGACAAATATTATGTACTTGGCTGATTACAAAATTATTACATGTTACAGAATTAATGTAAATATGTCTTTCCTTGTAAAATCTGGGTACAAAATAAGAAATGTGCAAGTGTATACAGATTTCTACAAACTAATTCCATTCTAAAAAGGTAACATGCACTAAAATATTTGTGGTTGTACAGTGCGAGAAGAATAAGTAATGTCTATTGATAAGTGAGAGATGATGAGTTCTACATTTTTATATTGCTTGGAAAAAAAGTTATGTTTCATTTATATTCTAATGGTTGTTTTATAATGGACATACCAAAGTTTAATATGTGCAGTTTACAATGGACACATCAAAATGCTATGTGCAACCAAAACAGTACAGTGCTCATGCATTTCTTCTATAACACTGTGGAATGTTGCGTGACACTTCCTCTATCAAAATAGCCAATGCATGGCATGCTGTTTTGTAGTGTAAAAGCTTCCATTATGTCAATATATGTGTGCAATAACATGAAAAGGTAAATATTTAGTCTACAAAATTATATCGTGTGTCATTTCAGTAAGATATCTAACAACATGTTCTTCCTATGTGTTACTGCTGACTAGAAGGCATTTTATACTGTGTGAAATACTTAAATGTATATCGAGATTTAACTGTATGTATGTTCAATGTGTCTGTTGCAATCCTGCATTAATGTTTGTAGATGTCTGGTTCTCATGCCCAATTATTTTGGAATTAATACATTTGGATTAAAATACATTTCATAATTCATGAAATTAAATCAAGTTTCTATAAGGCTATTTTTATAAATAGCATCGATATCATATATTCAGTTAAAAAACACTGAAAAGAGGTAATGAAAGAATGAATAAGCATTAAATATTGCCTTATTAAAAGCTTGAAACTGTTGTTAAAAGTTTTCTTTTGTAAATACCAGAATACCCAGCTAAACCAATTTCTTTAAATGTAACCCATAGCGTAACAGCCCAAAGTGCGCCTGAGCCTGCAAACCAGACTGCCAGCCTCATGCCCACATATGCAATGCAGAGGTGGGCGATCATCCAACCGATACGAGGAGAAGATATGGTAAGCATTACTGCACCCCCAGCCGAAAAATTGGCTTTCTAGACCAGGGTTCGCTACCTAGCACAGCTCCTCAATTTCCTCACGATGCTAAGTGGTCCCGGTCCTATACCTGGGAGTTAACATCTGCATCCCCAAAGGGTGGGATTGATCCCGCACACCTTCTGTGGTAGGAAACCAACACACTACACTTTAGCCTACTATGCCATGGCGCAGAACACTACATTCCTTAATCGGAAAGTAAATCTTTCTCTGGTTTCTGTACTGTGACCAATTTAGTTGTTGCTGGTATAGGCATGCTGTGACAATATAACATATCCCTCTGTTCAGGACACTTTCTTCCCTTGACTTGATTGTAGTAGGCAGTAAGCTTATTAATATAACCTGGATTTTTAGGTTTTGACCTGGTCTTTACCTTATATTTGAATCAGAAAATGACACCTGCTTTTGTGTTTGATGGGCGTGTCCATTAAATCATCCACTTTGCTTTTCTTCAGAGAACAGTAAAAGAAATCTTTATTTTTCTCAAATTCATTAAGAATTACTACCTGTTATTTGCAGCAATCTACTTATTTTTGCTACCACCATATATGTTACACTGCTACAGAAGTGTACTCATTATTTTCTATGAGAACTGTTAATACTCCATAATACATTAAATGAAAGTTTTGAAAACCAGTAGTCATTAAACATAAACTATTGGAAAAAGTTTGGTTTTGAAGGAACCAGGATCTTGCTTCTTCTCACATCTCACTACAAGCATAGTTTATCTTATAAAATTTATTGGTCAGATTGTGTGCATTATTCTCTAATTGGTTCTCTTGTTAGTACATAAAACTAATAACAAAATCCCCAAAAGTACATTAAAGCTTAAAAATTGAGTCTCAAACCTTAATGGATTTTGTAAGACATTAATTTCACTAACAACTAAAAGCCAACTAAAACAACTAGTACTTCTTAAAAATAGGAAATAGTCACTGTTCTTTGCTCTCCCTTTAGTTTTTGCCTGCTATAGAGATGAAGAGGATGGTGATGATGATGATGATGATGATGATGATGATGATGATGATGATGATGATGATGATGATGGTGGTGGTGGTGGTGGTGGTGGTGGTGGTGGTGGTGGTGGTGGTGGTGGTGGTGGTGGTGGTGGTGGTGGTAAAGTGTAGTGTTTAACGCCCGCTTTTACTACATATGGCACCGCAGGCGATGGCACTGATGATACATGAGATGAAGATGGAGCACCGGTGGAATGAGATGGCGGGGGAAACTGGAGATCCGGGAGAAAACCTGCCCCAGCGCCGTGTTGTCCACCACAAATCTCACTTTGCGGTCGCCAGGGATCGAACCTGGGCCGCCTTGGTGAAAGCCAAGAGGTCTAACCACTGAGCCACGGTGCGGCCAATGGTGGTGGTGGTGGTGGTGGTGGTGGTGGTGGTGGTGGTGGTGGTGGTGGTGGTGGTGGTGGTGGTGGTGGTGGTGGTGGTGGTGGTGGTGGTGGTGGTGGTGGTGGTGGTGGTGGTGGTGGTGGTGGTGGTGGTGGTGGTGGTGGTGGTGGTGGTGGTGGTGGTGGTGGTGGTGGTGGTGGTGGTGGTGGTGGTGGTGGTGGTGGTGGTGGTGGTGGTGGTGGTGGTGGTGGTGGTGGTGGTGGCGGCGACGACGACGACGACGACGACGACGACGACGACGACGACGACGACGACGACGACGACGACGACGACGACGACGACGACGACGACGACAACAATAAGAGAAGTGGCAAAAATGTTTTAGTCAGCCATACACATTTATTTTATTTTATATGGGACTTATAAAATTGCTAAGTAGTAGGGGGGCTGAGGAATTATATATTAATAGGTTGATTTTTACCTTAAGCATTGGTTCAAGTTCAACTGTCTTAGGACCAGTGGCAAAGCATGTAATGAAGCACTGGAAGTGCTGCTTCAAGAATTTAGAAGAAAAAGATAGGGGGGGAAAAAAACCAGAAAATTCATGTCCAACAATATTTTATTTGCTCTGGATACATTTTCAAAATTTATTTGTGAACATCCGCGGTACTGCGGGCAATTGGACAGCTGCTTAAGTTTGAGTGACCAGTTCTGTGAGTTCATTCAATGCTGAATATTTCTGTATTCACTTATTTGTAACCTTGAATACCATGCTTTGTAGGTTTCCACAAGCAATCACATCTCTTCAGTAGATAGGAAGTGCTGACAGATTCTGTCATGTGGGGTAGTGTGTGAGCGTTTTATGGGGCACTTTTAAATACAACTCTAAGTATATTTCATCAGAATTAGCATTATTATCTTTTTGTAGATTGGTACTTAGAGGTGATAAATAGGAAGTTTTTGGGAAGTTTTAAGTTAGTAATAAAAGTGTGTGAATTGCATACTTTCTCCATTTTAGATAAACAATTCAGGTGGTGTAGACCAGCTGAAGGAAAAATTGGAATGTCTGAGTGGAGAGGGGAAACAGTAATGTCTGCTTGTAATGTGAATAGGCTTCCAATGCAAGATAAGATAAGATAAGATATTTTTATTTATCCTTTGAATACAATGATTTCAAGGACACGTCAATTCCAATTTTATATACATATATACATAGTTTTATCTTTTTACATATCTCTATACTTAAATTCTTCCAAACTATAGAATGCATTTGTTATTAAGAATGTTTTTATTGCCTTCAGTTCATATTCCATTTTATTAATTATTTTAATTT
This sequence comes from Mantis religiosa, assembly GCA_030765055.1. Taxonomy (NCBI): domain Eukaryota; kingdom Metazoa; phylum Arthropoda; class Insecta; order Mantodea; family Mantidae; genus Mantis; species Mantis religiosa. The sequence goes on along the minus strand of CM060950.1, from coordinate 342,566,244 downwards.
CTTCTGGTAACTTATTATATAGTACTTTACCCATGCTTTTACTGCAGCGGTTGTTTAGAATTCCCCTATACACTGATCTAAAATAGTCGTAATTATTTCTTAGAGTATAATTATGTACACCATGATTTTTTTGTTCTTCTTTTCCTTGTAAAATAATTTTTATTGTTTCATATATATATGCATGGAACAGTTAAAATACCAAACTCTTGAAACTTTAATTTGCATGTCTGTCTGCTATTTATTTTTGCCATTATTCGAATTGCTTTGTAGTTGAATACTTTTTTTATATCTGTTGCTGTGATGTTTCCCCATAAAGTTATCCCATATTTTATGTGTGAGTATATAAATGCATAGTATACTTGTTTTAAAGTTTCATAATCCATATTTTTTCCTACTTGTTTCATTATAAATATACCTTTATTTAACTTTTTAGTTATATGAGATATATATGGCTTCCAGTTTAATTGCTTGTCTATTATTACACCTAAAATTTTAGTGTGCTGAACTTCCGGTATTGTTTCACCATCTATTGTAATGTTTATATCATTTTTACTATAATTTCCTAATTCAAAATTTATCCATGCTGTTTTGTGTGCGTTTAGAATCATATTTAGGTTTAAATAGTGCTGTTTTATTATTTTAATTAATTTCATTGCTTTCTTTTCCACCTCCATTGCTGACTTGCCTCTAATTATTATTGTCATGTCATCTGCAAATCCAATTCCCAAACCTCCATTTCTTAGTATTATTTCAAAAATATCATTCACATAGGCTAAAAATAAAAATGGTCCTGTGGTACTCCTTGTTTAACTGATTGAAAATATGATCTAACTTTCTTTATCATGCCCGAGCCATTTCTATGGCTTATTTCCACACACTGTGTTCTGTTTTTCAAATATGATACAATCCACTTTTGCGCTAATCCTCGAACCCCATGATTTTCTAATTTACTTGTAATGTATATCTATATCCATACAATCAAACGCTTTTGATAAATCTAAAAATATAGCTATTACTCGTTCATTGTTATTTAATGCATTAATTATAATACTATTTACTTTATTTATTGCATTTATTGTTGATTTCTTTTCTTGGAATCCAAATTGCCATTCTGATATTATGTTAAGTTTTTTAAAGTACATTTGTAATTGTTTTAGGAACACACCCTCTATGATTTTTGAAACGTGGAGCATAAAGTTACAGGCCTATAATTTACTACATTTGTCTTGCTTCCCTTTTGTTTATATAGTGGTCTTACAATTACTTCTTTCAGCCTATCTGGAAAAATGCCTTGAATTAATGAAGCATTTGTAATATGTGTCATTACTTGAAATCTCATGTTTAATATATTTTGCAATTTTGTTAGAGAACTCGTCCAAACCCATTGATTTTTTAGGCTTAAGCTTATCAATTTCTTTTAAAATATTTTGTTCTGATATTTCAAATACACCCATTGATTTTGTTTGACTAGGTGATGTTATTACATTAACTACTCGATTTACTACTTGGGTATTGGATTTTGCTTGATTTGCGATATTTATATAATAACTGTTAAATTTATTACAAATCTCTCTAGGGTCGTTTATATATTTATCATTTTCTTTTAATATTATATTTTCCATTTGCTTTGTTTTACTTTGGTTATGCATTTTATTTACCAGACTCCATATTGTTTTCGTCTTATTTTCTGCATTTGCTACCAGTATCCTGTTATACCTCATCTTTGCACTTTCACATACATCTCTAAAAATTCTATTATAATTTTCAATGTAATTGTATGATCTCTCCCCCATATTTGCATGCTTCAAAGAATTTAGAAATTTTACCCTCTCCCATGAAATTTTTATACCTTTTGTCATCCATTTTTTCTGTGTTATACCTTTTGCTCTTGACTTAATTTTAACCCTTTTTATTGGCATCTCACTGTTTAACCCCTTTTGTAGTATACTATTAAACCTTTCAAACTTATCATTTACATCTACAGTTTCATATACCTGTTCCCAGCTAACCTTAGATAAATAATCTTTTAGACTTTGTAAACTGTTTATATTTATTTTTCTTTTATATTCAAAATTATTTGGTAGTATATCTTTTTTAAGATTAACTTTTAATAACTGACCATAATGATCCCCTATTCCTGTGTTAATTACTTTAGTTTCCCATTTATTTTCCATTAAATTTATAAAAAAATTGTCTATACAAGTTTTTGTTTGTTTAGTAATTCTTGTTGGTTCTTTTATACCAATTTTTAAATTCAGCCTAGTTAGGGTTTCAGTGAGCATAATGTTATCAAAATTTTCCTTATTAAAATCAATGTTTATGTCTCCCATGATGATTTTAATCCTATTTCCCGAAATCGAGCTTATAAAACTTTCTAGATTTTTAATAAAAGTTTTTTTATTTGCTGCTGGAGATCTGTATACTCCAATTATTACCAATTTTATTTCCTTTAAACTAATCTCCAAAGCAGCTAATTCGCATTCCAATTCCACTACAAAATTGCTACAATCCAATTCCTGACATTTTATTGACTCATTCATGTAAATCGCTACTCCCCCACTATTGTGCACCCTCCTACAGTAGTATGCCTGTAGTTTATATCCTTTATAATTATTTGCTATTATTTCCTCAGATTTTAGCCCATGCTCTGTAAAAACTATCACATTTGGTTTTATTTCATTTATGTTTAATTCTATAATTGTTCTCTTATTGCTAATATATTGCACATTTTGATGAAAACAGATAAAAGCCCCTTTGCATTTACTAATTTTATATGGTACCTTTAATTTTGTTTGCGTTTCATGTATCTCATCTATGTTTTGCCCTTTATTTATTTTAGGAATTTTTTTGGCATCATCTGAGCAGCATTTTAGTTTCCCTGTTCCATACATATATTTATCACTTTGTTTATCACTTGACTTAATATATAAGTACCCTTCCTATTCAAGTGTAACCCATCCCTACCTAAACAGCTTTCATCTACATGTCTATTTGGATCTACATATATTGCCCTTGCTGCCTTACATGCCCATTTAATTTCCTCATTTATATCCATTATAAACTTTTTGCTATAGTCTCTTCTTATGATTACACCGTTTACAATTATAGTTGCCCCCAGAAAACACTTTTTTGTACACACACTTGAATTGTAAACTTCCTCCATAATTTCGTTTGCACATTTTCCTTTTCTAATGTCGTTTGTGCCCACGTGTAACACTACTACTTTTGCTTTGCACCTTTCACTGTCATTTTTTATAATGTTCGGCAGGTATTCTGCCTTTACACCTCTAAAAACTTTCACTTTTGCATCACATCTTCCCAGATTTACGTTTTATTATTGAGTCACCATACACAATAACATTATCAGCATCTTCGTTCTTCTCATTTTCCCTCTTGTGTCGTTCAGATGGCCTTGGTATTATTTCCCTTGCTTTTGAACTTGTCCATTTGTATTTATTGCTGCTTTCAAGTCTTTCTCCTGCTGCAATTTTTTCATCTTTGTGTAGTCTTCTTTCTTCTGATCCAAATGTTTCATCATCTTCTTCTTCCCGTAATACCTCAAATCTGTTTGTGAAGCTTTTTGAGGTTACCTCGCATGCTGCCAGACTTTTCATTGTTTTTGCTGCATATGATGAACCTTCTCTCTGAACCAGCAGTTGAGCTTTTAGTTCCCCATTTTCCATTTTTAAAACTTTTATCTCTTCTTGCGCCTTTTTCAAATAGTTGTTTAACAATTCTAATATCTTTTGAAGCGACGCTATCGTCTCCGCTTCCCGCAGACCATGTGCTATTTTCCATTTGCTTTTTTTTTCCTCTTCCAAAATTCTCATAGAGTTCCCTTCATTTTTACTACTTACTTTGGCTGTTGAGTTTCCATTTACGTACTCATTTACTACATTATTTGTACTTTCGGTTTCATTTTCACATAACTTTTTCCAGCCGCTTCTCGTCACCCTTTCACTTGCCGCCATCTTGGACTAGAAGGTCTATGTGTGACCGTATAATAGAAACAGTACTAAAGAATTTCTTTAGTTCTTTGAGTTATGAGGAAAAACTAAATATAATTAAAAGTGATATGCCAAAAACACTTCTTAATAATGATATGAAAAGTATTAAAACATTAATGTGTCACTTTAATGAACATATGTACAGCGTCACTGAAAAATGTTGCAGCAATTTCAGAAAATCATAGTTCTCATTGTAATTGAGATAAATTAATAGTTTGACCTGCAAACTAATTGGGAACTTATTAACTTTTTTAGATGTGACTGTACTCCACCCATGATCTTCAGCTGATACGCAGAATGAGTGCAATCACATCAAATTGTTTTAGTAGAGAGTGTGATTGCAATGCCACAGTTCAGCAGAAAGCACAGTGCATGTTGTGGTTAGCAGAATTTAAATATGTTATAACTGTTCAATGCACTTTTTTCTGACATGTTTATGGTGATGATACTCCTGTTGCTAATAGCATTAGATGGTGGTATGAACATTTTCAGAAAATTGTCAGCATTGACACGCTGAAGTGCACCGGATACCCTAGAACAAGTGACGAAACAGTGGGGCATGTACGGAAAGTTGTGTTTGTAGTCCAAAAAGGTCAATTGCAAAGCGAAGTGTGCAACTTGGAATACTTAAATCAACAGTTCAAAATGTTATACTAGCATTTATGTCTTAACACTTACAAAATTCAGCCCAGACATTGCATTAAACCCGTGGATCGATAAAGCATGTTCATTTTCTTAGTTAATTGGTGGAAATTAATCATTTCTTCACACTAGCCGTATATAGGCTAAGATCTTTGATAGATAGAGACAATTCAATGCCATTGCTGGGATTTGAACCACGGATCTCCTGGTTTCTGTCCAGTCGCTCTAACTCATTGAGCTACCATGGCCAACGTGCCGTCCTGACATTAAATTCTCCAGTTGACTCATATATTACCCCGGTAGACCACAAGGGGCTCTCACATTCGAGATACACCGTTTGTGGTGACTTACTATCGTAAGTACTCCAGGCTTCATCATTTAACTCTTAATATTTTTTTAGTTAATTGACGGAAATTAATCATTTCCTCACACTAGCCGTATATAGTCTAAGATCTTTGATAGATACGGCTAGTGTAAAGAAATGATTAATTTCCGTCAATTAACTAAAATAATAATAGTTAAATGATGAAGCCTGGGACTCAAGTACTTATGATAGTAAGTCGCCACAAATGGTGTATCTCGAATGTGAGAGCCCCTTGTGGTCTACCGGGGTAATATATGAGTCAACTGGAGAATTTAATGTCAGGACGGCATGTTGGCCATGGTAGCTCAATGGGTTAGAGCGAATGGACGGAAAACAGGCGATCCGTGGTTCAAATCCCAGCAATGGCATTGAATTTTTCATGTTGACTCTATCAAAGCACGTTCAGTTCACAAATGATATGCTTAACAAAATTGACGATGACAAAAGTTTTTTTAAAATGTAGCTTCATCTTCACAGATGAAGCTACATTCCATGTCAATGGTTGTGTCAACCAGCATAATTGTTGAATTTTGGGTTCTGAACCACCCAGTCAAATTTTTGAATATGACAGAGGTTCTTCAAAAGTAAATATGTGGTGCGGTTTGATGCATGACCAGGTCATTGGCAGTTTGTTTCTTATTGAGCAGACTATTACAGCACATGATTATTTAGACCTGCCTAGAACAGTACGTTTTCCTGCAAATAGGCCAAACTGAGGAAGGATGGCATGTCTCCACACTTTTCACTACCAGTTCGAGAAATTCTGCATGCAAGATTCCCTGATCAGTGGATTGGTAGGGCTGGTTCTATTCAATGGCCTCCTAGTAGCCTAACTTGACACCCCTAGACTTTTTCAAATCTAAGTTTATATATATATATATGGTATTTATATTTATCCTTTTTATGGGGATACATCACAAATATTGTGTACAGTAATCCAATCAGAGATCTGCATAATTTAAGGCACAGGATCACCAATGTTGCTGCAACAATCACGCCTGAGATGATCCATCACTCTTGGGTTGAAATTGACTACACTGTTCTACAAATTTTGAAAAGCTGAATGTTACAGTAAAAAGAATACAGTTTTCGCATGTTTTTAGGTCACTGAACATGAAAATTATACTTAAATTGATTGGTTAGCTCTTCTTTTCAAGATAATATCACTTATTATATATAAGTTACAATAAAATATGAAAAAATGAAAGCATCGAGAAAAAAAATTGTTACCTTAACGGTGGCTCCTTTTGGGCTGTCTATGATATTCTGTTTCAGGAGCATCCCTTTTCACCATCCAGCAATAATCGGCTATCATAGCAGCATTCCATTTTCCTTTGCACCTTTGTTGCATCACTGAAATGCCTGATGAAATTGCTCACCATGTTCATCGCTGACGTCACTACAATTTGGAGGGAAGAAGTCCAGGTGGGAATTCAAAAAGTTCATTTTTAGTGACATATTCCTTCCCAGCTGTTTATAGTGTCCATTAGATTTTCTACAAGTTTTTCAACATTTTCAGCTTTAAAATTTCCCAGAAAATTATTCAAAACATTTTTGAAGGATTCCCATGCTTTCTCTTTTATCCTTAACACTGTTTCAAACTGTGATCTTTGAAAAGTTCTCTGATTTGAGGTCCAACAAATATGCCTGCTTTCACTTTTTCATAACTGAGCCCTGGGAATTTTTCACATAAGTAAGTGATTGCAGAACCATTTACATCTAAAGCTTTTACAAAATTCTTCATAAGCCCCAAATTCATATGTAGTGGGGGTAGTAACATTTTGTTTGACTCTATCAATGGTTCATGTGCGACATTTTTTAATCCTGGTGTTAATGACTGTCTTATGGGCCAACTTTTCCTAACATAGTGGCTGTTTCAGGCACGGCTATCCCATTCGCACAGGAAACAACAGTACTTGTTGTAGCCAGCTTGCAGTCCTAATAAAATGCAATTACCTTGAAATCATCCCATACTTCCCACTGGTATTTCTTATAATTTACTCCCATCAAAATATCTGTCATATTTATGTATATTTCTTTTGTGTTGGTGGCATATGCCACAGGAATGGAAGGAAACTTATTTCCGTTATGTAAAAGTACTGCTTTAAGATGTGTCTTTGAAGCATCAAAGAATAGTTGCCACTGATCAGGAATATGCCTCATATTTAATGCATCCATCAGGCAATCAACGTCTTTGCAGTACGTAAAATCTCCTTCAGTTATAAAGAATTGCTTCAAATCTTTATTTCTAATTCAAAATGTTATCACTTTCATGGAGGGGTGCAGATAATTCCATTGTTGCAACCTCGATGCCAGAAGTTTTGCCTCATGTTTACCTGATTAAATCATTGAGCTCATCTTGTGTGATCTTATGATTGGATGCATCTGTGCTTGGCATGTAGTCTGCATCTCTTGAAGTTAATGGCACCTGTTCTTCACTGTTTGAGGAAACACTGTTATGTTCGTCAGAGTCAACAATAAAATTTTGTGGAGGTTGAGGAACAGGGAGTCCTTCACTATGAAGTACAGGCTGAATTGCTGAAGATATATTAGGGTACACAAGTGTTGGTTTTTTCTTCATGGACATACCTTTCTTGATAGGGGGGGACCATACAGAAATAACAATCAGTAGTATGATTGGTAGGCTCCCTCAAACCATGGGCACTGCAAATGGCATACAGTGTCCTTTTCCTTTGACCCCGCATTAAGTTTCGATGAACATGTAGTGCAGCACACATGTGGTGCCCATTTCTTGTCTTACACCCAAAATATAACAAATATGCTTTTTTAATATATGGTGTTATCGAATGCCTCCTCGATGCAAATGTAACCTCTCCGCATATATAGCAAAAGTTATTCAGATTATTCACACACTTCTGAGACATTTTTCTACTTGTCTATAAGAATAGAATGTGAGATGATAATATAAGACAACAAAAATATCATGAAAACACTTCGAAACACAAGAGGAATATGACTACTTTTGTACAACACTTTATAATAATTGAAAACCCTTCCAGGTGACAATTCTATCTATCACGTGATGGACACGTGTGCAGCGAGAATGGTTAATCACGTGATTACACAGTGTTGTGTAATGTATTGAAAGCATGCTATATCCATTACTTGCTAGTGGAACTTATTATAGTCTGCACTTGCACCCTACTCAGAACGTATTTTAATGGTTTATTCACATTCTTTTCTCCATTTGGTTATCATTTTGGTCTAAGTCATTGTAAAAGAATTGCTGTTCCTGTTTATTTACTTTCTTTTAAAATGCTAAACATTGATTTTATAGACCATGATAGCTTCTGACATTATCTGTGGCTTGTAGGGAAGGCTTGTACAGGCCTTGCAAGGAGGCACAGCATGCACAAAGAGTTGCCTAATACATTTTTATACAGAAGTCAAGAAACACTTCTCTATAATTCAAGCAGATTATACAAGCATCTCTCCATATAAAACTATGGACAAATAAAGCACTTTCCTATTACTTTACTGCTGAATCACATAAACAAACCATTGTGTTTCATTTCCATTTAGCTTCTATGCATGCAGTCCATAAGCAAACTAGTAAACAGCCAATTTCTTTGTTAGGTTGAACACCAATAGTTTGTAAAAAAGGAAATTAGGTGTTGTATCATTTAAATAGGCAGAGAAGGTTGTAGAATACTGTTAAATTGTGCGCAGTGAACATGTGTTTCGTTTGCACTAATTAATTAGGATAAAAAATAACATTTCAAAGAAAATAATATAATTCCTAAATGATCTAAGTGCTTCAAGAGCCTTATGACTACTGTTTGTCTTTCTTATTTCTAATATCCACAAAAAGCTTAACCCTTTCCTCCAACTGTTTATATGGTAAAGGAGTTTTTGATCTCCTTGATATAGTTTACTGGGTGAACTTAAATTTATGTTTCCCTTATATAGTGTTACATCTTTAGCTATTCTTTCCTATCTTTTTTTTAAACTCTTTAAATTCTAGTAATGTTTTGTGCAGATTTATGAGATAGTTATGACCTGTGCAGATTTGTGAGGTAGTTATAATGAAATAGATGATAGGTACAACTAAATAAAGCAATCAAAACAGGAAAGCCAAATGCAGAAAGCACAGCAAATGCAGCAACTCATTAGACAATGCCAATGGACTCACTTTGAGAGCCCTGCTCTCAGCTCCTTTATCACATGCTTCGATTCAGCCCTCAGGAATATGACTATGGGATAGAACTGGGCATAGTTCAGGCGGTCCACAGCATTAGGTGTTATATCCAGTAATGCATGCTTCCCTCTATCCATGATTTCTCTTATTGCACTCAATCTGATGATGCCAGAAGATTTCTGACTCTTTGGCACATCCTCCAAGTTGCTATCCAACTCTAGAACAAACAATTATAAATATATTTCAAATTAATAATTTACTTTCTCTAAGGTACAGTAAGTATTATTATTTTATCCAAAATTACAAGGTATTTCATAATTTTAAGAGATATTTAGCACCTTAAGGCTTCTAGAATACAAAGGAAGTATTTTACAAAGCAATTCTCTGATCATTTTTCTTTCACAACATCTGTTAGAAACCTTAAATTTGCTAGATAAATTAGATTTGAAAAATTCAACACCAAAGCTGAGACTCAAGTTTGATATTCAGCTTTCTGTGTCAATAGTCTACTGTTTAGATGCCAGTAGGTGCCCGAAAACTTCTAATTTGACAAATATTTAAGACATCATACCTACAGGCAAATTGCAATGTTGTCACTGCTTTTAGTTTGTAGATTTTATTGTTGACACACATTAGGATTAATTTATATTTTATAATTCCTTTCTCACACCTGCCATGTGTAGGCATTAGGCTAGAAAATTGAAGATTAAATTTCAAAGTCAGGACTAAAATCATGTTTCTTGGCAGGTTTTTCAAGTATATGCACTAAAGCTTGGATTATACATTATAATGGAGAGGGTATGGTTGATGGTTAACCAAAAATGACAGATACTAATCCATGTTGCTTAATATAAAAATATAACTGAGTGCAGGGAAATAGCAGAGTGGAGAAATAAGGTATAGGAGGAAAAATGGGATAAAATGGACCAAAAAAAAAAATAGTAGCCATGAGAATCCTGACAAGAAAGGGGGGAAACAAGAATAACAGCATGGGGGAGTTTTTACAGAAGGTGATAGAGAACTGGAGGAGAAAAAAAAAAGAGGAGCAGATGAGAAAAGAGAAGGGAGGAAAGAAGGAAGGGACAGAGTAGAGATTAAGTAGAGGGAGGGCACCTCAGGTTGAGCCAAAGGCCAGAGAGGCAGGCCAAATGGAGAATAAACAGCTAAACCACAATTTGAACTTAAAATAAGGTAGACAATAGGATTATTGTGAAATATTGTAAATGATGAAAACGGGAAATAAAGATACATTCATTCATTCATTTACAATGTGAAAAATAGGTTTAATAAGCAATTTTAGAAAAAAATCACTTAACACACAAGTACATGTTACATTTCTGTATATTTAGAAAAATATCATTAGAGGTAATTATTGCTGTTTGTAAGGAAGAGCTATGGTAAGAGGTAAGAGACTTTTGTTCTAAAAAATCAATACAAGAATGTGCGCTTACTCACTCGCATCCATTTTTCATCAGTTCTGTAGGCACATTGCTAGGCAACAACAGTACATTATAATCACAATGTATCTGCCATGGTCTGACTGTATGGTCACTTTGTGATTTAATACTTATACACTTTATATAATTGAAGGAATCAGAACAACTTAACTAGAAATTCCTTTTGTATTCAATTCATAACATTTACCAAATTTCTATGGGGAATTCAAATACATTTGAGTACATATTCCATAATGAATACTGCATGGAAATGTGCATTCAGTTCAAACTGAAGCTCAGATCTGATCTTAGAAACTACTGTACTCATTGCAATATGATGAGGACCTATTTTTCTCTTTTCTAGTCATTTAAGTTTGTTAACATGTTTTTAAGCCATAAATGAGGTTGAAGCTGCTAGCTTATGAAATTAAAGGTAGCATAGTTCATTCAAACATTTTCTAGCCAATCTTCCTCCTTAAAATTAAAGCAAACTTTATGTTCCCATTAATCTTTACTTCTTTCCTTAACCCAACACATAAATCTCCATTTTGCCTGTTTCTTCTGAAGCAATGTTGTAAGCCACAAGTATTGAGACTGTAATTTTTGCAAGAAAATTGTCATTTTCTTTTGCTCATGCTACGACTTTTCACGCAAAAACATAAAGTATCAGAAACTGGTGAAATAATAGATAGCTGCTTTTATCATCTTCATATTAATGTTGAATATTTTTTACAAAATTGCAGTACATTCCTCCTCCACTTCATTACTGCTATCAAAATTCTATAAATCACTATTCTCTATATTTCTTCTTCCATCAAGGCATCTTGATGCATGTATACTTATTCTATAGCCTTGACTTTGATGCACAGATTTTTCTAAAATGCTTTTTTGTTTCACATAAGCTTGCCCCATATCTCTTAACGGTCACGTGACCTTATCACCTCTCATTGGCTGCTGTTGTGCAGACTGTTGTGTGGTAAAAATTAGTTCGTTATTTAACATGGTGATATATCTTTATATGTTGGAAGAGAATTATCAAATTTATATTTTCGTAACTGTTTTAATGAAATATATTACACAACAGAGTTGATTTATCTGAAATGCATGTTAATTCTAAAATGAAGTAAAGAGGAGGTTCCTTTGCTCTCAAGCACATGGCACGATAGCACGTGATTTAGCGGTAGTGGTGACATATTTGTTTATATGACTTTTATCACTGACCTTGTTTTCAATTGGATTAGTCATATATTGCCATTCAACGGTGTGCTATGCCGAATGCGAGAACTAAATTATTTTATTGATTGTTTATTGCACGTGTACTTATTATATGTATAATGGCAGAGTCTAGCGCCAGTTTTTTGCTGAAGCATCGCAAGGGAAAACCTTTACAATGCGGCGAAAAAAGAATTGCTGTGATGGGAAGGCACCGCCCATGGCCTACGGCGCGAAAGCATTAGCCAATTAGGATGAGGGGAAAGGTAGTTACAGGCAGAGTGATACATGTCAGCGAGGCAAGGTTATATGAAACAGAGATTAGTCCTCAGTGATGTCATGTAAACACTGTCTGATTGGTCCTTTAAGTACATTTAACGTCATGGAATACACATATTTTTCTGCTATTTTTTGCTTCTTTATATTCCACTTCAGTTCAATGGGGTTTAAATTGCAGTGACAAGGTGGCAACGTGAGGACTTGAAATACATGGTCTTTCAAAAGTTTATCTGCAGGTGGTTTGTTTATTTGACAATTTCCAACATCTCTGTCATTGAAGTCCAAACATTAACCTCCAGCCACGGAAAAATCTGTTCTTTCTGAGATGTCACTGTTGGAGGTCTGTTTTCCTCCATGGTGTGGTAAGGTGCATAATCAAGCACAGTAATGATACTGGACGGGAGGTTTAGTATAAGCCACTTTTCATAGTTGGTCTTGTTCTACTTACTGTGATAATCTTCTGTTGCAGAGTTGTACATTAATTCTGCTCCTTTCATGAAACCCATCTCACTGCCAGCATGCTCTTTGCCCAGCAGATTTATCCACCAAAACCCAAGGAATATTGACATGTTGCCAACACTTCTTCACAGTAAAGTAGGTATGTACACCAGTTTTGCAGGTGTAAACTACTGAATTCTTGGGACCCTTATCATTAATTCTTCTTCCTCTTCCTCTTCCCTCTTCCCCCTTCCTCCTCCTCCTCCTCCTCTTCCTCTTCCTCTTCCTCTTCCTCTTCCTCTTCCTCTTCCTCTTCCTCTTCCTCTTCCTCTTCCTCTTCCTCTTCCTCTTCCTCTTCCTCTTCCTCTTCCTCTTCCTCTTCCTCTTCCTCTTCCTCTTCCTCTTCCTCTTCCTCTTCCTCTTCCTCTTCCTCTTCCTCTTCCTCTTCCTCTTCCTCTTCCTCTTCCTCTTCCTCTTCCTCTTCCTCTTCCTCTTCCTCTTCCTCTTCCTCTTCCTCTTCCTCTTCCTCTTCCTCTTCCTCTTCCTCTTCCTCTTCCTCTTCCTCTTCCTCTTCCTCTTCCTCTTCCTCTTCTTCTTCTTCTTCTTCTTCTTCTTCTTCTTCTTCTTCTTCTTCTTCTTCTTCTTCTTCTTCTTCTTCCCCTTCCTCCTCCCCTTCCTCCTCCCCTTCCTCCACCACTTTCTCCTCCACTTCCTCCTCCTCTTCTTCCTCCTCCTCCTCTTCCTCCTCTTCCTCTTCCTCCTCTTCTTCTTCTTCTTCTTCTTCTTCTTCAGATAATTTATTTTACTGTTTCCACCGTTTTCTTGGTCTTCCCATGCTCCTCTTTGCTACTCCTCCTCTTCCTCCTCTTCCCCTTCCCCTTCCTCCTCCTCTTCCTCTTCTTCTTCTTCTTCTTCTTCTTCTTCTTCAGATAATTTATTTTACTGTTTCCACCGTTTTCTTGGTCTTCCCATGCTCCTCTTTGCTACTGGTCTATAGTTCATAAAATAGAGAGGTAATCTTTCTTTCTCCATGTTTTGTACAAGGGTTACCCATTTACTTCTATATTCTTGTACTCTGTCATGCAGGTCGAATATCCCTAGCTCTTCGCGTAAATCTTCATTTTGTTTGTGGTTGATTTTTCTATATCATTTCATATGCCTTAAGTTTTCTTTTGTCTTTTTCAGCTATGACCCATATTTTACTGCCATATAGTATTTTAGGTACTGACATTACTTTGTAACATTTTAGAATGGTATCTTTAGTTGGTATCTTAATTCTTAGAGCCTGTAAATAGGCTACTCTGCAAGCAACTATATTGTCGCGGCAACAGGCATAAAAGTTTCAGCACAAATAGAGCTTGTGTAATCAGTTTACGATCATGCGCCTAGTGTAAACAGATAGCCGGCAACAAAATTAGCTAAGATAAAGGACTTGCCAGCCAGATAGGATTTCACTTCTTTTTTTTTTTTTTTTTTTACGTGGAAGTTTCGAGAGATATCTCGATTGACAGAGATAGTTGTTTTTCTGATTTGCTCGAGAAGTCTCTCAAATTATGAATGAGATATATAAGCGATTGTGACATGCCAGCAGACAGAGTTTGTAAAACAGTGAGTTGAGTAGTGTAACAAGAGTGTTGTAATGAGAGCTGATCAGAACGTTGTTTGTTGTAGTGTGTATGTGACGTAATGTGTTACGAGAGAATTGATCAGTGTATTTCTACGGAAATAAAGAACATTTAGAATTTCTGTAAATTGGATTTTTAATTCTACGAACCCACAAAGTCACAATATCCTGGCATACTACTAAAATGTGCCACATATTCTTACATTTCTTTTAAACTAAACCTATTTTTGATGTGTGTTTGGAGGAATTTAGTAACAGTGACGTCAAAATTAATATAAAAATTATTTGTGGTTGGTTTATTGACACTCGTCACTTACTTTTTCATATATTTATGAGAGACTAGTTTCAAAGGCCCTGGCCTCCATTTTCAATCTCTTCCCAACTGCATAACAACACTGTTTTCAACACTTCCAAGAAAGTAATTCTTTTTCACTGTTGTTTTCTTGGAGTAGTAAGTTGTGTACCTGAAATGCCAGCTTTTTCCAATTCTAACAATTCTTGTTATTGTGGCTTCACGTTTTCCTATTGCTGTTGTCGTTCTAGTCACTGCCCTTTGCTAAGGAAAAACTGGACCATTTTGTTTCTCCTCCATGCAGAACTGGAAAACATTGTGACTATTCCCTCTGATTCGAGTGTTTACATCCCTCCAAGGTGACTTTTTAAGTTTCCAGGTTAAAAAATTGTTATTTGAGACACTCACTTTGTGATACAACACCACATTCTACTCATTCTCATACATCATACCATGTTAACAACCAGATTAATAACTTAATATGCAGCACATAGCCAGCCATCACATCATATGTAGTTCCTACTTCTGCCACACATAAACAAATTTCAAGCGTCTTAATAAATAAGGACTACGATACAATGAAGCACAACTACCCAGGATATTCAACTTGTCCTGGGGAATAATTTATATAGTTTCTTAAAAACAAATTAAATGCTACAATTTTTGTGATAGATGGTAGTCCACTCTTCTAGTTCTAACAGTGAATTCAATTTATTTAAGTTCTCATAATTTACTTCTTTCACTCCTTTTTGAGTTTTTTATTTAGGGTTGGAATGAATGTTGTATATCCATAGCACTTGGGATCATGGTCTGACATAGCATTTATAAATGGAAAAGCTGTTTTCACATTTTGGAAGAAATAAAAACCAGATCCGTTCAGAAGAGCAAACAAAATATTATCCATTCACTGAAACAAAAAAACGTCATATACACCAAGGCAGACAAAGGTAACAAAATAGTCATAATGGATAAATCTGATTACCTTGAAAAAATGGAAGAAATGCTAACTAACAGTGAATATGAAACCATTAACAAAAATCCATTAACAGCTTGCATAAAATCATTTGAAAAAACAATAGCAAAATCAAGTATAATATCAAACAAATATGCAGTTAGACCAGATAACCCAACCTTACCTAGACTTTATGGCTTACCCAAAATACACAAACCATCCACAACAATGAGACCTATAGTTAGCAGTATAAATTCACCAACATACAAACTTGCAAAGTGGCTAATAAACAAATTCAACTCATTTCCAAAATTCGATAGCCTAAGCATCAAAAACACCTATGAACTTATAGAACACATTAAGGATACTGAACTAAATGAAGAGGACACACTAGTCTCATTTGACGTTAAATCACTGTTTCCCAGCATACCAGTTAAACAACTCCCAACATTGATAGAAAAATGGCTCAAATCACTTGGAATGTCATCACTTGAAATTTCAGATTACATCGAACTTACCAAATTATGCATAGAACAGAATTTCTTCCAGTTTCAAACAAAATATTTCCATCAAACTTCTGGTTTAGCAATGGGCAACCCCTTATCACCCTTCCTGGCAGATCTGTACATGAGTGCACTAGAAATAAGGATCACTAAAGGTTTCCCATGGATGTTCAAACTCTGGCAAAGATATGTAGATGACATATGTGCCATAGTGCCAAAAAAACACATCAGTGATGCACTAAAACTTTTAAATATTCAAGAAAAAAGCATCAAGTTCCCTGAAGAAGTTGAAAAAGACGAGTATTTACCATTTTTAGATCTAAAAATAATCAGAAATAAAAATAGAATAAACTTTGGCATTTACAGAAAACCAACACAGACAGACAACTACATAAAAGCTAATGGCTATAATCCAAGATCCCACAAACACGCAATCTTTAATAGTTTAGCACACAGACTGGTCAACATCCCTCTCACAGCAGAAGAATACAAAACAGAATACAACAAAATTATTGAAATAGCACAGAAAAATGACTTTCCCAAATCACTAGTAGACAAAAAAGTGAACTTAGCAAAAAAGAAGAAACTACTAAAGGAAACCACAACCCTCTCAGCTACAGAAACTAAAATGATCTTCAAAAAATTCACTTACCATCCATGGGCCTTTGATAAATTCAAAAAAGTCTTCAGAAAACAAAATATTCAACTAGCTCTAGTGAACCATTACTTCTTAAAAAACCTAATTTGCTCAAACATCAAAGATGCCATTCCATCTAACAAAAAATCTGGTATATATCAAATTGAATGCTGTGATTGTAGTCAAATTTATATTGGAAAAACCAAAAGAAATTTAGAAACAAGAGCAAAGGAACACTTTAGGAACATAAAATACAAACAATTAGAAAAATCAGCAGTTGCCACGCATTTTTGGGAAAAAAACCACAACATAAATCCAGAACCAAAATTACTAAAACATACAACAGGAAAAGAAGAACTGTCCACATGGGAACAAATCTTTATTTCAAAAAACAGGAACAAAGTATTCAATTTCGACATCCCCCAGAAAGATTTGTTCAGCAAGTTCCTCGAACCGCCACCAGAGGAGACCGATGACAAAATATTGCCAGCTACACCAATGAGAACAAGTCGATGTCCAGCTGAAGATAGAGGGAAGGCCTCAGAAACCGGTTCTGGGAAAATTTAAAAGTAAGTGTTGTTTTGTGTCATTAATCGACTCCTAATTAATCTAATATATGTTCATGTCTAAATTCATATATTCATGCCATCATAAATTCATACATTTATAAATGCAGTCTTCAATTATGTCTCAATTCTCATTATTTTTTCCTTTATTTGTCTTTACTTTTTAATTGGAATATGGTACCATACTAATAAATAGTGAGTTCACCACTTATGATTGCTCCTATGGTCTACCGGTTGTCAACTACTGCGCTCTAAAAGAGGGAACTCTAAGAAATACAAATAATAAACAAACATAATAGTAACTTTGTGTACAGTAGCTTTTAGCTGTTGCATAAAATGATCACCACAACCACATATAAATGTGGAACTTTATTGCCAGGGTTACTTACGAGGTGAAGTGAATTTGTCAGGGAAGTCTTTGAGCATTTTTTCACGAGCAATATCTGCCACTGGTCCAAAAAGCACTACTGGTCTCACAAAACCAGGGTGTCTCAAAACTACACGTTCATATGCAGGAAATTTGCTAATGCTGTCAGCAAATACCACATCATCCCAATGATCCTGTTTGCAACAGAGAAGAATAAATAATAATTTAATAAATGATTGCAAAATACACTTAGAATTTTTATACAATTTCTTATTTTAATGGCTCTAAGTTTATGAGAAGCCAAGGAACTAATTTCAGTTCCAAAAGTATTAATTCAGATGATGAAGTTACTAAAACAAATATTACTAGCTTACCCTGCTTAATGACTTTGAACGTCGATGGCTACCACGCCGCCGCCTGAAGAAACTACCCCTGCTTTCAGATGCTGTCAGTTCCTTTTTGGTAGCATTGAACTGAGCAGTTGCCAACTCCTCTGCACGTGATTTATTTGGTATAATGCCTTTCTGGACTTCCTGATTATTCCGACCTAAAAAGTTCATTCATAAAAACATTTTTTCACTTATCTTTTTAATAAGGAATACCCTAAGTTCTAATAGAATTTAATATACAACATGATTTGATTTTTTTTTTTTTTTGTCAGAAAACAAGTGGTTTCTGAATGGATTAAATACTTCCAAACAATTTTTTTTTTTTTTTTTATCACTATGGTTTGCTTTTTTAACATGATCTTACAAAGCATGTTTTAAACATTCTGTCTTCATTATCAGCTTAGACTTTACTGCCACACTTTCTGCTATGACTTATAACTAAGGCTCAGATTTGTATACAAAATGCATATTCCTTTTTATATACTTAAATGATATATTTTGTATGCCACACTTTTCCAGATAATTTGAGCAATATTTGCTAATGCATAAAAATTCATATTCTGAGGGGAAATGCATACCTTAAGTTTTAAATGGAAAAAGTGCATATTTTGCTCTTGAACGTGGATTTAATTATAATTTTCCCCTTTAGATAATAATGAAGTCTCTGAAAACAACCAACCAACCAACCAACAACAAACCAAAAGAGATATAAACAAACATATGTATTTATTTATAAATGTATGCATGCTCTACAAAAACTTGGAACGTCTGGAGCAAATGTATGATAAGACTTAAAATCACCTCCAGGTAACCAACGTGTTTATTTACATCTGTGTAACAGAGATACACACAGGCATCTTGTGAAATATGAAATCCAACAATCAGTATCAGGCATGTCTTTATGTTTTGGTAGTAGGTGAACAATCATTTTTGAGTGATGAGTTTTCTAAAGGCTTGTGTTTAATTTTGGGAGTGTCAATATTGCATTGTGGAAACCGAATAATGTGCAACTTCAAAGTTTCCTAGGAAAGTACACAAACAAAAGAGTTCCAGATGCATCTACATTATGAAAAAACTATGTACCACAATGTTTTCAGGATGCAATTTCTAAAATAAGGAATACATTGGAACAAGAGAAAATCTAGATTTCAATAGATGAAATGTCCAACACTGCAAGACAGTGTGTTGCTAGTGCTATAGTGGGTTTAATGAAAGCAGGTCTCCTTATTTACTGCAACAACCAAGTATAAGGTAAGATTATCACCTCCCCTAAAATATGCTCCTTTGATTTCTGCTCATTTGATTTTGCATATTATGGTGCACATTTTTACAACTGAGCACCCGCATACAATAATGGGGTAAATCACAAAACATCTAATTGAGCTACAGTCAAATAAACATTTCAGAAGATAACATTTCTAAAACAGCTGTCTATAATACTTCGATACCTCACACGTCTTTATCTGACAATATTTGGGAAAGTATTTATTGATATATTAATGGTACCTGAAATTAATTGTAAGATATATAATACTAATATTGAAAAATGACTTACCCCATTATTGCATGGAATGCTCAGAAAAATTTAACTGTGTTTGAAATAATGAAATCAAACATTGTAATTTAACTGTGCTTTTAGATATACTTTGATTTTCACCACCAATTGGAAACAAGAAACTTATTTACAGGCATAAAGAATATTACAATTCAATCACCTGTTAATCTTATGTGTTTACTAGTCACATAAACATACCTCACTAGTCACTCTCACTTGAACTGCAGACAGCGTGTTGTGATTGAGGTTTGGTTGCTTGTTCAGTAAATTTGGTCATAAATATTTTACCTGTTTTTGATAGGTAACCGGATAGACCATGTAATTTGGACCTCTTAACACCAACATTCTGAACTGTTACAAATTGTACAACTTGAAGCTTCTTATTAGGACACAGCTTGTATGTTTTTAATAATCCAATGTCAGAGTAATTTTCTTGAACAACTAAAGCACCATTGGGCTTGTAGGATATCATTCGAGCCTTGGAAAGATAAAGTCCTTAACTCGGTAGTTTCAACTAGTTACTCTGTCTTACTGCTGTATCATAATCTAACACAATTCCCTTATGGATAATGAAGGAAGGCTTATTAGCATTTCTTATTATGTTGAAGTAATCAACATGGTGTCTCGATGACTTCTGTTTTCTTAATCTTTTGGAATATGTAGCAAAATTTCGATCACATTGACAGTAACTATGCCCCTGAACAGGAAAAACATGTCTATGGTGATTCTCAATGTCACAGAAATGTACAGGAAAAATCTTAACTGCAGTCTGATTCTTGTTTTGCCCACTGCATGCATCAAAAAATACTGTAAGATTTGTCTGGTGTAAAAGCTCCTGTTGCAAAACATGAGAGACAAAAGAACAGATGCTATTGGCTCCTTTCTTGTATTCACCTTCCACGAAATGAAACATATAACAGTTATTTGAATGCACATGCATATTAAACAAAAACATCCGAATCAGTTTTTTATAAAACTGTTCAGTTACGAGGCTATGGCAAATACTAGGCATAAATAAACTGTATTATTAAACTTTTCTCATCAAGTTTCAGCAGGTCCTTTTTCATTTGCTGATAAACTTCAACTTATATAGAATAAAAAAAAGTATTTCAGAAAATGGAGTGCCATTGTTACTAAAATTAGGCAAATGAGTCAAACTTGTATATACTTTTCTCCACTTACAAGTTTTTTTAATGAAGACTAGTTTCAGGGAACTTCTTCCCTATCCTCAGTTCTGTGGTTGACTGATGATGCATCCGGTGTCTGCATCTGGCTTGGTGTCATGCTGCCATCTAATGTTCTGGTAAGTTTATGACGTCATCTACGGCGGGAATTTCAAAATTCATCAAGAGGTCCTGTTTCTTCGTAATAAATATGTTTTCCCAAATCTGTAGTTCTAGAGGTTTCTTTGACTGTTTGATCAGTTCTATTTCTTGCTTTATGTTGTGATTCTCAGAACAGAAGTGATGTGCTACAAAGTATATAGAACATTGACTCATTTGCCTAATTTTAGTAAAAACTTCAACTTTCTTACTATGCACCTTATGGTCAACGATTTCTTCAAGGGATGCATTAATCTGTTCTACTTTGTAAATTATTCTGGATTCTGCCATACTGCTTCCCTTGTAAGGATATATATTATTATATTACTAAGTTATATTAAAATATTCCAGTATAGTTCACATGTTACTTCATTAACGGCATTTACATTTTCTTACCTTAATTCTTAGTTTAATTTCTCTTCCAAAGTCTCGAATGTGCTAACGTTTTCCTTCCTTTCCCCTTATTTCTTTTCTCTTTTTTTCAGCAAGGGAAAAATCATCTACGAAATCTGAATCAGAGCTCATTTTGCTTTGTTACCACTATCTAACAATCAGCTGCTGGACAGTGAAATATTGAGCATGTGACTCGTAGAAACCATGCAGCATTGTAACAAAACACGTACTACGATCTATCGTCTGTTTCTTAGAAATATAATGAAACATTGAGCCAGTAACTAATAGAAACCTTGCAGCAGTGTAACAATACATGTGCTATAATCTATCAGCTGTTTCTTTGAAGTATAATGCTGGCCCATTATTACAGAACAGACATTGAAGATTCCGAATTTCATATATTTGGCATAAATGGGGTAACCAGATTTACCCCATTATTGCATGCAGGTGTTCAATTTTTCATGCATATTTGCATGCATATTAATCTGGGTTCTACCTATAACTAATGTTTTCTGCATGGACATACTGTATGACAAGATTATTTACATGGCAAAAAATTTAACAATTTTTTTTTTTTTTTTTTTTATGCATAAATACTTTACTCAAACAAAGAGTCCAACAGGTTTCCAAATGGCTTTTAAAATCTTGGTTCTTCTTTTAGTTGACAATTTGTGGACCATAGATGGTACATAGTAGTATATTCATATTTTCGGCTTAGAGATTTTCTGAGAAATATAAAATATTTAAAAGCAGATTGACAATCACAGCAAAACATTTTTAGTCGACATATCATCTAGAAGAAAAACTGAAGCTTTTAAAAGTTATTTGGAAACTGCAAACTCTTTCTTTGAAAAACAGTTTTTATTCAAACATATTTTGCTAAATTTAAAGTCATTGGAGTTATTGGCCAGTGAAGGAGATAAATAAATTATGGAAAATAAATAAACTTTAAGTATTAGCTACACTTAACAAGTTACTCATAGGACATATTCTGAGGGCTTAATATCCCATAAATTCACCAACCCACACTTTAGTTACCCAGAGGAGAAAAAGAAAATCAGGGAATCACCAGTTAGTTAACCACCAGCTGCAAATGGAAGAAAGAGGTCCTCCAAATATGTTTTGACAATAATTTGTTAAATGAAGTAATACGAATGCTTAACAGTGATTTATTTTTCATTATTTGTTAAATTTTGATATCTCATATAGGTATAAAAACCACCTCCTTACATAGTATGTCCAATTATGTACAATTAGGAAATGCCAGCCACCAGCCAGAGGGGAAAGCATGGCACTAAGTCTAGGTTGATCATGGCAACAATCTCTGAAACATGCTCTGTAAGTTCATGCTGAACATTTGGCTAACATTTCATTTTGAGTATTTAATGTATCCAAAATGATACTTATATGGCTTATTCCACAACATTGAGAAACTATTATGCTTCTATGCATACTGTTTTCCTTTTCTGTGGACTAAAAATAAAAGAAAGATTATTATATCATAGAAGTGCTAAGCTGCAGTGCGATACTACGACTGAGTTCTATGAGGTACTCCAGTGTGTGAAGGAAGAGGGGTCTAAGCAATGATGGGAGTGGATATTACAGTACAAAATATGATCAATTTGTTGTCAATCTTTAAAGTGTCTAGAAGATCATGAGAGTTGTTTAAAGAATAATGAATTGGTTAACTTCTTAGGGTAAATTTGGAAAGTAATGGAGTCTGGAAATATATAGAAAAGAGAAAATTATATGAATAATTTCTGGAACATAGCACGAAATAAATTTTGACAGTACAGAAATACAAAAAAATGTTTAAAGAGGTAGCCAATAAGAGATCTTTAATGTTCCATAAACAAATGTAAGACATCGAGATTTAACTGTATTGGAACACCACAGTGAAGCGAAAAATTATTAAATTTTAGATGAGTCGTATTTTTTACACATCTACTTCACTTTCGTACCTATTTTGAGGACATGTTTCGCAAATCTTCGTTTGCATCTATGGCTCTTGTGTGACTGACGCTAGATCCAGCGGTGTGACAGCAACAACCCCAGAATTACCCACACCGCTGGATCTAGCGTCAGTCGCACAAGAGCCGTAGATGCAAACGAAGATTTGCGAAACATGTCCTCAAAATAGGTACGAAAGTGAAGCAGATGTGTAAAAAATACGACTCATCTAAAATTTAATAATAAATGTAAGACACTTGGGGAAGAGAAACATACAGATATGACAAATAAAGAGGAGCAAGAAGTTTTGACACGGTTAACAACAGAAGTATGGAGATCAGAAGACCTTAGGAAGGATATTCCACAAATGCATTGTCCTATATGTGGTGAAATGAACATCCTGAACATATAATATTGTCATAGCAGCAGTGAATACCTACCATAGGGAAAACTTACACATTCAACAATATAGAACTAATTTAGCAAGGAATAGTGCACTTCACAATGGTATAAAACTATACAATAAATTACCAACAAATATAAAAATTATCAAAGATAATAAAGTATTTAAAAAACAGCTTGGGTCATTCCTATTACATAACTCGTTTTATTCAGTGACTGAATTCCTGGACATGTAATGTACAGTTATTAGTTTGAATCTCTTACCAAATCAGGAATCTTAATTTTAAATGTATTTTAGTAAATTGTATATTAATCATTTTAGTAAATTGTATATTTATCATTTTAGTAAATTGTATATCAACTTGACGAAGCCATGAAAATGTAAAAATGTTTTTCAAACGGTGAATAAAGAATACAATACAATACTGTAAAGGAATTAAGTGTGAATCACCCCATTTCACTGCTTTTGTTGTTTGCTGTGAAAAGGGGAAAAAAATTAAACATTGTTAGACAGCCATTGATAAGTCGTGAGCCATAAAAATGTGCCTCATTGTAGTAACTTGCTGATGTTTTCCAGATCATTTGATTTCAGCAGATCTAGAAGAGGATCAGCAGATCCAGACCATTTGATTTCAGCAGATTTAGAAGCAGATCATTAGCAGAAACTCATCAGCATATCATTGTAGATCTAGAAGATTTGTCTTCGACAATGTTCCATTCTCTACCAAAGTCACTTATTTTGTGTTAATTCTAAGTTGGTACTTTTTATTTCAAAAGTTGGCACTTCCTTCTTCACAGCTCTTTGTTCTTTGTTGGAAAAATAATAAGAAATAAAGTACAATATTGTGTGAATAGAAATTGCAAGAAGTAGAAAGTTTAAAATGCAGTTTTTCGTGTTCTTAACATAAGTTTTCTATTTATTTCCAAATCATCACAATTTCTTCAATTCAAAAGATCTCAATTTCTAGGATGCTTCTTCCAGAACTGGCAGGCTACAAAAAGGGGCAGGCAGAGAGGAGGGTTGCAAAAACAAGCTTTCAGAGTTGCGACTTATGGATTAATCAGTGAGTATAGGAGTTATTGTGAAGCACTTGTGCAGTTGTAAGTGAATTGGCCAGCCTGAGCAGTGAATGACAAAGTTTGCTGAAAGTTGTCAGAGCCAGCAAGCAGAGCAGTATAAAATGAATATTGGTCTGTGAGCAGTAAACGAGAAGTTGAGTGTCCAAGTTGGTGCACGCTACACAGACATAGAAAAACATCAGACTGACACGCTAGCTCTGTGTATTTTTTAAAAAGAGAAAGTGCTTATAAGTTAGTTTAGGCTAATGATTCTAATGGCAAATAGGGTGAGTTTAGTACTACTTCATGTTGTCATTTTGTCACATTATTTAAATGTATAGGAACCAAAATTTGGATAAAACAGTACATCAGTAAGAATGGCTTAAGATAAATAGTATTATTATTATTTTTATTATATATCAATGACCTATATGATAATCTTAAGATAAAGGGCACGGAAGTCATACTTTATGTTGATGACACTACAATTCTCGTCTCTGCCGAAAATATGCAGCAGTTAAATAATAAATGTAATGAGGTATTGCTAAGCCTGGAAAACTATTTTCTTGTCCACAATCTCCATCCAAATATCAGTAAGACGAACTATTTACTTTTTACATTAAACAGAAGCAATCACAGTAACAAAGAGTTAAAATTGGTGTACAGCAATCAAGTAATATCAGGAGTTCAAAACACAGTTTCTAGGCATCCATATTGATGATAATCTTTCATTTCAGAATCATGTCCTAATGAGTTACTCCAAACTCAACAAAACTATATTCCTGCTACACCAGCTTACCAACATGTTACTATTTCAAATGGTCCGTACGTATACTTTGCATTATTTCATTCCCATTTAAAATACGGAGCGATGATATGGGAACCTTTGTCTAAAACTTCCTTCATGCAGATCTTCTTGCTTCAAAAAAGAGCTGTAAGATCTTTGGCTAAAGTTAGCAGATTGGTGTCTTGCAGGCCATATTTTATGCAACTTAAAATACTTACATTATTTTGTATATATGTATTCTTCACTATTTTGTATGTTAAAACATCTAGTGAATCCCCTCAACTTAACAAAGATGTACATACTTAATCGCAAAAACTATTTGTAGTTGGTTTATTGATACACGTCACTTACTTTTTTATATTCATGAGAGACTAGTTTCAAAGGCAATCACCTCCATTTTCAATCTCTTTCCAACTGGCATCTGTTGTCTGCTCTCTCTCTGGTGCTGGAACTAAGAACTTTTTTGTCAAATTATCTACTGGTGGGATTTCAAAGTTCATTATAAGGATTGCGTAATGAACTTTGAAATCCCACCAGAGATAATTTGACATAAAAGTTAATAGTTCCACCACCAGAGAGAGAGAGAGAGAGCAGACAACAACAGATGCCAGTTGGAAAGAGATTGAAAATGGAGGCAATGGCCTTTGAAACTAGTCCCTCAATAATACAAAAAAAGTAAGTGATGAGTGTCAATAAACCGACTACAAATAGTTTTTAAGATTAATTTTAACGTCACTGTTACTAAATTCCTCCAAACACACATAGTTTTTCCAATTTTATTGAACTGTCCATTGACATAAAGTCCAATTCTAGGGTTTTGGAATAAACTGTTTTACCGCCCTTGTAATGTAAAATATGCCACTATCATTTTATATATATATATGAAGTGTATCTGCAGGTATCTGCAGTGCCTATATCAAGCCAAAACAGTATTGTTTGTGCCTAACACTTTTACTGACTAAATATACAGGGTGTATATAAATGAATATCTGGGTTTTAACTCTTTATAACATTTTTCACATTAAACTTACAGCTATAAATATGTCCAATGAAAAAGCAACTCAAACAGTTTTGTTTGTTGGCACCAGTGCGCATGTGCATGCAATGTTTCTGCCGCAATCCACTAGACAGAGGTAGTAGAAAAGATGGCGACTAGTAAACAGAAAGCGTTTTGTCGAGATTTAACTGTATTGGAACACCACAGTGAAGCGAAAAATTATTAATTTTTAGATGAGTCGTATTTATTACACACAAAAGTGAAGCAGATGTGTAATAAATACGACTCATCTCAAAATTAATAGAAAGCGTTTTGTGTTTTGCAGTTTGCAAAGACCGAATCGTAGTTACTATGCCATGTGAGTTCTGCTTTAAGTTCTGTTGTGATCCTCCTAATGATAATAACATTCGTAGATGGTATCATCAGTTTGAAGATACTGGCTGCCTTTGTAAAGGGAAGAGCACAGGATGACCAAGAGTAAGTGAAGAGACTGTTGAGCGAGTGAGAGAGTCGTTCATTCATAGTACAAAGAAATCAGTCTGGAAGGCTGGTCGTGAATTACAAGTTCCTGGTTCGACTGTTTGGAAAGTTGTAAAAAAACACTTACGGCTACATCCTTACCATTTACAGTAATTACAGGCTCTTAAGGTGACAGATCACGGATTACATGCCAACTTCGCAAACGACATGCTGTTTCATGACGATGACGATTTTATGGATCGCGTTGTCTTCAGTGATGAATTGACCTTTCACCTTAGTGGACATGTTAACACTCATAATGTGTGCATCGGGGACTCTGAAAATCCTCACGAGATGGTACAAACGCAACGAGATTCCTCTAAAATTAATGTTTTTTGTGCCGTATACCAGCGAGAAGTTATGGATCTTTCTTTTTTGGTGAACCTACTGTAAGTGGCACTTCTTACCTTGATACACTAGAGTAATGGCTCTTCCCTCAGTTGGAAGAAAATGAGCCAGAGAACTTCATTTTCCAGCAAGATGGTGCGCCACCTCACTGACATAACGATGTATGCTATTGGTTGAACGTCACTGTACCCGAGCGCTGGATAGGAGGCAAGGACCCCAAAGACAGGGCTTGCTATGCATGACCGCCATGTTCTCCTGACCTAATGCCATGCGATTTTAGCTTTGGGGCTTCATCAAGGATCGTGTGTACGTGCCTCCACTACCAGCTGACCTCTCTGAATTGAGAAACCGGATTGAAGCAGCTGTTGCTACGATTACTGAATACACGCTTATCAACGTTTGGGAAGAACTCAGCTATAGACTTGATGTGTACTGTGTGACAAAGGGTAGTCACATTGAACATTTATAAGGTTCTTGGTAAAACTGTTTGAGTTGCTTTTTCATTTTACATATCATTTATAACTGTAAGTTGAATGTAATAAATATTATAAAGAGTTAAAACCCCGATATTCATTTTTATACACCCTGTATAACCAGATTAGTTCTTTTCTACATGGAAGGTCCAGTATCACTATTTCAAAATGAATAATGTAAGTGAAAATATGGAAAGGAAAAGAACGAAGCATGAAATAATTGATTATTTTCTGAGTATACAATGTTTGTTCACTAATTTCTTATCAACTATTTATATACATAATCCTACAAACACCTGCACTAAATTCACAGATACTGAATCACAAAGATATAGTTCACACTTAATGAGTCATGTCATCAGAAGAAATCATTAATGAATTTTGAAAACACAGCCTTTGTCCACTAAATCTTTTCTTGGCTTCCGGTGTGGACATGGCTCACACCGGAAACCAAGAAAAGAAGTAATGGAAAAAGGCACCGGAAGTCTGTGTAGTCATTTAACAGCCATTGTAGTACTTCATCAAAAAATGTGCCACTCATTTGAGTAGTCACTACTAGTGAATTGGCAAGAAATGAAAATGGGGGGAGGGGGGTATGGAACTGAGCCATACATTTTTTATATTAAAGATGAAGCTGCATGCAACAAAATAGAACGTGAAATATTTCCTAAATGCTTATTTTCACTGACTTCTTTAATATCACACTTTGCAATACCAAGCCTTATAATCAGAATCTCTATTAAACAAATTAGGGTGCAATAGTATAAAAAGTAAGCCTTAGAGTTAAAATATCTAACACCATGAAGCAACTATTGCACAAAGGTATTTTTAGACTGTTTTACAAAGAACACACATTATTTAAATTCTAATACAGTAAATTTACAGTTCACTTGGATGTTACTTACCAATTCGAAACACCTGCCATGAACCAACCACTCCATTATGGAGGGTGTCCACTACATGGAATACATCACCTTTTCTAAAACTCATTTCACCTTTATTTGGTTGGTCATAGTTGAAGTGTGCCCTGTAATAGTAAAGCAAAATAAACATATATATTACAAGATTACAGTTAGAAAAAGAAATAGCTTTAATTTCAGATACATAAAACTAGAGTCCCTCACATATAATTCACTGTTTCAGTGATTGCTGATTATTTGCTTGGATGCTCGTTATTCATTAGGAAACACTGCTAATTTTTTATTTATTTTTTTTTATTTTTGTATTTATATAGTCAAACCTGATTTATGGATATATCAAGGGGAAGAGGGAAGATTGCTTATAAATGAAATTTTGATATTACATCATATTTTTCTTTTAACAAAAAAAGTAGGACCTACATGTGTGAAAGTTTACAAAGTTTACAAAGATATGTATAAAGAAAACATTATTTTAACTTCATCTTGCTTTAAATAAATCATTTAATTTTGCTTATTTCACTTTTCTTGCCTTTAGTGCATGCACCTCATCTTGCAAACTTATTAATGAAATTACAGCATTTTCACTACAACTTCTCTCACTGATATAATACCTACACACATTTATTGCAATTAACACTTCACTCACTTTAGGAATTTTAAGATTTGAGTAGTCATACCCATTATTGTTAGTGTCACTTGAAGCTTGTCTGCTTTCTTGATCCCAACCATGTTTTTGACACACATCAGCAAGAATCTCCTCATCCTGTCATTCCCAACACAGAGCTAGATTGTCATTAAAATGCACAAAGGTATTGAAACTTGCACCCTCCTGTAGGGCTAGTTCATTTATAGGTACAACTTCAGCATTACCAGTACCATCACCATCATCAGAGACAGCCTCTACCTGTAATATACCGTCTCGTTGTGGAGGATGAGACCTGCTTCCAAACAGCTAAAATAAATTCCAAGCTGGGAGTAAGTTAATGGTGAAATTTTCATTTCTTGCATCAGTCAGTGTTATTAAATGTTGAACCAGCACTTTTTATAATGAACTTCGGAATCTGTAATGATGCCTAAATCAAATGGCTGTAGACAACTGGTACAGTTAGAAGGGAAAAATTCCACTCCGAATATTTACCAAAATTAGCTGAAGTGGATGTGCTACCCATCAATCCATAAAAAGAAGAATGTTCTTCTGTTTCTTTTTCATTCTAATGTCCAATTTTTTTTAAACAATTGTTCCATTTAAATCATAGTCATATAAGACTTCTTATTGAATTCATGTTCGGTAGGTTTTATTTTCACACCTTTAAAACACCTTGGATTATTCAATTTTCCTATCACAAGTGGGAGAGGTCTGCATTAATGACAAGAAGAACTATTATGCAAATTTTACTTTTCTTCCCTCTATTGCATGAGTCACCCTTTTCAGCTAATGTCTTGCTGGGAAGGATATTGTAGAATAGGCCAGTCTCCATAGGCCAGTCAATGTTGTACATGTTTTGATGGTAGTAATCGCTTATGATTCCTGGTAGAGCCTTTTGCTTCCAGTGTTGCACCATGATGTCATCCACAGCATTCTGCTTGCCGAAATTGTTTCTCCTGATTCAACGAAAACCTTTAAATCCTTGCAATCATCCTGATGGAAGCCTTGAAATCAATCATGATGTTCATAATTTTAGCTAAATCTTATCGTTTATGCTTTCAGTATGCCACCACTGATTGGTAAAGCTGCAGACTATTGCCACTGGAACTACGTAAAAATGCATTTCTAAATCAGATATGTCTCTTTCTGATGACGGCTCTGTTTTGTTCACTTTGCACTCAATTTTAAAAACTCACCAAAAATAACATATCTATTACTGATGACTGAACATAGCATGGCATAAGCATGATGCAACTTTGGTTTTGTTTTGTGTGAAATGTTTAGCGTTTAATGACTGCTTTTACTATATGCAGCATCACAGATGGTGACATGATGATACATGAGATGAAGATGGAGTACCAGTGGATGAGATAGCGCGGGAAACTGGAGATCCTGCAGAAAACCCGCCCAGTGCCATGTTGTCCACCACAAATCCCACTTTGCGGTCGCCTGGGATCAAACCTGGGCTGCCTTGGTGAGAGTCAAGTGGTCTAACCACTCAGCCATGGTGCGGCTTATATGGTTTTGTGGACATTAAGTTCCACATCTCATATGAATTTTACTTTCTGATCTATTCTGATTTAGTACATTTGCTTTCGCTGTTTTCCATGGCTGATTAAAAGACCTGAGAACTGAAAGAGGCAACTGTTGTTCAACAGTAAACAGCAGATATCAAAAGTTTTTAAGTTTACTTCTTGTTTGTTGATGCGACTTTGTCATTCTGAAAGCTCCCAGTTGTACCAGCAAATATCTTTGTCTTTTGTTTCCACAATCAAAAGCTCTATGCTCAGCTTGCATTTTTGTCACCAAAGGTAAGGAAAAAGGCTTTGAGTTTCTTTCAAGATCATGCATGCTGTATGCTCATACAATTATACAAAACTAATTGTATTTCACTACAATTTAATGTGTAAATGTGTATAAATGCATTACATATAAATAAGGCTCTATTAACACATTTCTAAATTATATTTTTTCTGGGACCTACAAATATTTACATATAAATATGAATTATTTGGAATTGGGTTATATATGAAGCAGGTTCAACTCTATATATCTGGCAGGTTTGGTAAACAACAAAAATTAATTATATGTGTTTGGAGAATTTAGTAACAGTGACGTCAAAATTAATCACAAAAATCAAGTTTTATTTGAGAATCATATAATTATGGACATACTTTGAGTAAACAATTATTATACCTCTCCTTTGAAAACTCATGCATATAATATAAAAACCTCAAGTTATATAATCCACTAATACATTATTCTTAAAGCCTTATGAAAAGTCAGCCATCTTACGGAGTGCAGAGCAGTAATACATGTAACCATATGCTAACGTTAAATCAAAGTTTTGATATAGGTACTCCAGTTTGATTATCCTCAATGTGGCAAAAGTGTGGTATTCCAAAGCTAATTACAGAAGAATAATCTTTCAAAAACTAAATTACACTGTTCAAACCATCCATGTCTGCTTAAATAAACCATATATGCCAATGTAAGGTTTGAAGCTTTCATGGCGATGATTATTAAGTAGAGCTTCTCGGATTACCAGATGTGCAATACTTATAAAGTTGTTCAAGCTTTTGGCCATGCTTGCTCTATGGCCTTCTTCAGGAAGTGATGAGCATCCTCTCTAGGGAGGTGTATATATATATCTGGGCGGAGGGGCAGGGCTAAATGGCGATGTCCAATGGGGAACCAGTATTCTGCCATTGGTTCGGCAGAGAGTTGCTGGCTATATTAAAACTGTTTCCTCTAGCTCTCTGATGTCTAAGAGCTTTCATCCATGTTATACTCAGATAGCCAAACAATTTTAATAGAGACTATAGCTTAGGTTCCTTACAGGAGTCCAGTATGTGGACTTAAAACCCTTTTTATTGCATAAATATGCCAAGTGACATTGATTCTTTCAATATCCTCTAACTCCAGGAAACATACTATGGCAGATGCAAAATTTAATGGCAGTTGGCAGAAGGTGCTAGTTAACACAACATCCAATCAAATGCTTGCCAAGTCTTGCGGTGTTGTATGGTTCAACAAACTGTGAAGTTGCACTGTAGAGCCACTGACTGAATATCATTTGCGCCCACACAATTTATTTTTGTAACAGGAAAGAAAATAACCTGATCATGAAGAGCATTTTATTTTGAAGCGACCAGACTAAAAACCAATTTCCTTTGTTAACTGGTTGTAGAGATATGAATGTACATTGAATTTGTCTTTTAACAGGGGCTCTGTTAAGATGCTTTCATCATCTTTCCAAATCCTTTCGTTATCTACCTACTGTTTTGTTTATTGTGGCAGCTTGTGACTCAACAAAGATAACAGAACCACATGGCTACGATAAGCAACTGAAAGTTTCAAGCTATTATAGCTTCAGTTCGGATTTCTGTTTTTGTGTTAACAGTGGTAATTTTGGTTCCCGTAATTCAATTATACTGATTGTGTGGAATTGTTTTATTGGTGTTTAACATTCTTAGCTGGATTAGTCAAAATATCACATAGTGAACATGGTGCAAGCAGTAAAAGTGAACCAATAATACATAAACGGGAAGTGTTGCGTCACCCAAGCAGGAGTATAATTTACAGTGTATATTGTTTCTTTAAAACATGAAGAAATACTGCAGCCAATTATCATCAACTTAGAGGAGGACAGCGATGTTTCAGACGTGGTCAGAAATGAGGATGAAGATGAATGCAATGATGACAAGGCAGATACAACGGCTTTGCCATAAGAAATTTTCTCCTTGGCCTGCGCACATTTTTGTTGCCATTTTAAGGTATGATTTTCAGATTACTTGTTAAATTAGCATGCACGCCAAGTTTATGTTTACTTGACAGCTACAGTAATACTCTATAAAGTTTCTTCATTTCGTCTTGTTACTGCATATAGCTTCTCCTCCCCTTTGACATATGTTCTACGTCACACTTTGCTGCTAGTGGTACACGTTCAGCCGCCATTAAATTTTGCATCTACCATAGAAGTAAATGCATAAAGATGTTTCTGCCTTCTCTGAGCATTTCCTACATACTATATGTGCATGTTATCTTGAGTGCTAGTTTTACTGTGTGGTGCAGGCAGGGGGGAAGAAACCAGGGTTAACGCTCTTTTGTTTCTGCAGTGCAGTTAACCTAGAAAAAATACAATTCAGCAAAATAGTGTGTAAGTTACGCAAAGATATGCACCTCAAGTGTGAGATATGTGGACAAACAGTAAATTGAACTCGATCCGATAAGCTGTATATTTATATACTTACTATTTATATAACAGATAAAAATAAAAAATAAGTATTATGACACTTATAAAAACTCATTTACTTTCTAATTCTTTGAGTGTGGTGCATCACTTTCATTGCAAGAACCCTCTGATGTGTTGATGATAATTTCATCAATTGCATTTTCTGTTACACCATCATTTCTCCAATATTTCACTTCCAGCTCTTGGACCTTCTTGCAATGCATCACGGTTATGGAAGATAATGCTTCTATAGCAAGTTTTGCAAATTTCTGGCCGTCATATCACCAGTAGCGTTGCATCCTCTGAAAACATTCTTTATTTTTGCCCACACGAGTTCATTTGCATTCAGATCACAGTTAAACGGAGGTAGACGAATAATAATGTGTCCCCTTTCAAGAACCACAACATCCACAACATATGTTTGTTGTAAACTGGTTAGCTAATTAACTTTGAAATTGCTCAAAATGAAATATGGCGCACATGTGAAAGCTTAGCGTATTAGCCGCTAGATGTCAGAGTGTATAGCGCATTTCAAGTTTCAAAGTTGTCATTGTGTTTACGGAGTTAGATGAAACTTACCAAATGAGGACATGGAACCCGAGCGCTCAACTTATTGCGCGCATATAGTATTAAACCACCATTAAGGATTTCAGTGTGCAAGAAAACTTGCAATACCCATGTTTGTTTCATTAAATTTTGATGCTTGTATGAAGGTTCTGAGCAATTCAAACTTTGAGACAAAATGCTTTATATGTAAGACTTGAAGCTTTCATGGTGAGCATTATTAATCAAGGCTTCATTCATGGGTGATCAGCAGTGTCAGGTTTATGAATGTTAGACTTTCAGCCATTTTATACTCCATGGCCTTCTTCAGGATCTGAATGAAATGGCTATACTCTTCTCTATATATATATATACTATTATTTAGTGGGTGGGTTACTGCTGCCCTGGCCAACAAGCAGGTTGATTTGTGATGATTTGTGATTAGGCTGGCTGGTTAGTGGTGTGTCTGCCATCGGCTACAGTTTTTTCTTGGGGGTCCATGGTCTGTCCAGGGTGATTGGAGATGCTGTTGCAGGATGGCAAGGACTATTGGAGGACTATTGGAGGACGGTTGAAGAGCCTGACTAGCTGTTAGACTAGCAGCAAGAAGAAGAGATCAGAGCCTGTAAGTTAACCCAGGCAAAGAAGGAATACAACACTCAACCACCAACTTACTCCCCACAGCTGCACCAGCTTGTCAGGACTGTTAACCCAGGCTGCAGAGAAGTGAGCACAACATGATGGCCAGACATGAATATGGACAGGAACTTCAGGAACTGACACAGTTTCCATTGAGGGGACCACGCATAGTATAGATTATCACCTCTCCCACCATCTCCCAGGATGTTAGGACTCTAAATGCATGAGGGACGCAATGTAGCACACAGCTTTGCATGCTGGATGATTGCCGCCAGGGGCAGCAGGTGTGGGGCTGCCCTTAATTAAAAAAAAAGAACACTGTAATAGCAGCTGGTGACCTGAACACGAAGCACCCTTCTTGGGGATGTACAAGCATAAACACAGAGAGGGGGTCCATGGTCTGTCCAGGGTGATTGGAGATGCTGTTGCAGGATGGCAAGGACTATTGGAGGACTATTGGAGGACGGTTGAAGAGCCTGACTAGCTGTTAGACTAGCAGCAAGAAGAAGAGATCAGAGCCTGTAAGTTAACCCAGGCAAAGAAGGAATACAACACTCAACCACCAACTTACTCCCCACAGCTGCACCAGCTTGTCAGGACTGTTAACCCAGGCTGCAGAGAAGTGAGCACAACATGATGGCCAGACATGAATATGGACAGGAACTTCAGGAACTGACACAGTTTCCATTGAGGGGACCACGCATAGTATAGATTATCACCTCTCCCACCATCTCCCAGGATGTTAGGACTCTAAATGCATGAGGGACGCAATGTAGCACACAGCTTTGCATGCTGGATGATTGCCGCCAGGGGCAGCAGGTGTGGGGCTGCCCTTAATTAAAAAAAAAGAACACTGTAATAGCAGCTGGTGACCTGAACACGAAGCACCCTTCTTGGGGATGTACAAGCATAAACACAGAGAGCAAAGTCCTCTACACACATGACAAACAACAGCCACATAATAGACCACCCAGAGGAAACTACCTACACAGTACAACAAGCACACCATACATCTTCCACTCTAGACATAGCTTTATTAAAAAACACAACCTTCAACTACCATATAAAGATAATAGATGAATGAGCATCAGATCATCATGCTGTACAAATTGACTTTGCAGCACCACCTAAGTTCATAACACCACCAATAAGATTAAACTTTAATCGAGCAAACTGGAATTTGTTTGCAGACCTGCTAGACTGCAAGCTAGCACAGCCAGCAGCTTTTGATAAACCAACTAGCAGTTGACGAAGCTGCAGCTCTACTCGAAAAGACCATTCAAACAGCTATCGAGGCAGTTCCAATCAAACCTAAATACAATCTAACCTATCCATCAGACATAATAGCGTTAATACACGAAAGGAACCTGGAAGGCTAAGATGGCAGTGGAAGCGGTACACAAGTCAGCATGGCAACACTGAATTGTGCCATAAAAACAAGAATAAATGCCCAGGCCCAGCAACAATGGGGCCAAACCCTCCCCTGGCTGCAACACCAGAGTATGGCAAATGGTAAGGGCCTTAAAATGTCAACCAATAAATATACCTCCACTAAAGACTGACAAAAATAGTGATATGTAGGCCAAAAGCAATGCTGGTAAGGCAGAGCTAATAGCAGACACCCTCATAAGGGTATGCACACCCAACAAGGGCCATATGGACCATCAATTCTGTGAGCTACTAGAGATAGAAATGCAACATACCTTTGAAAACCTACCACATATAAATGCAGAAAAACCAACACAGGGGAACTGAGGTGGATAATTAACCACTTAAAGGCACACAAAGTATCCGGACCAGATCAAATAACAAATTCGGTGATCAAGCACCTCACCAATAAAGCACTGCAACTCATAAGTGATATTTGTAATTATTGCCTTGAAAATGGGTACTACCTTACATACTGGAAACAAGCAAATGTGCTCATATTCCCGAACCGAGCTGACCCTAAGAATTACAGACCTATAAGCTTACTCAAAACAATTAGCAAAGTTGCAGAGAAGGTCATACAGAAAATACTGGTCTCACATATCAAAAAGCACAGCATTGTAATTGAGGAGCATTTTTTCAAAACTCGATAGATGCAAAATTGTATGAAATTGAGTTATATATAGTATTGGCATAATTTTCACCTTCTACATTGTTCTGTGAAGTTAGATTTTGAACAATTTTATTCATGTCCTGTGTAGAAATTAGGGAATATTAACAGTTTTTTTCAAAACTTGATAGATGCACTTACTCAGAGTTAAAGCAAAAGTTGTTAGATGGAATTTTATGATTTTATGATCCAGCAACTAGCAACCTCAATTCTATGAAACGCATGTTGGCATTGACTGCCATCTCACTATTGCGATTCTTGGAATTCTCAATCATTTCTGCAAGCTTTGTACACTGCTACACCGTTGGCAATAACTGCGAACTCAGTTGTGCGCTTGGGATTTCACATTCATTTCTGAAAGCTTTGTTATACTTACATGGCATTTTTATTCTTAGTTGAGACATTGCACTGTACTACGCACAATGGACAGGAGCTCAGATTGTGAAACTGTATTATTTGTAGAAGTGCAGGATGTAGAAATTGCAAAAACAAGGAAAGGAAATCAAAGTGCAAGTCAAGGAAAGCTCATACTCCAGCAATTTCATGTTCACATGGTCTCGAGTGAACTCCACAAAATCCTAAAAGTAAAGGGCATAAGCACTGTGATGTAGCTGATTTGACTTATAATGATATAAGTGGATTGCATCAACATCTTCCCGTGCTCAACAAAATAGATCAAGATAAATTCCTTATGAAATATGAGTATTACAACTCCTAATCACAGAGTGGTGAAGAAAGAAACTGAAATATATATCTGAAGTTTGTTCAACAAACAAAAAAATCAATATTAAACATATTAAAGAAACAATAGAAAGCAGACTGTTAGCATTAAATACAGTGTGAGAACTAATGATGGCCGAGTATTGTCAGTATCTACTGCAAGCTTCCAAGGAATCACAGGGGTGTCAAAAGATAATCTCTCCTGACTAGAAAATTTCACTTATCTGGAAATGTGCCAAAGGAAACCAGAGGAGGTGACAGAACAGGAATATTACAGAAGGGCATTTCTGCTGCTATAAAGCAAGACATAAAAGAGTACAAATGTAGAGAAAGTCACTATGGAAGAGCAAAATCAAGGAGAGGATATTTACCTCCAGAACTTAATATCAGAAAAATGTGGATCAACTTTTGCAATGAAAGAAGATTAAGAGTCTGCTCATTTTCAAAATATAAATACATATTTTACAACTTCTTCAATCTTTTATTCCCTACACCCCACCCTGACACACGCTCAACCTGCAAAATGGGACTGATGAAGATTAAGAGAGAGGCAGAGGTGGAAAAGAAAACCGAACTAAGAACCATGTACAGACTGCACAAGCTGCATTCAAAAAGGTTTCTCAGCTATTGAAAGAGAAAAATGCCAAGGCAATCACTATTTGCTTTGATATGCAGCAGAATCAACCACTGCCTAAACTTTCTGTTAGCGAGGTATTCTATGCAAGGCAGCTGTGGCTGTATAATTCATGCATAATGATTCCATCTAAAACCCAGAACAAAGACAACATTTTCTTGTATACATGGTTGGAAACTGAATCTGCTAAAGCCTGCAACCAGATTGCCTCAGCTTTGCACCACTTCTTGTTGGAACTGGAAGAAAGGATGTCCAGCAACGCTCCTTCTACCATTCATTTATTTCAGACTCTTGCTCTAGTCAGAACAAGAATGGTGTGATGATGTTCATGCTTATTGCTTTCCTGGAGAAGAGTAACACATTTTCCTGCATTTCACTTATCTACCGAATACGTGGGCACAGTTATATGCCTCCTGATACAGTTTTCGGAAGAATAGAAAAAGAGTTAAGAAAAAAATAGAATATCTTGAGTCCTGATGAGTACCATCAGATATAAAATCACAGCTCTGTGAAAGTGTTGTTCAAAGACTGGAAAATTAAGGACTTGACAGAAAGTCAAAACAAGCAATGAAGTCTAAGCTTCCTTTCATAATGAATACTCAGTGAATCATAACATTCCAAGCAATCAAAGGAAGACCATAAGGTATGTGTAGAAGTTCAAAATACATATTCTGCTTTGCCTGTGGAGGTGGTTGTGATGAAACCGTGCAGCAAGTCCTGCAGTGAATCCCTGCTTCGATCTCAAAATGTTCCCAAAATTAATAGAGTAAGCAAAGAAAAGAAAAAGGATGTTCAAAATATAGCTAAATTTTTTTAAATTTCAGAAACTGCTAAAGAATTTTATAAAGGTGTACTAGAAGATACTGATAAATGTTAAAGCTTACATATTCATATTGTTTGTAATTTCTTTGTACGCATTCAATATGTTTGTTATATAAACAAAAAATATTATATCATTATTGTCAATGTAGCAGTACTTAGTTTCTAAGTGTATACCTAATAAAATAATCCTTATAAACATTAACATGTTGAAAGTAATGAGTTGGTAATTCAAACACAAACATCACTTAAATTATCATTACTTGGACGTTTTCAGAGAATGGCTTGTCCCCATCTTCAGCAGTTATCCCACTGGTTGGATCTGCAGTTTTCTGAAGTGAGCTGGTTGTCTGTGGTGGCATCT
Organism: Mantis religiosa; assembly: GCA_030765055.1. Lineage (NCBI taxonomy): Eukaryota > Metazoa > Arthropoda > Insecta > Mantodea > Mantidae > Mantis > Mantis religiosa. The sequence continues at coordinate 342,526,955 of CM060950.1, read as the reverse complement.
GTTGTCTGTGAGATGAACTTCCAAAGAGAGTTTTCAGGCGGCAATTCGAAATTTAAAGTATACTGTTTGTTTTTTAAAATTAGCAACTTTTCCCAAACATTGAGTTTGGCTGCATTACTGGCTGGCTTTAATAGTTTTATATTTGGTACAATTTCATGAACGGAAGACCAGAAATGATGGTGAATTTCCTGAACTGTGTCTCGGTTTTTGATTCTGTTAATTTTGTGGTATCCAATATGTGTTTCTGTTTCTTGACTTCCCAAATTTTCTTTTCTATTAATTGTTTACTGTATCCATTAATTGCAGCTATGTTAATCAGGTGGTTATATTCTTTGCTGTATTCATTCTGTTTCAATGGGATGTTGAATAGTCTATGTGCTAAGCTGTTCAAAATTGTATGTTTTGCGGGGTTTAGGGTTGTAGCTATCATTCTTTATGTAATTATGTTTGTGTTGGCTTCCTGTAGATGCCAAAAGATATGTTATTTAATTCATGGATTATCTTCAGATTTAAGAAAGGTAGGTAGCCATCTTTTTCTATCTCTATTGTGAACTTTATTGCTCTATTCTCTATGTTCAATAGTTTTAAGGAATCTTGTATGAGTTTGTGTGGAACAATGGCACATTAACATATTGGTTGTACAGTACATCAGTGTTTCTCAAAGCGTGGTCCGCAGACCCCTGGGGATCCGCAAGGGGATGTCAGGGATTCCTTGAGGAGGTCCCTTAAGTTATAATGTTGAATTAAAACTATAGAAAACATAGAATTGTATTTACTGAGTCACTTATCTGCTCAGTGCCGAACTACATATGTTTTATCTCAGAAACAATTTGTAGTTGGTTTATTAATACTCGTCACTTACTTGTTTATATTTATGAGAGGCTAGTTTCAGAGGCATTTGCCTCCATTTTCAATCTCTTTCCAACTTTCCAAATGTCTCTGAAACTAGTCTCTCATAAATATAAACAAGTAAGTGACGAGTATTAATAAACCAACTACAAATAGTTTCTGAGATTAATTTTGATGTCACTGTCACTAAATTCCTCCAAACACATATACATATGTTTTACTTAAATATTTTTATGCAGCTGTGTCGTAACGATGTAACACAGCTAAGAGGTGCAATCAACGTAACAGTTGGAAGCATGTAGTGCAGTGTTATAACAGCAGCGATGTAACCGTACTGAGCATGAGCTGTTAGCTGCGGTGCGAGTGAAGTCAGCCTAGCCTGCGCGCAGAGGTCTGAGTTAGCGCTGTCACTGGCACCGGCTACACGTATGCACGCACAACAAACCAGTCATTCTCGCTGCGTTGAAGCCAGTGACGATAGTGTTTGATTGTCTTGACAGTTTGTAATTGTGAATCATGAGAATTTATTCATGTCGTTCAACATGGATAGTTGGTTACAGACTGGATCAATTAAACGTAAGCCTACAATAACTGGCAATCAAGAGGTAAGTTGTAATAGCTACACGTATGCACGCACAACAAACCAGTCACTCTTGCTGCGTTGAAGGCAGTGATGATAGTGTTTGATTGTGAATCATGAGAATTTATTCATGTCATTCAACATGGATAGTTGGTTACAGACTGGATCAATTAAACGTAAGCCTACAATAACTGGCAATCAAGAGGTAAGTTGTAGTAGTGAGCCTACTAGTTTAACTAGTTGCTGTTCTGCTGATCTATGAAAAGTAAAATGGCGAAAATACAGCAAAGAATATTTAAGTTTTGGATTTGTTCAAGCTGGAATTGAAGATGAACAAAAACCTCAATGTGTTTTGTGTTATGATGTACTGTTCAATGATCCAATGAAGCCTGCTAAGCTGCGAAGACATTTAGAGACCAAACATCCAGATTGCATTGGTAAGACACTTTATTATTTTAAAATAAGTAAAGACATGAAAATGAGTAAATCTAGAATAGAACAAAATTTCTACTGGAACCAGAAGTGAAAAAGCAACACTAACTTCCTATGAAGTCGTGCTACTCATTGCTAAAAGTGACAAGACTTATAACATCACAAAGGAATTAATATTGCCAGCAGCTAAAAAGATATGTAGCATAATGATTGGTGACTCAGCTGCCAAAGAGCTGAACACAGTCCCACTATCAAATGATTCAGTTAAACGTAGAATTGTTGATATGTCTCAATGTACTGGACCAGCTAATTATGAGGTTAAAATCAACAACAATGTATGCTTTACAACTTGACGAAAGTACTTATTTCACTGACAAGTCTCATTTGTTAGCTTTTGTATGTTACGAACACGAGAAAGAACTTGTTGAAGACCTATTATTTTGTAGAGAAGTCTTGCATAACACTCCTGAGGATGTCTGTAAGACACTTGATGGATTTATTTCAGAGCAGGATTTTCAGTGGAAAGTTTGTGTAGGCGTAAGCATCGACGAAGCCGCAGCGATGTCTGGACACAACGCAGGATTGAAAGCTTGATTTCAAGCTGTCAACTCTGAGATTAAGTGGACTCATTGCCTGATACATAGAGAGGCATTGACTGTAAAAGAAATTCCGCCAGATTTGTGGGAAACATTAGAAGAGTTGGTTAAAGTTGTGAACTACATTAAAGCCCGTCCTCTTAACTCACAGATATACAAGAAATTATGTGAAGAAATAGGAAGCAAACATAAACAATTGTTCTTGCACACAGACGTTCGCTGCCTTTTTTATGGAAGTGTTCTTTTGCAATTTTTTGAATTATGTGATAGAGTGAGGCTATTTTTTGAAGACAGCAGCATGAAAAGTTTCCCCTCAGCGAATGACTGTGTGACTTCGAATGGTTGTGTAAATTGACATATCTAGCTAGTATCTTCTCACATTTAAATGAACTAAACCTAAAATTGCAAGGACCAAAACCAGATGTTTTCACGGTTCAAGAGAAAATTGAAGCAATGATAGGAAAACTTCAAGTGTGGAAATGTCGTGTAGAAAAGAATTCCTTAGGCTCCTTTCCTATTTTTGGAACAATTTCTGACTTCATCAGAATAAAAATATTGAAGAAGCTGTAGTAGAACACCTGAATGGTCTATCAAAAACTTTGAGGAAGTACTTTCCAGCACCGGCAGATAATCAGAATGAGTGGATAAAGTATCCTTTCCAGAAAAAGAGACATAGGCCGCATTGATAGCCTTTCGGAAAAAGAACAGGACCAACTAATTAAATAACCAGAGTTATTTAACAGCAAAGGATGGAAGGTTGTATACCAGGAAAATGAACTTGAAACATTTTTGTTTCTGGCGCAGAGTGAACTTTATGAACTTGCTACAAAAGCATATTGTGCCCTTCCCAACCACCTACCTGTGCGAGCAACCATTTTCAGTGTTGTGCAACATCAAGCCATTGAAGAGAAATGACTTGGCATTGTAGAAACTGACTTAAGAATAAAAATCACCAACATTAAGTCCAGCTTAACTGAGCTTATTCAGTCAAAAAAAAAACAGTTCCATTGTTCACATTAATACATTTCAATGAATGTATATATTATGAATAACCTTTTTATATGTATAAAAATAGTTTCTTTACATGGAAAATAGATTCAGTTTTATAATATGTTGTGCCTAATGTTATTATTCCTTGGGTAATACAAAGAGTGTGGTATTTCTAATTTTCACCGATGTAAGACTAAATTTAAATAAAAACCTAGTTAGGTAAGCTTGAAAAAATTTACTTCAATCTTTACATCCTTTTCAATCTTTACATAAATAATATCCCAAAAAGCACCGACACCCAGCTATCAATACACGTAGATGACACTGCCATCTCGGCACAGTCATGGAAGCCAGAGGTCACATGCTGTAGACTATAAACTGCACTAACCCAATTGGAACCTTGGTTAGAAAAGTGGAGAAATACAGTAAACAAAGCCAAATCCCAGACAGTTCTATACACAAAGTGGAAGAAACATGCCAATATGCCTATGCTGCTAACACTCAATGTCAACATGATAACCTGGAAAAATAAAGCGAAGTATCTGGGAGTAATCCTAGACTTCAAACTAACTTTTGTGGAACACACCACAGAAGTAAAACATCAGGCAACTCAACAACTAGGTGCCATATACCCAATTCTTAGCTGCAGAGGCGCAACAAGCAAGCAAATGGGACTCACTGTATACAAAAGTCTAATAAGACTAATTATGAAATACACCCCAGCATGGGAACACTGCGCCAAGATGCACATCACAAAATTGCAGCTAGTTCAAAACAAATGCCTGAGAATAGCCCCGAAGGTCTCCCACCAACAGTTCCTCTGGACTTATTACACAGACTTAAGCATGCATTTGATCAAAAAGTTTATTAAAAAACTAGTGGAAACATGTATAAGACTGTACAAAACCATAATGGTTATTTGGGTTGATCTTGCTGAGTTCAAATAAAGTTTTGTGTAATTATCAAATCTGTTTTATTAGAAGTTATTGTTATACAGAACAAAACATAAGCGGCAACAATACAAAAGAAAGAACATAGAGAAAAATAAAAGTTCAGGATAGCCAACATCTTCAGAGGCTTACTAGCCACAGACTACTTCCCCCCTAAAACAACAGCCTCTTGAAAACACTGTGGAAAGGTGACGGTTCTTCGTGATCGAATTTTCTTAGTATGCAGGACCAGACTGTCATTTTTAGGAGTGTTTCCCTGTTGAGAGGATTTATTATGTGTTGTATCAGTGGGAACATTCATAGCAGGTGTTGAATCTGCGGAGCAGAACAACAATGCAGGCTTTAATCTGTCCACTGATACTGTTTGTGGTCCTCGTGGAGTACTGATTTTGAAATGCTTCTCAACGTTCTATCACCAGAAAAGGTCCATCATATATTGGTTGTAGTGGTTTCCTTATAGCATCGTGTCTCACAGAAACATGAGTACATGATGTTAACTCCTTGTACTGAAAAGGCTTTCATGAAGAGTGGTGTTCTGATTTAATAGGTTTAATATTCTTCACATGCTCACACAGTTTGTATATGAAGGTTTGCATATCAGGTGGGATTTCACTTTCATTGAAGAAATCTGCAGGTAATCTAATTGGTTTGCCATATGTAAGTTCTGCAGCTGTTACCTGATGTTCTGGTATTATGTATAAATGAAGACCTAGAAGTACAATTGGTAACTTCTCGACCCAATCATCTGGAATCTGAGATTTGAGAGCTGTCTTTAATGTGTGGTGTCACCTTTCAATATTTCCATTTGATGCAGGATGGTATGCTGTCATCCAAATGTGGTTGATACCAAGTGTTTTGGCAAGCAATTTAAAGAGACTAGACTCAAATTGTCTGCCACGGTCTGTTGTGATTCTTTTTGGAATTCCACGAAGAAATTATAACCTGCGATACACTTTCAGCACTTATACCTTCCACAGGACAGGCTTCAGGCCACCAAATGTTGGAATACTTGAACCATTAGCTGCATAAAGAACATGGTCGGAGAGATTTCGCTTTTCTGTGGTTGTAGGTGGTAATACAGAGATATCAGCACCTGAATCAAAAAGAAATCTTAATCCTGAGCTGTTGTCATGTATAAAAAGGCAACTTGATTTATGGCTTTCATCACCTGAGCCTAGGCAATTTTTCGGTAATGTAGTGTTGTATTTGCAAGGTGGTGTGCACTTCTTAGCATTTTCACGAAATTTGTAATGGCAACAGCAAATATCATATGTTCCTTTGCTTGGATTTTGTGAACTTCTATGTGACTGTTTAGGCATCTGTAAATCCTTAACCCTTTCACCGATATGGACGTCATATGACGTCCAAGTTAAAGTGCCCCAAACCGATATGGACGTGTATAGACGTCCTGCGCATACATGCATTTAATACTCAGTTAACGCCAATTATTTTAATCTTGCTGTTTTACAATCAATTTAAATTAGTTCTATAAGGAATGTAAACGTATCCTTAAAGGTTTCTTTTTGAATTGTACACCTCCAAACCTGGATAAACACCCAAGGGCACATCTGCAGATTCACACCAAATAATATTGGTTTCCTTGCGAACTTCTTTTTCGCAACACACTACACATTTTCGAAATGGTTACAAATTTTTTGGGTGTGGGTGGTATACTTTAGGAAAGTGTTTTCTCTCAAGTATGAGGGATGATGTGGTGAATTTTGCGACCCCCTAGTATAAAGAGGCCTCTGAGTATTATCATGCTCAATTAGGTTACGAGCTCTTTTTACGCGCAAGTACAGGTAGATGAATGTCTTTTACAGCTCTGAAAATTACTAAACAACTGTGCAGAGTTACATCCAGTGGTATAAAAATACTTTTTTTTACCATTTAACTGTTTTCCGTAAAGAGGGATAGCTGGTAATAGCTGATCCGTATCACCCATATTTGACCCGCCATTTCCCCAAACAATGGAGTAGCTAACATGCCAGCTGTAGACCAGTACACGTCACTGCTACGTATGTCCTAAAGATCTCCTTCATAATCGTACAACAAATCTTCCAGATTTTCTACAGTAATATCAGAAGCCTGTACACATCATACCCAAGCTAATTTATTTGCTACATTACCGGGATAAGCCATGGTAAACATTGAAATTTAACAATTTCAAATGTGCCGTTCATTGAGCTCTTGATAGCTATAAGAAATCACTTTGAACACAAAGAGAGTAAAAATAACAGAAATACAGAGCGAAAACTGCTGCATAAGGCTACTAGAAACCTTGGTTGAGAAACACTGTAATAACAGATGCTGACAGAGTTTTCATTCCAGTGTGTGAGTGTGTGACGCAACATATTCTCGTCATATTATCGCTTGGCATAGCATAAATAAACTAAACTTGAACCTGAGAAGACGCTTGCGTAGCTATACATACATACTATGGCTCGTATACACGAAACAAAATGATTCACATATTAGGCGCGTTCGGCACAAAGAATGGCTTTTGCTACAGTGAAACAAAGTAGTGAAATTTCAACAATTTATTAATGTAGTCTCTACTTTACTGTTACTGTATATTTATACTGCCTTTAATGAGCTTTAAACCAGTTTTTGTTTCGTTTAAATAACTTAATAAATACGGAAGATACGGAATTGTATTTATGATGCATTTTTACAGCATTTAACAATTTAAATGTCCTGTTCTGTTTATTGGGTATCCGTTTCCGGCCCCTGAAGGGTTTAAATGGCCATCGGCGAAGCGGTTAATTGAATTTGTGAGCGCAGCAATCTGCTTTTCTAACCAAGAAAACTGGTCACTTGAATCATTGTTCTGAGATGCAGATGAGCTTGAAGTATGACAAAGAAATGCACTGCCAGGATTGCTTATTTCTATAATTTTATCAGCCATAGGTGTTACAGCATCTAGCTCATCTTTACTAGTTGCTAGAATTGCTCTAACATTCATGGGTAATCTCTGCAGGAAAATTGTACATAAAAATTTGGTAAATACCTTATCTCCAGCGAGAGAATTTAACTCTCGGAGTAGTGCAGAAGGTTTTCTGTCAACTAATTCTACTTCTGTAAGGAGTTTCTTTGCTTTTTGTTCTTCCAATTCTTCGAATACTTTGATTACACATTTTTTAAGATCTGAGTAGGGAATATCAGACATTGGTTTTGTGAGGAAGTTGGATATAAAATCGGCTACTTCACTGTCTAATGAACCAAGAACATAATGAAATTTTGTTTTTTCTATGTTAATTCCTGCAGTTAAGAATTGTGATTCTACTTGTAAAAACCATAACTTGACATTTTTTCTCCAAAATGCAGGCAGTTTGATTGCTACTCCTGAAATAGTGTCTGTTGTACCACTTGGAAAGTTTGTTTCATTTGGTTGCCTTGCATTGACATTTGAGTACATGTTTAACGTTATTTTCTGTTGTTGGGGTCACCACTTATGGTTATTTGAGTTGATCTTGGTGAGTTCAAATAAAGATTTGTTTAATTATCAAATCTGTTTTATTTGAAGTTATTTTTATACAGAACAAAACATAAGTGGTAACAATACAAAAGAAAGAACATAGAGAAAAATAAAATAAAAGTTCAGGATAGCCAACATCTTTGGAGGCTTACTAGCCACACCATCATTGCTAAGCCATAAGCAACCTTGGAAAATAGAACACTGCCACAGACAAACATATGAGACTGCAATCGCTGTTCAAAAGAAAGATTCCCTTAAAACGCCACAGTACAGATGAAGAAGCCATTATAAACTATCTCAATCACCTAGTCCCGCCATAGCCATACAACACATGCAGCTGTCTACAAGACCCGGGGAGAATGTCACTCCCTTCCCTGGGTGGCTCGGGTCGACAGAAACCCCAATTGATGATGTTCAAGCACCAACAAGAGGAGAAGATTGGCAACCAAAAGTAGAGAATAGAATAATGTTATGTCAGATTAAAAACATTATAAAAGAAAAAAGAAAAACACAATATAATATGTACAGAAGCAAATGTAAATAAGAGATTATATTCATTAATGAGAGGAAATAAAGTTAATAGATCTCCCCCAATGTACAGTCCACCCTTCCCTTTTCCATTCCTAGTTTGTTTCAAGACAATCGGCAACATGCTGAAGAACATCCACAGATTCAGCTCCCTCTCCAGCTGAAACCTTAATTATGGTAAGGTACCTAAATTTTTATTAAACATGTCACCTAAACCTAACTCCCCTTGCATGAGGATGAAGAACCTCGACTAACTATACGTCCCTGAATAGGGCATCGGCCATGACCAGTACCTATTTCCCTACTCTGTACATATGCTCTCTTAAATGTGAGAGTCTTTTTAGTAATCACCCACTAAATCAGTTTGCCTTGGCAGTACAAGACATCGCTTACCCTTTCCTGTCCATTACTTTAGTAAAGCTTGGTGCATTGTAGGAGAAGCAACATAGATCCCTTTCGGATCATTGCCATTGGGCTTGGTGGAGGCGGGGCAATCCCCAAAAAAAGGAAAAGCGATTTCATTCAGATCCTGAAGAATGCCATGCAGCATAGAATGGCCGAAAGCTCGACATTAATAAAGAGAGCTCGACATTCATAAACCTGACACGGCTGATCATCCACGAAGCCTTGATTAAAAACTGCTTTATAAGTTAAAAATCTGGAAAGAAAATCACAGTAACAATAGATATTTGCCTTAGCTTTTGGTAAAACTGAGCAGCTGCTGTCAAAAAGCAGACAATTTTCATTTTCATTATCGAAATCTGTTAAATTCAGTTGCTCTATTCATGTGCATCCAACTTGATAGCACCTTGCATATTTCTGTGGCCCTCCGTCATATCCTTTATTCTGATTACTATTTTGCATAGTTACTTAATTTTGATTAACTTTAGCCTGAATTCTCTGTTTGTATCTTTTTATAATATTTTTGTTAATCCTAAATCTATACTCAGTCTAGCTCAGTTTCTTGCTGACAATAAAACTAACTTTATATGAAATGAGTCTCCTCGTTGACTCGCCACAATCTGCTCATACTCATCCTTCCGATACTGTACTATGAGATCAATCTGGTCCTGAAGACTAAGGAGGAAGAGTACAGCTTCTTCTCGTGTGACACCTTTCATATCCATGTCATTCACCTGCAAAATGTATGTCATATGAATACAATTTGTACTGAATCCACCTGATTCTACAATTTTAGGATGTACTGTTTTTCTATTTTTACATTATATCTATTATCCTAAATATGCAACTTAATAACACACTATTTACTAATTGCAGGATCACATTCAGAATAAGCAATTTAAACAAAATAGTAGAATTTTTTTGTTGTCTTCCAGTACTAAAAAAACTGTTGGAAAACTTAAGTTGTTTTATGCTCTAGGAAAGGAAACAAGGGAACAACATTTTGTTATTATGTTATTAGGCATTACATAAATATAGCAGATATCAGCACAACAGAAAAGTCCAGCAAAAAACTATCAACTTTACAAGAACTGTTAAAGTTATGTAGTTACAGAAAGTTAATTTCAACGTCACAATGAAAGCAAAATAGTGTAAAAAAAACTAGAAATAGTTTTATTAATTAATTTCAACAATTTGTTTACATTATAGGGGAGGAAAAATTAAACCCAGTAAGTATTGTGACTTTGTGGGTTCGTGAAATTAAAAGTCCACGTTACAAAGAACCAAAAATTGCTCTTTATTTCCGTAGAAACACACTTCGTACACAGCAGTCCAGAATTGTGTAACATACACAATACAACTTGCAAGGTCATCGAAACAGCTCACCAGCTGTTTACGCACGTAAGTGCAATTAACGACTGCCTCCTGTGGCGGGTGGGCTGTATTTTTATAGATTACTCACATTTCAGAAATTCCGAGACGTGGTTAGAACAAAGAACTAGAACTCTCGAGATATCCGCCTCTTCCCCCCCCCCCCCCCCCCCGCCGCTTCGGCGAGCTTTCATCTACACACTGCACGTTTGTCTCTTTGAACTAGTCACCAGCGCTGCCTCGATCAGCTATGGGCTCGCGACACTGCTCCCTCATCAAGGCTGGTCGACCCGAACAGCACCATCATAGTGCGCCAGACGATCCAGGTGTATCACCAACATCTTTCCTCGGGGAACCTTCTGGATGCGCTAGACCACGTCGTTGATTCTCTTTACCACCCGGTACGGTCCTTGCCATGGTTGCTGAAGCTTCGGGCTGCGTCCCTTGGTCCGGGTAGGGCGGTATAACCAGACCAGGTCACCTTGCTGGAACCCTTGGCTGTTGGCTTGCCTGTCGTATCCGGTCTTCATGCGGTCACTCGCCATCCGGATATTCTGACAAGCAATCTCGTGCATGTCGTGGAGACAGTCCACCAGGTTCTCCACATACTCCATTGCTGGCTGCTTCGTCTCCGTGACAAATGCCAGGTCACAAGGGAGGCATGGCTCTTGGCCAAACATTACGCTAGCTGGCGTCAGCCCAGTGGTGTCGTGTCTCTACAAGCGGTAGCCCAGCAGGAAAAGTGGCACCTTGACGTCCCAGCCTCGCTGATGGCTGACCATTCCTCAGATGTTCTTCTAGGGTCTTGATGTACCTCTCGACAATGCCGTCCGACTGCGGGTGTAGGGGTGTTGTGCGGGTCTTGTTCACCCCAAGTCTTTCTAGTGCCTCCTTCATCAGGTTAGACTCAAAATTGGTGCCTTCGTCACTGTGGAGCTACAACGGCAACCCAAAACGGCTGAACAGTTACTCCACGAGGCAGTCTGTGATGATCTTCGCCTCCTGGTTCGGGATGGCATACATCTCCGGCCACTTGGTGAAATAGTCCACGGCCACCATCAGGTATTTGTTGCCTTGGTCGGACGCTGGGAATGGTCCAGCTATGTTGACAGCGATCCGTTTGAATGGTGCTCTGACGTACTGCTGCATGCGACCCCGGCTCCTTGTCTGCGGGCCACGACTCGCTGCGCACATATGACATTGACAGCACCACCTCTCAGCATCTGCTCGGAGCCTGAGCCAGTAGTAGTGCTGCCGCAGTTTGTCGATCGTTCGGTTTGCTCCCAGGTGTCGTCCTGAAGTACCGGCGTGCACTTCCTCCAAGACTTGCGGGCCCTTATTCCGGGGAAGCACCAACTGCTCTCTCTGCGTCTTCCCACCGGATGATTCCCATACCCGGAACAGCACACTCTCTTTGGCGAGTTTAACAACTACGGTGCCGTACCAGGATGTGCAACGTTTTTTCCGTCGCCAACTGCTATCTGCTTGGCAGCAATCCTGGACAGCTTTGGAGGGCACACAACTCCGGGCGATAAAGGAGAGCGTACAACCCTGGCCAACTTCCTGCAGGGAAAACCGGCGAGCCGAGGTGATACTCACCCGGCTGAGAATTGGGCACACACGAGCTACTCATTGCCATTTGGTAAGAGGGGAACCGGCCCCTGTGTGTGCTCCGTGTTCAGTACGCCTCACTGTGCGGCATATATTAATCGATTGCCCGCAGTACGCCAGCGTTCGCCAGTCTTTGGGCTTGGGAGCTAACTTGTGCAGTATTTTAGGGGACGACCCAGTGGCCGTAGTTAAGGCACTGCGGTTTGTTTCAGAAATAGGTTTTAACAAACAAGTCTGACTTATGTTTTATATATATATATATATATATATATTAATTTTAGAGTTTTTAAATTTTTAGTACTGGGATGAGTTTTAATGTGCTTGTAATAGTTGAGTGTTTTAATTGTATTTTACCCTTTTAACTGAATTTTTATAGTTTTTAGGTTTTAAGTGTTGACTTGGGGCCCAAATGACCTTGTTGTCGACGGGCCCTTAAACACCACTCACTCACTCACTCTCTTTGGCCTTCAACGACTCCCAGTGGGCCCAGTACGACTTGTACGCAGCGCTTCTGGGTGCGATGTCCTCCCAGGGTCTCGTCCCTGCCTCCACTTCCCTCAAGAGTGGCTCCTAGTCGGCGTCCGCCAGCTGCTTCCTCCTCAGGCCTGCGCTATCCCAGCCGTCCGCAAGCACTGCCTTGACCACTCGGACAGCTGCGGCACGTTCCTTCTCTTCCACTCTTGAGGGTATTCATGACATGGCGTCTACGTTGCTGTGGCTCCTTCCTCTTCGATGTTCAGAGGTGAAGTCGTACTCCTGCAGTCTCTGGACCCAACGGGCTGTCTGGCCTTCCAGGTTCCTAAAGCTTAGTAGCCAGGTTAGGGCGGAGTGGACAGTCCTGAGGTGGAATGGCTGACCGTACAGGTACTTATGGAAGTGCTCCAAGGTCTTTACTACCGCCAGTAACTCTCGCCGTGTGACGCAGTAGTTCTTCTCAGCCTTGGACAGTGTCTTGCTGTAGTAAGCTATCACCCGCTCGTGGCCATCCTACACTTGCGATAGGACGCCTCCAATGCAATGGTCGCTGGCGTCGGTGTTCACAATGAAGGCGCCACCTAGTTGTAGGAATCCCAAAATAGGAGCTCTGCACAGTGTCTTCTTCAGCTCCTGGAACACGACTTCGGCGTCCTCCGTCCACACATACGTCCGGTGATCTTCCGTCATGTGGGTGAGGGGCTTGGCGATGTTGGAGAAGATCTTTATGAAACGGTGGTAATAACTGCACAGCCCCAGGAAACTGCGCAACTCCTTCTTATCCTTTGGCCGAGGCCAATATCTCACGGCCTGTATCTTCTCCGGGTCTGTGGCCACTCTGGTTGGTGAGACTATGTGATCCAAGTAGTTGACTTCCTTGCGGAAGAGCTGGCACTTCTTTGCGTTTAGCTTCAGGTTAGTCGCCTGCAGTCTCTGTAGCACCTTGCTCAGGTTTTCGAGATGGTCTTCGAATGTCTTGCCGACGATGACGTCGCCAAGGTATAGCAGGCAGGTGTCATAGGTCAACACTCTCATCACTGATTCCATGAGGCGTTGGAAGGTAGCTGCTGCGTTGCAGAGGCCAAAGGGCATAACTGTGAACTGCCAAAGCCCTTGGCCTATGGAGAATGCGGTCTTCTCCTTGTCTCTCGGGTCTGCAGCCAACTGCCAGTAACCCGACTTCAGGTCCAGGGTCAAGAACCACTGCACACCAGCAAGCATGTCCAGGGTGTCGTCAATCATGGGTGAGGGGAAACAGTCCTTCCTGGTGACTGCGCTCAGCTTCCTGTAGACCACGTAGAAGTGTAGCTAACCGTTCTTCTTCCTCACCAAGACTACAGGGGAACACCAAGGGCTGCCCGGCTCTTCAATCACTTCTCTGGATCTCACGTCCTCCAGCGTGTCTTGTACCGCCGCTTGTTTCGCCAACGGAACGCATCTAGGTGGTTGCAGAATAGGCCGGGCGTCTCTGGTGTCGATGTGGTGGAGCACTCGGTCTGTGCTGCCGTAGTCGCTGTCGTCTTGGCTGAAGACGCGCTGATATCGTCTCAGCAGTTGCCGAACCTTTTCGAGCAGTTCTGCAGTCAGGTGGTCGGCCGCCCTCTCCAATAAGCCTTCCAGCCGAGGCCTCAGGTGTTGCATCGGCACCGGCTCCTGGGTCTTATCGATTGGTGTTACGCTGACTACGGGCTCGCACGTCCCCAACTCCGTCCCGGCCTGGGTGTCGCGATCGGTGTCCGTTGGGTTTAGTAGACTCACTGGCATCTCCTCTCGGCACGGCAATAATGTCCGTGCACAGGCGTCTTCTGGTCCAGCATCAAGTTCTTCGTCCGCTGGCCTTCCAGTCGCGCCGTCACCACCACCTTGCTTCTCGCGGGGACAACCACGTCTTCCCTCAGGACAACCCTGCAAATTCCCAGGCGTTCTTCGGGTTGCCGGAGTATCACCTCCTCTCCATTGAGCCGCAGGACCTTCCTGCTGACGTCGACCGTCGCCTCGTGGCTCCTGAGGGCATCCAGTCCCAGTATCACCTCAGCCACCTCCACGACGAACACCCACTGACGTACGGCACTCCGTCCCAAGGTCAATTTCAGCAGGACCTCCTTCTCCAGAGGCAAGATGGCGCCCGATGCCGCCACAAGTTTGTATGGTCGGCTTGGTTTCCTCGACGGCAAACCCCTAGCTACGTCGGGTCTGATGTCGGTCACGGCTGCCCCGGTGTCTACGAGCATACGGGACGACTTCCTTCTCACTCAACCGTCCGCGAAGAGGCTGTCATCCATACGCCGGCTGACGGTGCGCAGTGTCACTCGAGGGAATGGTGGTGGTGGCGCCGAGGTGCCCCTCGCCACGACGGTCCTTACTCGTTCTTCCAGCTGCTCTAACTGGTGTGGGCAGTCTCTCTCCAGGTGTCCCGGCTGTCCACACCCCTAACACACGCCACTTGGTCTTCGCCGGCATCCCTCAACTGGTCTGGTCTTCGCTCTCCAGTGTAGCGGATACTCCGTGTTCTCGACATCGGAGTAGCCGTCACCTTGGCCGCCTCCATCCTCAATGCTGCCGTTAGCGTCTCGTGGATGGTTTTGTTGTCGCCGAGCATTAGGCACTGACGTATCTCGAGGTCTCGTACCCCGTCAATGAACGTGTAGGCGGCTTCCCGGGATACGAATTCCGGTGGGATCGACCAAGGCTTTGCTGACCAGCTGCTCAACTGCCAGGGCGAACTCCTGTAGTGTTTTCCCTGGTTGCTGCGTTCTTGAATTCAGTTGGCTGCAGTAGGCTGCGGCCAAGCGGTGGTTCCCAAAGCGATTCTCCAGGGCCTCCCAGATGTCTTTGGGCACCGCCGCTGTCTGCACCACGTTCAGGATTTCTGCGGCCGGTCTCTGGAGGCCGGCTAATAGCTGTGCGGCCTCCTCTGGTGACCACTTGTGCTTGGCCACCGTGTCGAACTGGCGGCGGAAGACTTCGAACATGGACGTGCCGTCGTACTGCGGCGGTTTGACGCGGGCAGATGTGTCGCATCCCGGCACCTCGGCCTTCAAGTCCTTCATCCTTCTGCCGACGATGCACTCCACCATGGCGTTCAGGGACTTAGTGTTGGTGTCGGCCTTTCCCTTTAGGTTGTCAACGCGGTTCGCCAGGTCTTCGACGTGCTCGTCCACTTGGCCCATCCACTTGCCCAGCCCCGTGACGTCATCCCTCACGCCAGCCAACTGTCCTTCAAATTTTTCAGCGAGGGTCTCGTTCGCAGCCTTCGTTGTAGATAGTTCGCTCTTCATTTCCGTGGTCAGTTCGGCCATCCTTGCTGTCAGGTTGTGATTTGCCGCCTCCAACTTTGCGGCCAAGTTCTCGGTTATGTTATCGTTAGCCGCATTCATTTCTTCCATTTTGGCGGTGAGGTTGTCGTTTGCAGCTTCCGTCTTCGTTGTTAATTCGTTCATTTTCGTTAGAATCTGTGCCAATGCAGCCTCCATCTTCGAAATGTCCCACTCCTGACACCAATTGTGACTTTGTGGGTTCGTGAAATTAAAAGTCCAGGTTATAGACACCAAAAATTGCACTTTATTTCTGTAGAAACACACTTCGTACACAGCAGACCAGAATTGTGTCACATACATAACTTGCAAGGTCATCGACACAGCTCACCAGCTGTTCCGCATGCGAGTACAATTAATGACTGCCTCCTGTGGTGGGTGGGTTGCCTTTTTATAGATTACTCACGTTCCAGAAATTTCTCAAACAATCGAGATGCGGTTAGAACAAAGAACTAGAACTCTCAAGAAATCTGTGTCTTCCCTCCCCCCTCCCGAGGCTGTTTCGGTGAGCTTTCATGTACACACTGCACGTTTGTCTCTTTAAACTAGTCACTGGCGCGCCTCGATCAACAATGGGCTTGTGACAGTATCGATCTGCTACATAATAGTCCTGTGTAGAATTAAAGGGATCACTGAAAGTAATGTATGGATTAATATAATTTTGAGTTGAACTAGCTAATGTGCATATATCCTTATTTAAAATTAATTTACATAAGTAAGAAACATATAAATAGTGATCAGTTTTGAATTGTAATAACATATTGTATGTATCATTATTTTGACTGTTGAATTTTAATTTGGTGACATTAGCTGAGGATGTTAGGAAGGTCCTAACAAACGTGTTCTAGGTAAACACTAGCACTATATGGAGCATGGAGTACTAGTTTGACTCAAAATTGTATTAATTTTGTGCTTCATTGTATCATAGTCCTAATTCATTAAGAATTCGTGTTTTTTTTTTTTTTTTTTTTTTTTTTTTTTTTTTGCAGGAAATGCATTATTTGACATGATCCTGTACAGGTCGTGAATGTGTTAAAAGTTTAAAGGTACTTGATATGTATTGGCTTTCTGACTTACACATTCTACAGTATAGTAAAAACTAACTTTGATGCTATATATATTCCTTGTCAAATTTTTATAGAATTCACCAATATAAGAAGCAGCTTACTTTTCACATCTCTCAGAAGTTCATAAAGATTAATTGTACAATGTAAAGATTAACTGTAGTCCGTCACATTAATATTTTGGAAAGTTCTTGAATGCACAGTATCAATTTATGTAAGGGTTAATTTATAAATATCTACTATTGTTGAATTTTGTTATTTGGTATGAGTATGTTATGAAAATAAAGTTTTATATCAGTTAAGCAATAACTTCTCTATTTAAAATGTATGCTGTGATTTTAATCTTAAATACTTAATTTTGAAAAGGAGGACTCATTTTCAAATCTTGTTACATCAGTTTTCAGAGTGATTTGACTGTTCTATAATTATTGGTCTGTTAACTGTTATTTTAATATTGTGACTTTGTGGGTTCGTGAAATGAAAAGTCCAATTTCACCACTCAAAACTGTTCTTTATTTCCACCGACTTACAGTTTAACACTTGCCAATTACACAGAATTGCATACTGCACACAATTACAATTCACCAGTTCGTCCGTTACAACTTCACTTGTACTCGCGATTACGTCAACACCGATGCTCGTACACAGTTACGTACAGTCTTCCGTTGCACAATCTTCTCGTTCATTAACACGTCCTTCCCTTTGCTAGCACGTCACTGACTAACTCTGCCTTCTTACACCAAGAACTGACTGACTGTCTCTCTGAAACCCTATTTATAGGAATGTCACTGTTTTCTCGACTTCTCCAGTTTCCAAAGGAAGGTTCCAGATGATGAAAGATCCCGTAATTTCCAGAACACAGTTGGAACAGAAACAGACCGCACAATCATGTTTTTTTTCCCCCCAGCCATCCCTGTCACCACTATAAGACGGACGAGGGGGAGGCGTGGCTAACACGGACCTCCCCTGTCTTCCGCTCTCAGCTGCTTCCATAGGGTGTTCCAAAGCCCGGGTGACACTGCTCCCTCCTCAAAGCTGTTCGCCCCGAACAGCACCATCGTAGCGTGCTAGGCGGTCCAGGTGTACCACCAGCATCTGCCCGGAGTCTGAGCCAGAAGTAGCGCTGCCGTAGTTTGTGAATCATACGGTTCGCTCCTAGGTGTCCTCCTGAAGTACCGGCGTGCACTTCCTCCAAGACTTCCGGGACCTTACTCTGGGGGAGTACCAACTTTTCTCTCTGCGCCTTCCCATCGGGTGACTCCCATACCCGGAACAGCACGCCCTCTCTGGTCTTCAACGAGTCCCATCGGGCCCAGTACGACTTGTAGGTGGCGCTCCTCTGTGCGATGTCCACCCAGGTTGGTCTTGTCCCTGCCTCCACTTCCCTCAAGAGTGGCCCCAAGTCTGCGTCCGCCAGCTGCTCCCTCCTCAGGCCTGCGCTATCCCAGCCTTCAGCAGGCACTGCCACAACTACTCGGACTGCTGCGGCACGCTCCTTCTCTTCCACTCTTGTGCACTGACCGCACTCTACTGGACAGGGTCTTCAGGACATGGCGTCTGCGTTACCGTGGCTCTTCCCTCTACGATGTTCCGAGGTGAAGTCGTACTCCTGCAGCCTCTGGACCCAACGTGCTGTCTGGCCTTCCAGGTTCTTAAAGCTCAATAGCCAGGTTAGGGCGGAATGGTCAGTCCTCAGGTGGAATGGCTGACCGTACAGGTGCTTATGGAAGTGCTCCACGGATTTTACTACCGCCAATAATTCTCGTCGGGTGACGCAGTAGTTCTTCTCTGCCTTGGATAGCGTCTTGCTGTAGTAGGCTATCACCCGCTCATGGCCGTCCTGGATCTGCGATAGGACACCTCCAATGCAATGGTCACTAGCGTCGGTGTCCACAATGAAGGCGCCACCCGGTTGTGGGAAACCCAAATTTGGAGCACTGCACAGGGTCTCCTTTAGGTGCTGGAAAGCGTTTTCGGCGTCCTCTGTCCACACATAAGGCTGGTGTTCCTCTGTCAGGCGGGTGAGGGGTTTTGCGATGTTGTCGGCCTTTTCCTCTAAATCATTAAGGCTGTCGTCTACCTGACCCATCCGCTTGCCCAGATTCGTGACGTCATCCCTCACGCCGGCCAACCGTTCCTCAAACTTGGCGGCGAGGACCTCGTTCACCTCCCTCATCTCCGTTGTCAGTTCGGCCATCTTTGCGGTCATTGTCGTGGCCAAGTTGTTGCTTGCCGTTTCCATCTTCGCTGTTAATTCGGCCTTCATTTCTTCCATCTTCCCGGTGATGTTGTCGTTGGCCGTCTTCATTTGTTTCAGTTCCGCTAAAATCTTTTCTAATGCTGCCTCCATTGTGTTATGTCGCACTTCTGACACCAATTGTGACTTTGTCGGTTCGTGAAATGAAAAGTCCAATTTCACCACTCAAAACTGTTCTTTATTTCCACCGACTTACAGTTTAACACTTGCCAATTACACAGAATTGCGTACTGCACACAATTACAATTCACCAGTTCGTCCGTTACAACTTCACTTGTACTCGCGATTACGTCAACACCGATGCTCGCACACAGTTACGTACAGTCTTCCGTTGCACAATCTTCTCGTTCATTAACACGTCCTTCCCTTTGCTAGCACGTCACTGACTAACTCTGCCTTCTTACACCAAGAACTGACTGACTGTCTCTCTGAAACCCTTTTTATAGGAATGTCACTGTTTTCTCGACTTCTCCAGTTTCCAAAGGAAGGTTCCAGATGATGAAAGATCCCGTAATTTCCAGAACACAGTTGGAACAGAAACAGACCGCACAATCATGTTTTTTTTTCCCCCAGCCATCCCTGTCACCACTATAAGACGGACGAGGGGGAGGCGTGGCTAACACGGAC
The DNA here is from genome assembly GCA_030765055.1 of Mantis religiosa. Classification (NCBI taxonomy): domain Eukaryota; kingdom Metazoa; phylum Arthropoda; class Insecta; order Mantodea; family Mantidae; genus Mantis; species Mantis religiosa. Next base: position 342,507,432 of record CM060950.1, on the reverse strand, counting down.
CTCCCCTGTCTTCCGCTCTCAGCTGCTTCCATAGGGTGTTCCAAAGCCCGGGTGACAATATGCTTTATGGAACAGGAAGGCTAAAAGAACTACACTTCATCTCTTAAAGGGAGGCATCAGTGAAATTTTGTCAAAAATGACAAAAAATAGATTTTCCATTTTTGCCTTAAAACTGTTTAAATGTTTTAGTTTCAGAATTTGCTCTAAGTTATGCCCTAGCATCATTTAAAGAGCCGTCACTTCGTGATTTAAAAGCCCATGTGCAGTTGGGCATGACCATTTAAACTCCCTTCGCTAGCTTGTTCCAAACAAATTGGTGGAATTTTCACATTTACGCTATGCACTTGGATTTCAAAGAGACATCTTCTGGATGTTTGTGAAAGCTGCTGAACAGCTCTGCTTCCTGTTTTATTTCATTTCCTTCTTTAAAAAGGAATCATCACCAACTGATTTTGTATTCTTTGAATGTGAAAAGTGGTTTTCATTGATGTGAGAGCCATGGATAGCAAATAGAAATTAATTGTTCTTTCACACTATTGTGTGATTCACAATTCACAATTGATCTATCAGATAAATATGAGACAACTACCTTAATGGCGACTTAATATGCTGTAAGTACTATAAGTCCCGGGCTTTATAGTTATAATGCACAAGATTTAACTTGGCATGTTTTGCACTATCCTTGTCTAGCACGGGCGCTGGGTTTCCTTCCCTGAAATGTTCAATCCCTTTTAAAGCCTTATTGTATTCCCTAATTACCTGCTGTGGTGTGAGGGCAAGCACAAGCAGACATCAGTGGTGTTGCAAGTGAAGTATCGGTTGTTAACATGTTGGAAATGTTAAAAATGTTTTTAGAATTTGAGAATTTTATGATTATTTTAAACATAGTGTTAGGAACACTACTACTGTCTGTGTTAGATCTAGGAGGCGTGGGAAGATAGGGAAAAGGTAAAAGATCAGATGGTAGGAAAATTGTGATCAATGTCTACAATATTTTCAAGACAAATGCGAAGCCCTAAAATGCAGACAAGTCAAATGTATCTGTGTCGAGCATAATGAAATTTAGATTTGTAACCTTCAAAATTATTACAGAAAAGCTATTATGAAAAATATTCCAAATGTAGATTAGCTGAAATCTGCAATATTTGGAACACTGTATCACAGCATGTTAACTGATGAGAAGCCACAGCACTTCAGAGGTCCTGGAAGTGAATCATCATGGTGATTTTATAATCGTGCTATAGCCAAAGGTGAAGGCCATAGGAGAACTTATCTTGCACCAAATGTTACCTCTGTTATAGTTTACTAAAGTTTAGCTAGTGCTAATCTACTGGAGAGGTGTAACAAAGAAAAAACACAGAATGTCAATGAAAGTTTACATAGTGTGATAAGGAGTAAATGCCCCAAGGAAATTTTTGTATCTAGAAAGAAATTGCAAATTGCTGTGACTGCATCTGCTGGTGAATATAATAATGGCTCATAAAGATAGTCTATATGTTAAGGGAAAAACTGCAGCAAGCAAAGTAAGCCCTGTTAGTAAGAAAATTAGTAGTGTTAGGGGTAGGCAAAGGCTGAAACAGAGAAGCATCCAAAATTCATTGAATATTTATAAATCTGCAAGGAAGCAGTCAAAAGTGACTTAATTAAAAAAAGAAGAATATAATAAACTAGATGAGGGACCTTCATATAGTGCAGGAGGGTTTAACAAAAGTATTTTTTTTATATTTAGACCTAACTAGATTTTTCTCTGTGTTCAATTTTTTAGCGCCTTTTAATACTCAAAATACTCCAGAGACTGAAATTTTCCAAGAATTTCTTTAAGTTTTGTAAATATGTATATTCCAAGACATCAATTCAAATCAAATCAAATTTTACTGACACAATAACATTTACATATTTGAGAAAGCAATAATTGTCCAATAAAATTTGTTATTATTTAGGCTGTATATGAAACAACTTAATAATTATTAAATTTTAGATGAGTCGCATTTTTTAACACATCTGCTTCACTTTCGTACCTATTTTGAGGACATGTTTCGCAAATCTTCGCTTGCATCTACGGCTCTTGTGCGACTGACGCTAGATCCAGCGGTGTGGGTAATTCTGGGGTTGTTGCTGCCATCTGTTGATTTAGTGATGAACTGAAATGTGGGATTCTCTTCTAGCGGGATTTCAAAGTTCATTAGTTGGTTTTTATGTTTTTCTATGTATATCCTCTCCCATATGACGAGTTCACTATGTTTTTGTACGTATTTTAGTAATTCTGTGCTATCTTCAATTTCATGATTTTCAGACCAGAAATGAGCTGCTATTGCGGACTTATCAATATTTTTGTATCTTAAGTGCCTGAAGTGTTCTTTCTTTCTAGTGCCTATGTTCCTTTTTGTCCTTCCTATGTAAATTTTTTCACAGTCTTTACACTTAATTTTGTAAATGCCTGACTTTTCCTCTGGTTTTATCTTATCAGTATTATTACTGTGAAGTAGGTTTTTAATGCTGTAATTGTTTTTTGGTGCCAATGTTATATTGTATTTCTTGAATATTTTTTGGAACTTTTTTGTGGCCCAGGGGTGGTAAGTAAATTTAGCAAATCTAGTTTTTTGTTTTATTGGTGTGAGAGCTGTGATCTGTTTTAATTTCTTTTGAAGTTTGAATAATTTTAGTTTTTTATCTACAAGGTTTTTTCCATATCCATTTTTAATTGCAGTTTTTAAGATTTGATGGTATTCGTTTTGATATTCTTGCTGGCTGAGAGGTAGATTTACTAATCTGTGTGTCAGACTGTTGATGGTTGCATGTTTGTGTGGAATTGGGTTGAAACTATTTGCTGATGTAATTATCTGTGTGTGTTGCTTTTCTATGAATGCCAAATTCTAGTTTTTCATTGCCTTTTTTGATTTTAAGGTCTAAAAAAGGTAGAGTACAGTCCTCTTCAGTTTCTACTGTGAATTGTATGCTGGGTTCTTGCAGGTTGAGTAGTTTCAAAGCATCATCTATTAGTTTGTAGGGCACTATTGCAAAGATGTCGTCTATGTATCTGTACCATGTTTTAAACATATGAGGGAAGGCTTTAGTAATATGTGTTTCGAAAAAGCTCATGTATAGATTGGCCAAAAATGGTGATAGCGGGCTTCCCATAGCTAGTCCTGAAATATGTTTGTAATATTTTCCATCGAAGACAAAATAATTTTGATGTATACATAATTCAGTCATTGCCACATATTCTTCTATTGCATTGGCATCCAGGTTTATAGAATTTAGCCATTTTTTCAGTTGAATCAAAAGTTTGTCTAATGGAATGCTAGGGAAGAGGGAGCGGATATCAAAGGATACTAAAGTGTCGTGAGGTTTTAGTTTAAGATTTTGAATTTTTTCTACCAGGTCTAAAGAGTTTTTTATACTCAGAGTATGGAATTGTGGAAAGGACTGAAATTTTTTGGTTAGCCATTTTGCCAGAAGGTAAGTAGGAGTGTTTATATTATTTACAATGGGTCTCATGGGTATGTTGGGTTTGTGTATTTTAGGCAAACCATATATTCTTGCAAGGGTAGGGTTGTCTGGTTTGATAGTTTTTTGTTCTGTAGTTGTTAAAATTTTACTATTAATGATGGTTTTTTGTACATCTTTTATGCATCGGTTGAGTGGATTAGAATCTATTTCCTGGAATTCTTTTTGTTGTAGTAACTCTAACATTTTTTCTTTGTATGTAGCTGTATCTAAGATTACTATTTTGTTCCCTTTATCAGCCCTTGAGAAGATTTGTAGATAAAAAACTAAAATTATTGAAACTTCAAAAGAAATTAAAACAGATCACAGCTCTCACACCAATAAAACAAGAAACTAGATTTGCTAAATTTACTTACCACCCCTGGGCCACAAAAAAGTTCCAAAAAATATTCAAGAAATACAATATAACATTGGCACCAAAAAACAATTACAGCATTAAAAACCTACTTCACAGTAATAATACTGATAAGATAAAACCAGAGGAAAAGTCAGGCATTTACAAAATTAAGTGTAAAGACTGTGAAAAAATTTACATAGGAAGGACAAAAAGGAACATAGGCACTAGAAAGAAAGAACACTTCAGGCACTTAAGATACAAAAATATTGATAAGTCCGCAATAGCAGCTCATTTCTGGTCTGAAAATCATGAAATTGAAGATAGCACAGAATTACTAAAATACGTACAAAAACATAGTGAACTCGTCATATGGGAGAGGATATACATAGAAAAACATAAAAACCAACTAATGAATCAAAAACACTTTATAAACCAATTCTCGAACTGTATAAACACTTAAGCTCCACTTACTTTTTAAATTAGGACAAGTTTCAAGGACACCGCGTCCCCATCCTCAGCTGATGTTCTACTGGTTCTTCAGGTGACCGCCTCCCTCTGCTGGCGCTGTTCAATGAGTTGAATGACGTCATCTACTACTGGAATTTCGAAGTTCATTGCTCTCTTTTTGTTCTTCAAAATGTGTATATTTTCCCAAACTGTTAATTCCCAATACTTTTTTGCCGGTACCAAAAGTTTTATGTCTTTGGAAATGTTGTGATTTTTTGACCAGAAGTGATGGGCTATGGCCGATTTATCTGTCTGTTTGTATTTAATACATCGCATGTGTTCTTTCATCCTTGTTTCAAGGTTTCTCTTTGTTTTTCCGATATAAATTTCGTGGCAATCCTCACATCTTACGCTATAAATTCCGGATAGTTTGTTGGTTGGACTTGTGTTTTTTAGCGGGTGATTCAGCATGTTTCTCATGTTATATTTGTTGTGTGGTACTAGTTGTATCTGAAATTGACGGAAAATGTTTTTGAATTTATTAAATGCCTTAGGGTGATACGTAAATTTGCAATATGCTTTCTTTGGGTCGTCAGCTTTTAAAGTGCTAACGTCCTTGATGGTTTTCCGTCTTTTATGCTTGTTTATCATTTTTTTAATAAATTTTGGATCAAAGCCATTCACAATTGCAACATAATTAATGTGATCTACTTCTTTGGTATATTCTTCTATAGTCAATGGGATGTTCACTAGCCTATGGATTAAACTGTGAAATACTGCATATTGGTGTTCTTTTGGGTTGGAGTTGTTGTTTTTAATGTAGTTATCCACATGTGTTGATTTTCTATATATGCCAAACTCTAATTTGTCTCCTTTTTTAATAATTTTTAAATCCAAAAACGGTAACCATCCATCTTGTTCTGTTTCAATGGTGAACTTTATGGATTGGTCTTGCAGGTTCAATAATTTTAGCGCATCCTGTGCTAACTTCTTTGGTATTATGGCAAATATGTCATCCACATAACGAAACCACACTTTAAAAATATGTGGATATGCTGCTGTTACCCGTGTTTCCAAATAACTCATATACAAATCCGCTAATAACGGTGAGATGGGGTTGCCCATGGCTAAACCTGAAGTTTGTTTGTAATATTTTTGGTTGAACATGAAGCTGTTTTGGTTGATGCATAAATTAAAGAGTTTGTTGTATTCTTCAATTTGGGTTTCAGTAAAACCTTGATCTGAGAGCCATAGCTTAATCAAATTTGGTAGCTTTTCTGTAGGTACGCTCGTAAATAATGAGCTAACATCAAAGGAGACTAAAATTTCATTAGTGTTTATATTTACTTTATTTAATTTGTCAATCAATTCTAAGCTGTTTTTTATTCCGAGAGAAGCATATCTTTGTATGAAATCCATTTCGCATACTAACCACTTTGCTAAATGATATGTAGGTGCATCTATATTGCTGATAATCGGTCTAACACTGTTATCTTTTTTATGAAGTTTTGGTAGACAATACAGTTTTGGTAAAACTGGGTTGCTGGGGACTAATTTTGCTTTTGCTTTTTCCGGTATTATTGTACTTTCTTTTATTGTCTTATTTGCCGAAACAACCAAAGCTCGCAGAGGATTCTTTTTTATTTCTTCATATTCTTGATGTTCTAAAAGTTTATTAACTCTGCATGTGTAATCATCTTTATCCATGATAACAGTTTTATTACCTTTATCTGCTTTCAAATATAGTACTGGTTTTGCATTCAATTGGTGTATTAATTGTTTTTGATTTGGATCGGCTTTTTTATACTTTGGAGATGATAATTGTTGGAGTATTGTTTTGCATTTTGTTTTCGCAATTACTTTGTCTTGCTCGTTAGTCATCAGATGTGATGCAATTTCGACGTCAGCAATATACTGATCTAAATTTTGTGAGTAATTTATGCATGTCTTAAGACCTTTATTTAAGAAATCAATTTCTTTTCCGGTAAAGGTTTGTGCTGACAGATTAACTACATGATTTTCAGATTGTATTATTTCTAATTTCATTTTGTGTTGGTTATCATCTCTCTGTTTTCGTAAAAATTCTGCCTTCTTTTTAAGTTTGTTAGTTTTGACGTTCATAATTAGGTTGAGTTTATCATACAATCTTGTCTCGAAATGCATCCACATACTGTTATTTAAATCTTTTGTTAGTTTCAAGTGCAAGTTGTACAGCATCAATTCTGTTTTAGCTAAAGAGGCGTATTGTTCCGATCTTTCTAATAGTAATACTTTTTTCTCTACCGCTTTTTGGTATGTGCTATTACTATTTTGTTTAACCACCTGTCTTACAAATTTTGGTGAAAGTTGTTGTTTTATACAAATATTGATAAATTTGATGTTGGCAAAGATGTCTCTCTTTTTTATATGCAATTTTGTAAATTGTTTTAAATCTCCTTTGTGTCCACCTAACATTCTGTTAAAATCCGAATTAGAATTTCTTACCTCGATTTCCGCCATTTTCACTCACTTGTAACCTGAATCCGTCTTCACTTCTTTGGCTCGTTAACCAATATATAATAAAACTATAATAGAAGTATTTATAAACAGTGGAGCTTCATCAATCAAAAACACTTTATAAACCAATTCTCGAACTGTATAAACACTTAAGCTCCACTTACATTTCGAGACAAGATTGTATGATAAACTCAACCTAATTATGAACGTCAAAACTAACAAACTTAAAAAGAAGGCAGAATTTTTACGAAAACAGAGAGATGATAACCAACACAAAATGAAATTAGAAATAATACAATCTGAAAATCATGTAGTTAATCTGTCAGCACAAACCTTTACCGGAAAAGAAATTGATTTCTTAAATAAAGGTCTTAAGACATGCATAAATTACTCACAAAATTTAGATCAGTATATTGCTGACGTCGAAATTGCATCACATCTGATGACTAACGAGCAAGACAAAGTAATTGCGAAAACAAAATGCAAAACAATACTCCAACAATTATCATCTCCAAAGTATAAAAAAGCCGATCCAAATCAAAAACAATTAATACACCAATTGAATGCAAAACCAGTACTATATTTGAAAGCAGATAAAGGTAATAAAACTGTTATCATGGATAAAGATGATTACACATGCAGAGTTAATAAACTTTTAGAACATCAAGAATATGAAGAAATAAAAAAGAATCCTCTGCGAGCTTTGGTTGTTTCGGCAAATAAGACAATAAAAGAAAGTACAATAATACCGGAAAAAGCAAAAGCAAAATTAGTCCCCAGCAACCCAGTTTTACCAAAACTGTATTGTCTACCAAAACTTCATAAAAAAGATAACAGTGTTAGACCGATTATCAGCAATATAGATGCACCTACATATCATTTAGCAAAGTGGTTAGTATGCGAAATGGATTTCATACAAAGATATGCTTCTCTCGGAATAAAAAACAGCTTAGAATTGATTGACAAATTAAATAAAGTAAATATAAACACTAATGAAATTTTAGTCTCCTTTGATGTTAGCTCATTATTTACGAGCGTACCTACAGAAAAGCTACCAAATTTGATTAAGCTATGGCTCTCAGATCAAGGTTTTACTGAAACCCAAATTGAAGAATACAACAAACTCTTTAATTTATGCATCAACCAAAACAGCTTCATGTTCAACCAAAAATATTACAAACAAACTTCAGGTTTAGCCATGGGCAACCCCATCTCACCGTTATTAGCGGATTTGTATATGAGTTATTTGGAAACACGGGTAACAGCAGCATATCCACATATTTTTAAAGTGTGGTTTCGTTATGTGGATGACATATTTGCCATAATACCAAAGAAGTTAGCACAGGATGCGCTAAAATTATTGAACCTGCAAGACCAATCCATAAAGTTCACCATTGAAACAGAACAAGATGGATGGTTACCGTTTTTGGATTTAAAAATTATTAAAAAAGGAGACAAATTAGAGTTTGGCATATATAGAAAATCAACACATGTGGATAACTACATTAAAAACAACAACTCCAACCCAAAAGAACACCAATATGCAGTATTTCACAGTTTAATCCATAGGCTAGTGAACATCCCATTGACTATAGAAGAATATACCAAAGAAGTAGATCACATTAATTATGTTGCAATTGTGAATGGCTTTGATCCAAAATTTATTAAAAAAATGATAAACAAGCATAAAAGACGGAAAACCATCAAGGACGTTAGCACTTTAAAAGCTGACGACCCAAAGAAAGCATATTGCAAATTTACGTATCACCCTAAGGCATTTAATAAATTCAAAAACATTTTCCGTCAATTTCAGATACAACTAGTACCACACAACAAATATAACATGAGAAACATGCTGAATCACCCGCTAAAAAACACAAGTCCAACCAACAAACTATCCGGAATTTATAGCGTAAGATGTGAGGATTGCCACGAAATTTATATCGGAAAAACAAAGAGAAACCTAGAAACAAGGATGAAAGAACACATGCGATGTATTAAATACAAACAGACAGATAAATCGGCCATAGCCCATCACTTCTGGTCAAAAAATCACAACATTTCCAAAGACATAAAAATTTTGGTACCGGCAAAAAAGTATTGGGAATTAACAGTTTGGGAAAATATACACATTTTGAAGAACAAAAAGAGAGCAATGAACTTCGAAATTCCAGTAGTAGATGACGTCATTCAACTCATTGAACAGCGCCAGCAGAGGGAGGCGGTCACCTGAAGAACCAGTAGAACATCAGCTGAGGATGGGGACGCGGTGTCCTTGAAACTTGTCCTAATTTAAAAAGTAAGTGGAGCTTAAGTGTTTATACAGTTCGAGAATTGGTTTATAAAGTGTTTTTGATTGATGAAGCTCCACTGTTTATAAATACTTCTATTATAGTTTTACCAACTAATGAACTTTGAAATCCCGCTAGAAGAGAATCCCACATTTCAGTTCATCACTAAATCAACAGATGGCAGCAACAACCCCAGAATTACCCACACCGCTGGATCTAGCGTCAGTCGCACAAGAGCCGTAGATGCAAGCGAAGATTTGCGAAACATGTCCTCAAAATAGGTACGAAAGTGAAGCAGATGTGTTAAAAAATGCAACTCATCTAAAATTTAATAATTTTTCGCTTCACTGTGGTGTTCCAATACAGTTGAATCTCGAACTTAATAATTAATAAAATTAGGCAAATGAATCAAACTTGTATACAATTTTCTCCACTTACAACTTACAACTTGTAAGTGGAGAAAAAAGTATTGCCTAACAATGACACTCCACTTTCTGAAATGCTTCTTTTTATTCTATATAACTTAATAAATATTTGCATTTAAAGCAGAAAATTGACAAAAATTTGACAAAACTCTATTATGTATCCAGAACCATTAGACATGGGCAAATGAGCATATACAGTTTTCTGTTATCTAAAGCAACCAGAATCTAAAGCTTCAATAATAATAATCTATAACAAAAATTGTAAAGAATGCAAACAATTTGCAGCAAAAAGTACAATAATTATTTTCTTCGTAATCACTATTGTAGATATAAAAATCACTAGGACAGAGCTAACGGTAACCACATTTAAGAGAAAGAAGCTATTAAGATAGCTGTAGTACCAACATATGATGCAGGGGAATTCTGAAGTAAACAAAGTACAGCAATATTAGTTAATTGATGGAAATTAATCATTTCTTCATACTAGCCGTATAGACTGAACCTTTTGATAGAGTCAACATGAAAAATTCAATGTCACGGCCGGGATTTGAATTTTTCATGTTGACTCTATGAATCAAAATAATGCAATTTCTATCTAAAGCTTCAAATTCAGTTTTCTTAGCTTTCAGTTTTACAATATATTTTCATATGATCAAAATGCTCTAGAACTTGCAATTTTCAATGAATTTGTTTGAAAGCTTGCATATATATTCCTAAATAAATGCTCAGTAAAGTTGCTATTATTTCAGCTGTAAATTAATAGTCCTATTATACATTCAAGAAGCACATTTACATTTTACAGATTACTTAACTGGGTTACATATTATACAAGAAGGTATAAATACAGTGGTTATAGATATTTATAATTCATTTAGATTATATAAGATTTACCAATGAGGTACCTTTTCAATAGAAGTTTAAAAGTATTATCTTATGCCAGTTAATATATGAAGGAAGTTTATTGTACACAATAATATCTATAACATATGAATCTTTATTGCTAGAGGTTTTTGCTTTGTACCCTTTATGCAAGCTATTTATATTAATGATCTTTATTTAGTGACATAAATTCTCTTTTTTATTTTATTAGTAAGATAACCTTATATACATACAAGAATACCCCTGTTAGCATGCCTGCCTCTGTAGTGCAGATGGTAGTGTGTCTGCCTTATGTTCAAGAGGTTCCGAGTTCAATTCTCGGTCAGGGTAGTTACCTGGATAAGAATTAATATAAGAGATTCCTTCCGGGCTTTGGAGCCGTGGTCTGATGGAGTTAAGCTGTCCATACGTTTCGCCCATCCCTGCGGTGGACATCATCAGTGGCATGGTCTTAATCTTCAAGGTGAAGGTTCAGGCACAACTGAGGCGCTCGCTAGAGGTGTCGTATTTATATCCTGGTTGGACGTACTGGATTGGTGCGGCTGGAGCGGGGGTGTGTCCTCGGTGGGTGGGGTTTCCCTGTACTGATAGTTGATTGGCTCTCGTGATTTTTCTGCCTTTTGGTTTTGTTTTAGCCGTTCCAGTATCGGATGCCAGATGTTGTTCAGTTTAAGAGCCTCTCCCTTTCTGTTGAAATTATTGGAGTGTTTATAGATTTCAATAGCTTCGCGTTGTAGTCTGGCGTGGTAGTATGGTGTAGAAGAAAGCACCTTTGTCTCCTCATACTGGATAATATGTTCACCATCGGCCCAAATGGCATGTTCCGCGACCGCAGACTTGTCCCATTGTCCCAGACGGCAGTTACGCTTGTGTTCTGAAAGCCGGGTGTTGAAACTGCGTTGTGTGGTACCGACGTATACAGCACCGCAGGAACAAGGAATACGGTAGACGCCGGCTAAAGCGAGAGGGTCCCTAGGGTCTTTGGATGAGCGTAATAACGACTTAATCTGCCTCGTGGGCTTGAAAATAGTTCTAACCTTAAAGCTTTTAAGCAGGCGCTCAATTCTGTCCGTCACATTCTTAAAATATGGCAGGAATGCAATGCCTTTGTATTCATGCGGACTATTCTCGGACTATTCTACCCGGCTTTCAGAACACAAGCGTAACTGCCGTCTGGGACAATGGGACAAGTCTGCGGTCGCGGAACATGCCATTTGGGCCGATGGTGAACATATTATCCAGTATGAGGAGACAAAGGTGCTTTCTTCTACACCATACTACCACGCCAGACTACAACGCGAAGCTATTGAAATCTATAAACACTCCAATAATTTCAACAGAAAGGGAGAGGCTCTTAAACTGAACAACATCTGGCATCCGATACTGGAACGGCTAAAACAAAACCAAAAGGCAGAAAAATCACGAGAGCCAATCAACTATCAGTACAGGGAAACCCCACCCACCGAGGACACACCCCCGCTCCAGCCGCACCAATCCAGTACGTCCAACCAGGATATAAATACGACACCTCTAGCGAGCGCCTCAGTTGTGCCTGAACCTTCACCTTGAAGATTAAGACCATGCCACTGATGATGTCCACCGCAGGGATGGGCGAAACGTATGGACAGCTTAACTCCATCAGACCACGGCTCCAAAGCCCGGAAGGAATCTCTTATATTAATTCTGACCCCGGCCGTGAAAGCTTCCGAACACTCATACCTGGATAAGGTTTTATCCTGGGTTTTCCCTTATCCTGAAAGATGAACGTCAGGTAACTCTAAGCTCTATGCAACCTGGGCTCATTTGAGCATCATTTCACCCATTTCATTCATCATCTGATATGACTTAACATTGGAGGGTGGAAATTAAAGAAAAAATCTATGCTATCTATTTCTTTTACTGAATGATAGCTTTTTAGGTTCAATATACATCTTAAACTTCTTTTCCACAAAATTAAAATCCCACATAAATTTAAGTTACTTGTATATATATCTTTCTAAGTTAAATAATAAGTTTCTTAACAAATATATATATTAGCACTCAAGTTTCTTTTTTTTTTTTTAAATAAGTATTCTAAACGTTCATTATAAGTTAGGTTTTGTCAATATAAATTCCAAAAAAGTTTATGAGATTTATTTGGCCAATTTTTTGTATTGCACATATTTATTGCTAAATCTAGCTCACAACTATTATGTAACTCACATAAAATAAACTTTGTCTTCCAAAAATTCAACTGCTACTGGGAAATTTTTAAATAATAAAAACCATTCTGGCTCGCATGTCTATATATTGTATATCAGAATATACATATTGAAGCCTGATGTTTGCAAGCTTTCTTAAATAAACAACACATTAAATTTATAATACAGCAACATACCTTGAGAATCTTATCTCCAGGCTGTAAACCTTGAAGGGATGCAGGACTCCCAGGCTGTACAGCAGTAACAAATATACCAACTTCATTTCCTCCAGTCAGCCTTATACCCACTGAACCTTCCTTCTGAAATGTGATGAAACGTGGGTCTGGCCTACAACACATAGGCATAATTACATTTTCTAAATAATTTTGTTTGCAACTGCAAGTAACCAAGCATTACAGGTAATATTCACATTCTACAATGATTCTGCTGATTCCAATTTTAATTTAAAATAGTTTAAAATTGCTTTTCACAGCACTAAGCTGGGTCAAATATTGGTCATCAGTTTTGTGGAGCAATATTCATTCATTGTTTGGACTAGTACATTTCAAAGAATGCCACCGACATTCTACATTACACTGCAAAAACCACAACGTTGTGCTTGGAATAAACTTTCTGAAAATTCTTGAAATATTTCTGCTTGTTACATGACCTCAGTTCTGTAAAAGCAAGCAAATCAACAGTATTTTGCTTTGTCAAATGCTATGGGAATTATAATAATTATAAAATACAGTAATTAGTTAAAACTTCAGCTTTTAAATTGAAATTTAGTGTGTTTTCAAAATTTAGGGTCTACATGCAATTTACTGTTTTTTAACACTGCCAAGCTTTTTAATAAATATGAAGCTAAAAAGTGATACTTGATATGCTCTTTATATTATGAACCCAGATTAAAAATTGAGATGAATGAATGAGAAGAAAAAGTTACCGTTAAAAATCTATGACTTCTTCAGGAGCAGTGATTAAAGCTTTGAACTACAGATTATTGCCTCTTCAAAATATTATGTGTACACTTATCAAATCAGAAACGGCTACAACTCAGAACACAACTAGAGCATCCTTGATCTAGTAATATTAACAATTGTAAAATGCACAGAAATTAGTGCTCAAATGTAACCATTTTTAAATTTCATAAATAAAGCAGTATCTTGGAAACCATTAGAAATGTCTCCTGACAGTATGTTAGATTCTGTGCTATGAGATTTTTAAATATTATAAAGTATGAAATATACTAGTGTCCAAAAGTTAAACATAATTTGGAAAACAAAAACTGAAAGGCAAAATGGTGAGTGAGCACCATTAAACGTTATCACAATGTGTGCTTTCCCTTACTGATGATCTCTGATAGGTAAGCGGCTCATGCTTCAAAAGTCAACAAAATAGAGCACCAAACCTGTACTAGAGTACCAGACTCAGTGTGTGGCTCATTTATTATTACTCCCTTGTTGTAAACGGAGAGCAGTCGCTTTGCAAAGTATTTACAAAACAGCACCAACAAGCCACAAAGATGTCAACTGGACCCTGTTTTGAAGGGTAGAATCATCTGACGTTTAGAGGCAGGTCAGACACAGAACACAGTCTCTCAGGCCCTGAATGTGTAACAAAGTGTCATTTCCAAGCTTTGGTGATGGTTCCAAGAAAGAGGTGTTCATTTGATCCCTGTATATGGTCGTCCATGGGTCACAATACTGCTACAGGATCAATATTTTACCATAACAACAAGAGGACATGGAGGGTGCCCGCAAGACAACTGCCTTCCGAGCTTGTAGCCATCTCAGGCACTCGAGTTTCGAGGCAAACTCTATACAATTATTTTTGTTCATTAAAATAAGATAAAGATATATTATTAAATTTATTATTAAGATAATATGGAAATGAAAAGTGTAAATTTAATAATTTTTTTGTTGTTTATGGAATTAAAAGTTTGTGAAATATATGAAAGGTTAATGATTGAGGTTCAGGGCAGTCGGCCTCTATGCCAAACATCCAGCAGTGTGTGACCAACCCCTCGTTAACACATACAGTCCTGTTTACAATGGAGTCAGCAACGTCTACATTGGACCTTGAATGAATGGGGGAACATGCTGTTTATAGATGAGTCCAGATTCAGGGTGAACAATGATTCTCATTGCACAATAACCTGGAGAGAACATGGAATCCGGTTTCATCTCACCAACATCATGGAAACACGCCCATTTGGTGGTGGTGTACTCGTGTGGGCAGGCATAATGTTCAATGTTTAACAGATCTGCACATTTTCAACTGTGGTACCGTGATTACCCAGGAACCACTTGTGTGACTTTCCAGACATGCATTTGGTCCACAGTTCATCTTAATGGACAATAATGCATGCCCACATAGAGCCCATCTGGTGGATGACTATCTTGAGAGGGAAAATATCCCGTGCATGGACTGGCCAGCAATGTCCCAAATATGCACAATATAGAGCATGCCTACGATGCATTAAGAAGAATTGCAGCCTGCCAGTCCCCACCAAGGACACTTCCAGACCTATGACATGGCCTCCATGAGGAATGGGAACTGCTCACTGCAGAGCTTTTGAACCACTTTATAGGCAGCATGCCATGGTGTTGCAAGGCCTGTGTAGCCATGAGGAGTCACGATAACCCATATTAACAGCTCAGCACCATCACTGTCATCGTGGAAGTGATTGTCTGATTTTATACTTGCATAAAAAGGTGTCCTGAGGTCAAAATTGTCTTGTTATTTCTCACTCTATTGTATTCCAGATCATGTTTGATGCATTGGCAACAACATACTGAATTATGATAGTCAACATGAAAAATTCAATGCCATGGCCGGGATTTGAACCACAGATCTCCTGGTTTCCGTCCAGTCGCCCTAACCCATTGAGCTATCATGGCCAACATGCTGTCATGACATTAAATTCTCCATTTGACTTGTATATTTCCCTGGTAAACCACTAGGGGCTCTCGCATTCGAGATACACCATTTGTGGCAACTTACTATCGTAAGTACTTGAGTCCCAGGCTTCATTATTTAACTCTTATTATTATTTTATTTAATTGATGGAAATTAATCATTTCTTCACACTAGCCATATATAGGCTAAGGTTTTTGATCTATCACGTTGATCTATCTATCAAAAACCTTAGCCTATATACGGCTAGTGTGAAGAAATGATTAATTTCCATCAGTTAACTAAAATAATACTGGATTATGCTTAACTTTTGTACCATTGCAATAGTTTGGTAATAAAATAATGAATTATGGTTAACTTTCGGACATTAGTGTAATTTGTACAATCATATCTGCAAAAATGCATTCTGCTTTAGTCACAATCCTTTTGTTTTTGAGTGTCAGTCTGGATGGCTCAGCTGGGTAGGCAATGGCCAATGGCCTACTGATCTCAAATTTGAGGGTTCAAACCCAAGCCAGATCAATGGTTTTTAAGTATGCTTAAAACTCAAAGTATAAACTTAAAACTGACAGTTCCATATCAGTAGATTTACTTGCATGTAAAAGTATTATGCAGGATGAAATTTTGGCACCTTGGCAGCAATGATACGATCCTGGCAATTGACGGTTTTGTTAACAAATAAAATAATTCAATTTATTTTTGTTTTCCACTACTAATTTGATGTATAAAAAGTTACCAAAATAAAATTAAAATACAAATTACCTTTTATTTTCAGCATTTGCCAACCTTTTGTTTCACGGTTTCAATTTCTGTGCCTTTTACTGCCTTACACATCATTTCAACAACTTTTTTTTAATGTATGACTGTCCTAAAAAGCAAATTGATTGTAGATAGTAATAATATACCTTTCATAGCAGTGCACTTAGAAATTTTAAGTAATATATGCTAATGACTATTGGAAAATATGGAGGAAAACAACTCCACTGATACTTTTTTGTCAGAAGACAATAAATAATAAAATGTAGCAATAAAATGGAGCATCACAGGCTTTTTAAAGTCACATGTTTCTGAGTTAATACACAGAGGAACAGAGCCAGCATTCCTATTTTAAAAGATCAAATGCATTTCCATGAGTTTTACTTTTACATTTCAATAAACATTCTTACATGGGTTGTTTGGAGCGCTGTAATAAGGGGTCATCATCATAAAGCTGTCTTCTACTGCCACCTCCACCACTGCTGTAGTAATCTGCAAACAGATTAGTCAAGTAAAATTTTACTTTGTTCTACATTCCATATAAAATATTACATAGGTACAACACAAACTAATAGCTTGTCAATCATATTGTGCTGAAAAACAAGCAAATTAAAAACCAAACTCTTGAATGCTGGTGACATACCTTATTTACTAGTCTCATCATAAAAAGAATTCTCAGCAAATCTGAGAAAATCATTGCGCTTTAGAGTTTGAGAAGAGATTCTGTGAACATTTCAAAGCTTATTGATATCCTAGTGTATAGTACAATTACTTTAAATGTCAAGTTTTATCAACATACTTTCAAATATTAAAAGCAGAAGCATTATTAACAGTGAAGTATTCTTCATTTTTGAGTTTGATTAATGAGTCACTATGTTTACACTCAACTTCATTTACTATGTTGTTGTATAATTGAAATGTTTTCAAAATCATTCGATCTCATCCTCAGCTGTTTGGTGAGGATGAGATCGAATGATCTTGAAAACATTTCAATTATACAACAACATAGTAAATGAAGTTGAGTGTAAACATAGTGATTCATTAATCAAACTCAAAAACATACTTCTAGTCTAGCATACAATGTGTACCAGATTATTATGTGAGCTATCTTAAGTCCCACATTATAGCAGCCAACAGTTCAGAGACTAATAAAAATAAGATAAGAATAAAAGTGCTAAACATTTCCATGACATGGTATTGGTCTTCTTATGGCATCATATGAATAGCATGAATGTGGAAGAAATGTGTCTCCAGCAGGATGGTGCAACTAATCACAGGGCCAATGAAACAAGTGATTTGATACAAAAAAAAAAATTCAGGTCATCTTCTCATGTGCAGATGGCCACAATTAGCTATCAGGGGCTGATGGTTTAAAACTTTGTGACTACTACACTACTACCCCTGGGGATTTTATAATCACACGTTGACAACCCATAAATCATTGCTGACTTCAAGGATGAGATTCAAAATGTAAATAGTGAAAATACTGTGTGGGGAGAACAATACAAATTTTGCTGAAAAAAGGAAAACAGTATGCTAACAGAATAGCGAAAGAGGTATATTCATCACTGAAATATAAAGTGCACTTTATAGTAAAATAATTGAATTTCATTTTTAGTTCAAACTTATTTTTATTGTCAAATTAAATAATAATTTTTTTATTAGACATGTTATTTATATGGCTAAAAGCAGCCTTTCCCTAAATTTATATTTTTGTTGGGAGGCTGAAAATGTGCATTGGGGTTCACCTGACTACAGAGAAATTGCAGCTGAAGTGAGCAGGATTTATGTGAGTAATTTCTGAGAATAAGGTCCCTAAGTAACAAATAATTTACTTGAAATGCTTATGCTATATCTCCACCGTAGCATCACAAATACTTAGTAATATTGCCATACATGGACATAGGGCCAGATAACACAGGCCAGCAATGTATAAGAAATGAAACCAACAAGCAGTAGTGCCACATCATATGCAGTTATGTAGTTAACAACATGTATAAGATAGCGAATTGAGGTAACTTCAGTAATGTTTATTGGAGTTTGTAATTTCCAAATCATGCCAGTATACGAAGTAATGAATGCGGCCAATGTATTGTGACGTTTTGGGTTCGTAAAATTAAAAGAGTAGTTTGCAGAAATTCAAAATGCTCTTTATTTCCGTAGAAACACTCTTTGTACAGCTCTTTGCAGCAGAAAAGTTGCGTAACATATACAAACGCAACCTTCTCGGTTGTCTCCCACACGTCCACGCCGCTGCACATTCAATTCACAAGTCCATAAGACAACTCCATTCTTCTGACTCGCTCTGATAGCCGCGCCGCTTATTTATAACCAAACCATCGTTTCTTGAAAGTTGTCGAACCTTCACGGCCTTCCACGATGGCAGTCGAAGGAGAGGGAACTGTCTAGACATCTCTCTTACTCTTTCTCTCTCGGCAAGTAACAAGCACTCATCGGCTCCGTGGGTGTGACTTGGGCACTATCTGTCTCTTTCACTTCCCGCTTCTCTCTCTCTCTCTCTCTCTCTCTCTCTCTCTCTCTCTCTCTCTCTCTCTGTATGTTCACATACGCGCAGGCGGCAGTCCGCCACAAAACAATGCCTTGCGACAATATTGACACAGATATTTGTTCTAAGTTTCTTCCCTTCCATTAATCCTAACATTTTCTATAATTATCCCTATTTAATATATTTTCTTTCATCCTTTAGTTGGTTTCTTAAATCATTTTGCAAAAACAGCCTTAAAAATGTTAACAACTGTACAACAAAACAGCAAAGTAGATCCTGTTAGACTTACAAATAGTATGATGATGGTGATGATGGTGATGGTGATGGTGGTGGTGGTGGTGGTGGTGGTGATGATGGTGATGATGATGATGATGATGATGATAATGATGATAATGATGATACTTTTAATGCTAGTGTATGCTAACTGTGAGATCAACACTGTGGTAGTTTTCATTTGACAGTGGCATTTTACTTATGCATACATTCTTCAATTCAACCCAAAAGATCTCCCAAATATAACACTGAGCACCACAATTACAGAATAAATGATGATCTTTAATGTTGTGATGAAACAACTTCATTTATATTACCCATAACCTAGTATAGCTACGAAATCATATGCTCATGCAATTGTGCAACAGGTAGGTAACCTTAAAATGGGAATATAATTTATATGTATATTTATGAAAGAAATACAAAGTTGTGCTTTGCTGGCATAAGCCACAAAACCTGAAATAACTATGAAACCAGGGGCTCAGGCAACTGTGCAGTGAAATGGGAATATATTTCTTAATTTATGTTTATAAAGCAAATATACACTTTTTGAAAGACTTGCATATGGCAAGTTATTTACAAATGGAATGCTTTAAACATCAGATTGTACTGGAAGTAAATGTTGCAAATTACTGGTGATCACAACAATATTTTATTACAGATTTCTATTAACAATTAAAAGCTAAAGCGAATGATGAAAAGGAAATTTGCACTTTCTAACACTATGCAAATGCTACGCCCCTTTTCTAATTTATTTAAATTCTCTCCACAATTACATTTCAATTTCATATCTGTTCCTTTGCTAATATTACCCTATTCTTTAGATTGTACTTCCATTGCACTACCCATCTTTCTCTCTGACTCATAACTGTCAACTTCTTTGTCTACTATGGGGATGTAGTATATTACTGCATGTAATTCTGGCATGGTTAACTGAGAATTGTGGCCTCTAAGCCAGTCTATGGCAACAATTAACAATTAAACTATTAACTTCGTTCATTATATATATGAGAAAAATGCAATGTCTCCACTAAACTACGTTAATTCCAAAAATAACTTGATTCAAGGAAAATACACTTGAATCACTTTAACGACGTGCACAGGATTATCCATTCTTATGATCTGTGTCATATGGAAATGCATTAACACTTTGGTTGCCAATGTGACTATTATCACTTTAACAACACAAAGGACTAAATTCCAGTGGGGAAAAAGTTCAGGAATTTATGACACTTGATGTAAAGACTACAGAGGAACATACAAAGAGAAGACAAAAAGTAACACAGTTTAAAGAGCACATGAGAAATGTTAGATATAAACAAACTGAGAAATCAGTACTTGCAGAGCATTTATGGTCCACAGATCATCAGCTGAAAGAGTAACTGAAATTTTTGAAAACCTTTCAAGAACCGGTGGAACTCTTTTGGAAAAAAAACTGTTCATAAACAAAAGTAATCACAATTTATTTTATATTGATGTCCCATATGAAAATAATTTCATCATACAGTATATGTTCAACCAGGAAGACCCATCTACAATCATAGCAGAAAGAGAAGTTCTGAGTCTAGGTTGATGATGGAAACAGTAGCCTCCAAAACATAAAGTAGTAATTTTTGCTTCATAAAATGAAGTTAAGAGTATTTAATGAAAATTTCAATTTGCCTGATATATGTGATAAGTTTTGTATGCAAAGAGACAAACTTTATTGCTTTGTGAATACCTTCAGGTCTTGGTGGAGGTGGCCTTGGTGGACTTCCCAGTGGATCTGGAGGTCCTAAAGATGGTGCACCATCTTCTAGCCCACTTCGTGACCTTGAATGTGAATGTGAATGATGATGTGAGGAAGGAAGCCCCACTGGTGTTGCTGGACGATCTAACTGACTAAGGGATACATCCAGTAGAGGA
The DNA here is from genome assembly GCA_030765055.1 of Mantis religiosa. NCBI lineage: Eukaryota > Metazoa > Arthropoda > Insecta > Mantodea > Mantidae > Mantis > Mantis religiosa. Next base: position 342,486,511 of record CM060950.1, on the reverse strand, counting down.
CCTCTTGACCTGCCCCTTGGTACAAGGTTACTCTTATCTTCCACCAGGTTGTGCTGGTGTGTAGGGTGCCTTGTTGGTGGTTGTACATAAAGGTTTTGAGATGAATAGTTCGGTCCACTCAGTCCATCCAAGTAGTTACCATGTGAATCTGAAACATGAATGTACAAATTCATTTAAAGAGATGTGGAAATAGGTTACAAAAATTGCTATTTAAAACAAAGCAACCTTAAGAATGTTGCTTAATACAATAAAGCATGTAATTATCAAATGATGTGCAACTAATGCACATTTTCAAACACAAAATGTATTAATTACAACAAAGAAACCTATTAAAACTCTCCAGTTTTTTTACCTAGATTAAAATGAAAAAATCCTGAATTTCAAATAGAAATTCAACTTAAGATTGTGCTCTAAACTTTTAAAGAAAATTTATGGTAATTAAAACAGAAAGTGCAATTTAATGTCAATTTATACACATAGTAAAACCACAATCAAACTATTTTAGGTATTCTTTATATTTAGATACATTATTATTGTGACTTTGTGGGTTCGTAGAATTAAAAGTCCAAGTTGCAGAAGTTCAAAACATTCTTTAGTTGTGTAGAGATACACTCTGTTCAATCCTTATGTAACAGAATTATGTCACATACACACAGTCTACCAAGGTCGATGATCACAACAAACGTTCTGATTACCTCTATTTACAACACTCGAGTTACACAACATCTGTTCAATACTGACTCTTGGCGAATCGTCTCCTTCTTAAATACCTCATTGATAAATTCGAAACTGTTCCAGAACAATAAAGAAAACGAATATTCTATCACCTTCCAGAAGCTGGCAAGTCTTTTATCTCAGCTATCTTTATTTGCCGGCTCTTTGTGCACACAAGCCGCGCTATCGTAGATAACGGCTTTGCGACATTATTAATGCTAATATCTATAATGAGCTTTATATTCAAGGGTAACTATAGTGATTGTTGTGAAACTGTATAGATCCCATTTAGGGAAACATCATGCAGAATTTATTACTTCTCTCAAAGTAGAAAATATTATAATGTTTTAGGCTATGAAGTTATAAGCCTCTAGTTTTATGAAAAATATTACATATTGTGTCAAACGACAACAAAAGATGAAAGTTCACTTCAATCTGCTTTATTTGTAATTAAAATTCTTAGCCCAAAGCTAGCTTAAAATCACCTTCTCTTCTACACAAATACCAACTTCTACACATCTCTTTAATGTCTGTTTGTGTTTCTTTAACGGCATCAATGTGTGCTAATCTCCCTGACATACACACAGGTTCACTTATTACACTGAGCTGCACACCGATTCATAATAGAACTCTAATATTGGCTCGTAAAATGCTTCACTGCACTGTTCTACAGTCTGCCAATTCCTTACCACGGAGCTTGAAAGGTACCACACTTCTATGCACTGCTCGTCGATTCACACAACTCGAGTGACCAACTAATTCGTGAACTGCTTCACTACGCTGACTCCTCAATACGTAACTGTACTCGTCAATTCAACTCAAAGCTCGAAATACACAAACTCTAGGCAACAAATATTACTACACTCCACTGCGCTCCAATCCTCGTATTGGCTCAATATACCTTTCGGGTGCAACCAGAAGCTTCTGGTTATGGATGTTTTTCGAATGGACCTCTAGGGCATATTGGGACGGCCTCGAACGTTATCTGCATAGTAATGGGATAGCCTGTCCCTGCTTTGTAATACCCTCATTATGCCTGGAAGGCTGTCCCTCTTCCCCGTTCCAGCCGCGCCGTGGCTGAGTGGTTACACCACTCGACTCTCACCAAGGCAGCCCGGCTTCGATCCCAGACAACCGGAAAGTGAGATTTATGGTGGACAACACAGCGCTGGGGCGGATTTCTTCCGGGATCTCCGGTTCCCCCACCATCTCATCCTGCTGGTGCTCCATCTTCATCTCATGTATCATCAGTGTCACTGCCTGCGGTGTCACATGTAGTAAAAGTGGGCATTAAACACTACACATTTAATTTCTTTTCCGCTCTAGTCAATAAACAACAAGGCGGGGTGATTCCTCTACTCTACTCTACTCCCAGATTTCCCTCCTACCGGAGGACCCGCAATGACGCAACATGTCAATACCCTAAAGTGGGGTAACTTGAGTCAGTAGTCCAACAGGAGGTGATTTGTATAAATGTAGAATTTTTCAGAATTGGCAATGCTGAATACAGTGTGTGATTGTGAATCTCATCCTGGAGGTTATTGCACTATTGTACTGATGCTGTAACCAAATATTTGGGTGTATAACTGATAAAGGCAATACATATTTTGAAATATTTAGATCACTGTAATTTTAACCCAAAAGATACAATTTAGAACTTCGCGTGTAGTTCCCTATTTCATTAAGTTGCTTAATATTGATTGATAATGTCTATAACCTCAATAAAGCTTCTTATAGTACCAGCTGACCGAATTCCAAGATTGTCAACATTGCTTAAAACAAGTGCGAAACTTGAAATGTCTTACTATTAAGAGGTAACCTGGGACTTTATTTATTTATTTTTAAGGTTCTCATCCTCCAACATTAAGTCATATCGGACGATGAATGAATGGCGTGAAGTGATGCTCAAATAAGCCCAGGGTCCATAGAGCTTAGAGATACCCAACTTTCATCTTTCAGGATAAGGTAAAACCCCGGAAAAGACTTTGTCCAGATAACTCACTGTGACCGAAATTTGAACTTGGAATCTCTCGAACGTGAGGTAGACGCGCTAACATCTATGCTACAGAGGCCGCCTTTGGACCACCATGGTACATTTTGCCTTCCTATTTCTTTATTATAATGTTGGTTTAAACATTCTTTTCAAAAGGATATTGTTTTTACACGTTGTTTATTCTTATATTTCAGATATAGTTGCCTAGAAAACGTGAAAAAGTACTAGGAGCACACAAATATGTTATTTCAGTGATGAAACACTTATTAATGCACTAGAAGAACTTAAAAAGGGTGTACCAGCAGGTAAAATTGCAGAAAAGTCCAAAATACCCAGAATTATGCTTCTGAATCATTTAAAGGGTCTGCAAACTGGAAAAACTGGAAAACATAATTACAGAATGCATTACAAGATGTGCTGACTAGGGATTTCCCCTTTCTTCCTTTAAGGACTGACAGTTAAAGCTTAGTTGGAGAAAAGGGATGTAAACGAAAATAGGTTCAGAAACAAATTCCCAAGTAAAGATTGGGCTAGTAGCTTTATGGATATAATGGCAGTGTAAGTGTTCATCTAGGTCACGATATAAAATGAGCAGAGCCAAAGTTGATCATGAAATGATACAAAACTACTATTCAAAGTGTAGAATTACATGCAATCGCAAATTATGGGAAACTGGCATTTGAGATGGCCCAGAATGCAGGAGCCATAGTAAGAAGAAACTGCAAACATCAGAGATAATATTAGAACATCTAAGACAGATATTATCTCTATAAAGTTTCTTGGATCTGTCAATTGTGTTCATCTGCCTCCTTACATTACTTTATGATTTTTGGACAAGTGGTGGGCCTACTGGAGTCAAATAAAATTATTAGAGAAGTTCTTGGTTCAATATGGCAATATTTGAAGGCTGGTTTAATACTTTATCAAGACACTCTGATGAAAAGAAACCTAAAGCAGTAATTGGAGACAATTTATCAAGTTATATTTCATCGGGTGTCATCAGTGAGTGTCAGAAAAGCAACTTATGGTTTGTCTTGCTTTCACTAATACTCACCAGTGCCTGGCTATAGATGTCAGCCTTCTTCAAATCTCTGAAAAACATATGGCATTCAGTCCTGCTTGAGTGAAAGAAGAAAAACAGAGTTACTGTTCCCAAAGATGTTTTCCCCAAACAACTAAAGCTACTCTTGTTGAAATGGATGAAACTGGTGCATCTTTAAGGAATTTAATGGCAAGATTCAAATCGACAGACATGTATACCCTGGAGTAATTAAACAACTTCCTAAAACAAAAAGTGAGCTTGAAAATGCAAATGCAGGACACTTATAGACTTTTAAATTCCAGGAATTCCTCAGTGAATCAAGGTAAAATGAAATAGTTTCAATGGGAAAGTAAAAAGTTGACTACCTGCTGCAAAACCAGGAAAAAGTGTTGCTGAATTGATTTTCAAAAGTCCAAGTATGTCAGAAAAAGTTGATGAAGTAATGATGCAAAAAAATGTATATTTCCCAGCAGAAGGAAGTAACAAAAGGTCTTTGAGTCTGATGACTGACATTGCTTATAGCTCTCATGACCCATCATCACACTGAATCAACTGATGAAGAGAAGCTGGATTTAAGGACTTCATAAGGTAGTTTCAGTTTACTATCAGAAGAAAGAAAAGACCTTTTACAAGGTGCCTTTGTTATTATCAAAATCCTTGCAGAAGGTTAAAAAAAAAAAGAGTGGAAAATATTGTGTATTCGACTCACATGACTTTATTCTTATAAATGTGTATTCCTCTCTTACACATTAATTGACATAGGCATTTGTAAAAACTATTTTATTGCTAATCTTCTTGTAGGTGCAACAGGAATATGGGAATAAAGTAGACTTTAAGCGATAACCACTATGTCACTATATGATGGCTATGCAATTCCATTTTCTTTGCATCGCCAAGAGTGAATAAAAACAGATGACTCCCAATTGAGAAAAGTATAAGTATTGGAAAATTAAACAAATAACAAAGAATCTCTCTGAAATGATTCATCCCACACCAACACACACACAAAAAAAAATGTATTTGACATAAATTGTGTATTTTAGAAAGCTCAATATTTTTTGAGTAGAAAGATTTTTACAGCTCACCAGTTATACAAAAGTTGTCCAGAATGAGGAAGTCTTCAGGGGGCATTCCCAGAAAATTTAAGATATACATTTTATTTGGGATGAAAATATTTTACACATATTTTCTTTTTCAAAACCATTAGAGCCATTTTTGAGAAAATAACATTTTTCCAAGAATGGTCCATGCAGTAATTTGAGGTGGGGGATTCTTTTTAAAATCTTTGTGCCATATCTTCAGCAGATGCTGAACTTATACACCAAGTCAAATATTTAAACAACTTTTTGATTCTGAGTTATGCTGCACACACATACATGCCTACATGTATTTCTGGTGAAATATTTATATCAAATTTTTAGGTGGAATGCAATACTTGCCATAATTTACTATATGTAGTAGAGAAAGTAAACAGACAGTTCATTGGCCAAGTAGTGAAAATATCAATTTTTTTTCACATTTAGACTGATGAAATATTTTTCTAAGCATCAAAATATTTATTCAACTACAGGCAGATTTATGTTCCTGTATGAGCTGAATTCAAGTACTTTAAAGTGTATTTTTTTGCTTATTTATTCCTCATACTCATCAAGACATAGGTTGTGGAAGCCTATGCATCCAATATATTTTTGTATCTAAGAGGCATCTGGGTAACACACATTACCCTACTGTTGGAAAAATGATATTGCAATGTAAAATAAAATAAAAAACAAAAGATGTGAAACTATTTAATAAAGCCATGAATGACATGCTGGTAAAAATGTCATATTACTCAGTAAGGGAATATCTTGAAGATAGAAATAATCATTGCTTCCACACTAGCCATGCGTAGGCTAGGGTTTGAATGAGTAGAGCCAGACTGAAAAATTCAATACCATAGCCGGGATTTGAACCATGGATCTCCCACTCTCCGTGCGATTACTCTAACCCACTGAGCTACTATGGCCAACATGCCAACATGACATTAAATTCTCCAACTGATTCGTATGTTTCCCGGTGGACCACTAGGGGTTCTCATTTGCTATGAGACAGACACACCTTTTGTGGCGACTTACTATGCTGTAAGTACTTAAGTCCCAGCTCCATAGTTAAACCACTATGTTATTCAGGTAAATTGATGGAAATAATCATTTCTTCCATACTAACTGTATGTAGGCTAACGGTTGACTAAGTAGAGCCAGACTGAAAACTTCAATACCATAGCCTGAATTTGAATCATGGATCTCCCACTCTCCGTGGGTTGCTCTAACCCACTGAGCTACTATGGCCAACATGCCGACATGACATTAAATTCTCCAACTGACTTGTATGCTTCCTACACATGGCTAGTGTGGAAGGAATGATTATTTCCATCAATTTACCTGAATAACATAGTGGTTTAACCAATGTAGCCTGGGACTTAAGTACTTACAGCATAGTAAGTCGCCACAAAAGGTATGTGTCTCATAGCATATGAAAACCCCTAGTGGTCTACCGGGAAACATACGAGTCAGTTGGAGAATTTAATGTCAGGTCGTCACGTTGGCCATAGTAGCTCAGTGGGTTAGAGCAACCACATGGAGAGCGGGAGATCCTTGGTTCAAATCCTGGCTATGGCATTGAATTTTTAGTCTGGCTCTACTCATTCAAACCTTAGCCTACACACAGCTAGTGTAGAAGAAATGATTATTTCCATCAATTTACCTGAATAACATAGTGGTTTAACTATGAAGCCTGAGACTTAAGTACTTACAGCATAGTAAGTCACCACAAAAGGTGTGTGTCTCAAAGCATATGAGAACCCCTAATGGTCTAAGTAGCTCAGTAGGTTAGAGCAACCGCACGGAGAGCGGGAGATCCATGATTCAAATCCCGGCTAGAGCATTGAACTTTTTCAATCTGGCTCTACTCATTCAAATCTAGAAGATAATTTATATACTCTTCAACCCAAAAGACAATAATCCACAAAATAACACACATAGGCCCAAAAGAATCTTGCAGATTACTATTCACAAAACTGAATATTAACTTTCCCATCACAATATATAGTGGAGCTTTGCCAATACATACATTTAAATTTCGACAGTCTATATAGTACACAAAAACAACATGGCTATCAGACCAGAACTAAAGGCAACATAAAGCCTCTGGAACATAGACTAAGATTATTTGAAAAAAAAAAACACTATATGCAGGAATAAAAATGCATAATAAATTACCCAATAAAATAAAACAAACAAAAGATAGGCAACCATTTAATAAAGCCATCAAACACATGCTGGTAAAAAAGTCATATTACAGTAAGGGAATATCTAGAAGATAGTTTATAAACATTACTTTTCTTTTCATTTTGTAAAGGCATTTTTGCTTAAATATACATTAACAGTTGCTGTAAATAAAATGTTTGTTATTGTGTTTTTCATTTTACATGTGACCGGTTTACAGAGCTTTTGCTCACTTTTGTGAATATCTGTAATGGATAAAGTTGTTCATCATCATCGTCGTCGTCGTCATCATCGTCATCATCGTCATCATCGTCATCATCATCATCATCATCATCATCATCATCATCATCATCATCATCATCATCATCATCATCATCATCATCATCATCATCCATCATCGTCATCCAGCACGGGCCAATCAATTATTAATTTTCAATGCACATGTGATTTATTAAATTTCAAAATAAATAATCTTCAATGCCTTGTTTATGTATATACCCATAATTTTGAGTAGTTAATACACAATGAGTTATCATTTAGGAAAATTTTCTCTCAAACATGAAAACTGGCCCAAGTTATCCCATTTTACGGTAACATTTTTTCATTCATGTCTCTTTTTCCCCTTCCCCTTCCCTATTTTCACCCACATATTTACTGCCATCAAAAGACCTACTGATTAGTTACTATATAGATTACATTGTAATCTCTGTTTTATTTAAAATCTCCATTAAGTTATCCAGTCTATCCCATCAAGTGACTTTTGCATATGAACTAATGCCACACATTGTGTATGTTTCTCAAAGTAGCATTCACTGATTGTTTGCTGCAGTTCATTTGCAACTATTGCACCTTTTCCGCTATATGCAATTAATTAATTTTTTTTAACTTGCCATCTGTCTCCAAACATAGATGTCTAATGAGTATCCTCATTATTGCTGAATATATACTGTGACTTATATATTTATTTTGGAGGTTATTTGAATTGTGTAGGACCAGCAAAGCATCTGTTGCTTGGAAATACCCAGAAATATTGTAAACTATAAGGTGTTCAGTACTAGAAGGCATATGAGGCGGAGCTAGGGAAGGCTTACCTAGAGTATCTGTCCTATCATAGGTGTGCAGTGTTGCCTAGTTCGGAACACACAGCACAAATGTGAGAAACAGGTATTTCTCTTATCATTGCGCCGAAAATTACTGCTAGAAATTTGACATTGTAATATCCCTTGATATATGTGGCAAGAATTTATGAAGCAGCCTGTACAAGGCCATTTTTCTACGATGTATGGTTCTCAAGTTATCGCTTCAAGAATAAACACCTGACTCCTGTTCTTATGCTTATGATATGCTTCAAATTTCAATGTGTTATCCCTTTTCATTACACAAAACTGAGTAAGACATTACCAAGTCTTGCTAGGAACTGCATATATTTAGTTCATAAATTAACTGACCATGGATCACTGCAGTCCAGGTGTGCATACATGTATTCTTTGAAGTTCAGTTCAAGGCCAATCCGTAACAGAAATTTGAGTGTAAGGTGCTTTGTGTAGCTGTGACAATAAACAAAAATTCACATATTTACATTGTGTTTTGTGAGTTGTTAATAATGTCACTTTCAAAGTCTAAAACCAGTGGTGCAGGTACTGAGGGTAAAGTACTCTGCTCCCTGGACAGAAATATTATTTTTAAACTGTACAGTTTCTTTAAGGAATTGTTATCTGAGAAAGTGCATGATCAGATGAATTTTTCAGAAAGCCAGGAACTCACAACCACAGCATGCAATGTGAGTGTACATAGTGTGTCGAGTATTGCGAAATGGGGCAAGACTTCTAGCACAGGAATTGGTGAACCTTTATTTATATTATTTAAGCTATCAACTCCTCTACAATAAGCCGTTTTCAAAAATCCAGGTACTTATTTTCAGTAAATAAGCATGTTAATATTGATTCTTACAGTTTATGTTATTATAATTATCCTTTGTTGCGTAAGTTTATGTTCTGGCAATTTGTCAGACAACTTCCTCTCCCCATCTTTCGCTCTCTGGCACATCAGATGGCAACAGGGCAATCACCAAGTACATGCATTGGTTCAGTCCATATGACTTCTAAAACTGTACACTGAATAGAGCAATATTAGTTATATGGTATTGTGTAGAAGTTTGGAGAAGCTATTGAATCAGATTTTTCCTCACCTGATCCAATGGACTCCTTATTGGGAGGGGGAGGTTTCATATTAGAAGATGTGACAGATACTGGAGTATCATAGATGAGGGAGTGTAAGAAGCAACTGTTATTTTTTCTATACCTTTCCTAGGATTGAGAGAACTATGTATGTCCCAAAGACCATCACAACATAATGAGAACACTAGAAAGTAATTCCTACTTTTAATTTAATAATCAAAAAACTTGCAAGATTTAGCTAAACTTTGTCTTTACTGTTTTCCCATAAGTTTTTCTCACTTTGTTCCCAGCAGTCTTGCTATTCCAGTGATCATTTATATAAGTATACCATGCCCCTGGTGATGCCTTGCCTTTAAAAAGGTCTGTCACAAAACAAGCCTAATTACTGCATTTCTTGACACTGAATTGCAAAGAAAGCCTACTAAATTGTTTTATAAAAATAAAATAAAAGAAGTATGAAACCTTAGAGGCTCACACTCTTCCAGTCTGTCCTATCACATTTTCATTACTGTATTTTCTTAAATTAATGAATAATAATTAATAATATATTCTCATATTAGTTACAGAAATTCCTGGATTTGTAGGCCATTGTCCACAGGGATCCTTCTTCCCAGATATTTTGGCTATGCCCACTGACTTCAGTTACAGTAATGAGCCCAGTGGATCACAGGCTACCAGCCCAGAGATTTGTTTAACTAATACCAACACCAGTCATAAAAATCTATGAACCTCAATGGATATATCTTGTTGAAAAAATTATATTTTTCTTGTATGGATACTGAAAATAATATGTCTGATTTACTTACCCTTTGGAACTGCAGTAGACTCGACACTTGTACCTGGTTTATGCTCTCGTCGCACCACCAAATTTAGCTTTTCTTTGCTTGCCTCTATCAGCTTACGAACTTCCTTAAGGCTTAGGCCTTCAGTAGAATGGTTGTTGACCTTAAGAAGAACATCTCCCTCCTGGAGATTACCATCCTTGTCCAATGCTGCTCTGGTATTCGTTATCTCTCGCACATAAATCTTACAGCCAAGAACCAACCCAAAATCTGTAATAAAAATCAACGTATTATTCAGTTTTATGTTGTTATGACATAGAGTGAATATTAAAAAAAAAAAAAAAAAAAAAGGAATATGAAATCAAAGCATCAAATACCAAGGTCAGCATGTAATTTTATTCTTTATGCATGATTACTGTATTCCCATAACATGATGTAGTTGATTGGAATATGGCATTCTGGTTGCCAATCATGAAATGAGATGGGCTTGAGCTTACTCATACAGATTTCTTGACTCATGTAGAGGACTGGTGCACACTGAACATTATTATGCAATTCATTTGAGAAGCTATGATGGTTAACAGTCTGTAGTTCATGAAAACAAACTTTCAACTAGGGCAAGCATGGAGATGACCACATCATCCTCCTGTATTGACTGGATGATTGTTTACCTCTGTCACACAGGCATGAAGTTGGTGCAGCCACATTGGTATAGACTTAGGTCTACTATGGCAGTACTGCCATAGATCACCATCATCGTCGTCGTCATTGTCGTCATCGTCATCATCGTAATCGTCATCATCGTCATCATCGTCGTCATCATCATCATCATCATCATCATCATCATCATCAGCCCGCCTCGGCAGCGTGGTGGTAGCATGTCTACCTCATGTTCAAGAGGTCCCGAGTTCGAATCTTGGTCAGGGTGAGTTACCTGGATAAGGTTTTTTCCGGGCTTTTCCCTTATCCTGAAAGATGAATGTCGGGTAACTCTAAGCTCAATGGACCCCGGGCTCATTTGAGCATCATTTCACCTATTCCATCCATCGTCCAATATGACTCAACATTGGAGGACGTAAATTACAAAAAAAAAAAAAAAAAATCATCATCATCATCATCTAATGCAAATGCAGCATATATACGGCTAGTGTGAAGAAATAATTAATTTCCATCAATTAACTAAACTCACATCCAGTGGCGGCTCATGTTGTCTATACCTAGGGGGGCTGCACTGATTATTGAAATTTTAGCTTAGCTCACTTATTTGAAGATGAACTGCATATGGTTATCTTCCTTTGTAGCAAACTTATTAACCATTCTCTCGTTGAACTTCGGGATGTTTTCTATCATATCTTTTTCTATGGACAACATAGCAAGCGCAGTTAATCTGTCTTCTCCAACAGTGTTCCTAAGGAATTTTTTAATTCTTTTTAGTGTGGAGAAACATCGCTCAGATTCACTTGTTGTTAGAGGCAGAGTAATAGTTATATTCAAAAGTTTTAACACTTCAGAAAAAGTAGAAGAAAGATTATTAGCTCTAAGATATTAAAGCAATTTTACAGCACCACAAGTATTCCTGAATTCGTCTCTTGAATGGATGACTGAAAGTTCTGCACGTAGTTTGTCCTTATCAAACACTGGGAACATTTTTAGGCATTCACTGAACACATTTTCTGGAAATATTGAATTAAATTGCTCAAATTGTGAATATTGTAAGAGGAAAGACACAGAAAGATGTTTTGTAAACTTGAAACGGAGATTCAATTATGACAGTATAACATCACATACTTCCTTGGCTGCTGCTGCTGCTGCTCTGATCTGTGTGTTTGAAACAATTTTTCTTTTGTGTGGGTTTTCTGCTGCCAAATCACATGACTCCACAGTGTTTCTTACTGTTATAATTTCAGCAGTGAAAGTAGATATGTACACTGGAACTTTGGCAGCATCTATGTGTCCATTCTGTAGTTGATTGTACAGTATTCATACATGAGACATAACTAAATGAAAAAATCAAGCCAGAAACAAAACTCATTACTTTCAAGATACCCGAATAAAACACTTCCCTCATTTACTGTCGCGCCGCTTGAGGTCTCTGATTCTGACAAAATTTGAAAACATTCTTTCAATGCCTCCTTCTCTTCATAAACAACATTTACAGTCCTGGATGTTTAGTTCCACCTCGTTGATCCACCGCTGGGTATTCTGTTCTTAACACATGAATCTAACAATGATGATCTGCGTGAAGAGCGGGTAAAGAAGGCGGGTATAGCACAAAGTTTTGAAAAAAAAAAAAAATCCTAGGTTTTGAGTTTTGCCTGGCAGCTCCCTCCATTATCACATTTAGTTGATGACCTAAGTAATACACAAAGTAAGCATTGGGGTACACATTTCTAACTTTAGCTTGGACTCCATTAATAGGCCCGCTCATTACAGCTGCACCACCAAAACTTTGGCCTATACACTTCTTATTTGTTTTAAATATATTATCAAGCTCAGAAATTACAGCTTCTGAAATTGCATCAGAATTTTGCCCATTCGGAATAAAAAATCCTCAGAATCGCTCAACAGGACTACCTAAGGCATTACAATATCTTAAGACTATTACAAGCTGAAACATGTCAACAAAATCTGTAGTTTTGTCGGCAATAACAGATACATAGTCTGCTGCTTCAATTTCTTCTAAGATATTTTCTTTGCAAACTTCAAGAATGCACTGAGGTAACTCACTTTGTATTGTCTTAGAAGTTCCCTTAAAAAACAAGTCACCATTAAAATGGACCTTAAATAGAGACTCAATTTCTCCTGTGTATTTAATCAACCCGCTGAACACCCCTTGATTTTGTGACCCTTCATGCTCTTCATGCCCTCTTAGGGGTTAGCTCGTGATAACCACAAAATTTCACACAGTTATGTAGAAAATGCAGCTAGCTACAGTGAAGCAAAGAATATTATACAAATATAACAATTTGTAACAAAAACTTCACTTATCTTAAGAAAATAATGTTAATCCTTCTTTCTAATTGAAATTGATTTCACGAACTCTTGTCCGCATCGATAGTCAAAGAAAACCACAGCAGAAAACAAATTTGTCATTTTGTCAGTCAAAGGAGAAAACAAATTCGTCATTCCGTCAGCCAAAGAAAACCACAGGATAAAACAAATTCGTCATTTCGTCAGTCAATGAAAACCACAGGAGAAAACAAATTCATTGTTTCTCCTGTGGTTTTCTTTGACTGACGATGCAGACAAGAGTTCGTGAAATCGATTTCAATTAGAAAGAAGATTTAACATCATTTTCTTAAGATAAGTGAAGTTTTTATTACAATTTGTTATATTTGAATAATTTTCACACAATTGATTATCTTTATAAGAGTGTCCCTATTTTTTTGGACTTCATCATTGTGACGATCTATTGATTCCTTACAGGCTTGGCTTAAACACGTCTGTACATTTACTGACCCAAATGTAGCAAAACTAAGCATGTTATTAACATGGTTTTCGGACATTTCAAGTTTATGACATGTTTCATAGTCTCTTCAAGTCTGAAACTCCCTTTTGAACCCATGCAATGTTGGCTGCATTGTCTTTAATTCCAAATAAAAGGCAAGGAAAACAGGACAGGGAATTGTTGACTTCATAGCCACATATCCACTCGTATTTCGTGTAAATTTCAGGACTGAAACACCTGCTATATTGTTTTTGGCGGCTTGTTGCACTTTGAATAATGTTTAACACAGAAGTTGGTCTTCCTCGCACTTCAATGTCACATTTCTCTTGCAGTGTTAAAGCGCCAAAACGAAGCGACTCTAAATACTTGACTGAATTACTCATTGTTACAATCACACCGTTGATACCAGTATAAAAAATCACATTTAATAATACTTTACTGTCAGGAGAAAAAATATATTTGAATCACCGTTAAAATATTAAAAAACTGTTGAATTCACGAAAATCCACACGAAATTGCACTTACACCGCTCTTGGGACTGCAAGCAATGCAGTCCAGTGAGTTCAGTAAGCTATGGGGTGCGTGGTATGTCGAAAAGTGAAGTGGGGGCTAGCGGAGGGGGAAATGGAAGCAATATGCACATTAGTGAGTTGTCCTGGCAGTCCAAGAGGGAGAAGCGGCTTCACATATGAACTTGCCTCACAGTCTATGAACTTGTAATATATATATAGAGTAATCTATTCAATTTAGGCAATTAAGGCAACAATAATAAAATTAGAATTTGCTCTAGGGGGGGGGGCTGTAGTCCCGCAGCCCTCCTTTATCGGCCGCCACTGCTCATATCTCTTTAGTCATTACAATTTCTCTCAAAAGCTGGTGGAGGGGAACCACTGATGGGCAAGAGGCATGGAGCAGTCAGAGCTCTGGTGCTATAATCTTGCATCAGACTAGATTCTCTGACATCACCATTCATGAGTTGATTAATCCTGACCTGATACTGTGTATGAAATTTCACCTGAGGACTTCAGATTAAACTACCCCAGACTTTCTCTTTCTGCAGTAGGATTAGTACAGGATTTAGTATTCAATTAACTGCTTAGTGGTTATTAGCAAGTAAATTATAACATAATAATGCAAAACTTTACAATATCTTTATATTTTTAAATCCAAAATATATGCTTTCTTCATCCTTGTGACTTACCATCCTTCTTTTTACTTTTGGTAAGGCTGATCTTTAGTGTCTGCGGCTCTGGACAGGCTGGAAGTACAACTCTTCTCCTGACAACCAGCAACACAGTGTTGCCACTGTCACGTAAGACCTGCACTGCTGTAGCATATTCCACATTTTCCAGAGATACTCCATTGGCACTAATTATTCTATCATTTACCCTGAAATTAAATAATGTTCTAATTAACAACACAGTAATTATTCATAATAACAATAATACATTTTGTATGGCTGTGCAACCAGTATGTATTTCATCATTACTCATCTTTGTAGTGTGGTGATAGCATATCTGCCTCACATTCAGGAGATCTGGGGTTAGAATCTCGGTCAGAGTAAGTTATATGGATAAGGTTTTCTCTGGGTTTTTCCCTTATCCAAAAGATGAATGTTTGGTAACTCAAAGCTCTGTGAACCCTGGACTCAGTTGAGCATCACTTCACCCATTTCATTTATCGTCTGATATGACTTACTTTGGAGGATTTAATTAAAAAGAAATTATCATCACTTCACAGGAAATCAGATTTTAATTGAAGGCACCTATGCAAATATTGTACAATCTAAGTTAATTGATGGAAATTAATCATTTCTTCACACTAGCCGTATACAGGCAAAGATTTTGGATTGATAGAGTCGATATGAAAAATTCAATCTTCTTAAAATCTGAGAAAATTTTAATTTAACTCTTTAGAAAACATTTAAGCCAACTGGCCTTTTAACTGCAATATTTACGAACTTATAAAAATAAGCTTTCTTGGTCCTCCATTTGCAAGGAGCATTATGTAGTTCAAAAGAGGCAATAATTGCACATACTTTTCTTCATTATCTGCACTGACATTTATATCTCCGGATAAGTTAACAGTAATCCAGCAATAAACTGTATTATCTGTATAAGGAACTATAAACCGCTAATATGCACTTTGAGGGTGAAATGTTGCTCTCATAGTACTTTCTTCAAAGGATAGAAGAGGTAGAATTCTCTGGACGCCTTATTTGACTATTCAGGTGCTCCTATCCCATGTTGGTCAGATGGATGAACATTGCTTCCCTATGGATCTAGCACTGTCCACCTGATGGCAGAAGGGCACGTATCAATCTTAAAACAAATTCATTGCACTGTCCACCTGATGGCAGAAGGGCACGTATCAATCTTAAAAAAAAATTCAATTCATGTGTCCATGAATGCACCGATCATGTGCCCTCCATATCTACCAGGCACATATTATTTTGTTCTTCTTTACTTTATCGGAGTGTTTTGCTGGTAGCTCAGATTATCAAGGTCATGCATAAAACTGAAGATGTTTATATAAATGCAACTGACTCTCAACCCAACATGCCTTCGTATTCAAAGGAAAAATGAAAAAAGGGAGGGGAGCTATCTTTCGAATTTCCATAGTAGCAACCAGGTTTTTTGGGATTAATTCCACAGAAAATGTTGGTGTTTGTTATAAGCGATCGATAATATCATCAGAAACCAGAATATTTTTATCAGTGTTAGGGCACATGTCTTCACTTAAACCAATCATCAATGATCCACAATGAATACTGGAGAAATAAAATAAGATGCGGCAGATCATTCATGTTTAGTGCTCTATTAGATATTTATGACCAATTAAACCACTGTACCAGTAGAAAAGCTATGAAAAGAGGACAGGAAGTGGAAGCTTCACCAGTGATGTGAATTCCCAAAAGAACAGCTAGACTTAAGAAAAATCTTAGCTTAAGAGTCAAGATGTCTAGACGATCTGCCGATGTGTATGAAATATTGGATATGAAAGCTTGATATCTAAGTAGCATGTTTCAACAATGCAAGGGTCCTGCAGAAAGTTAACGATTTAAAGAAAAGCTGTTGTTTTTGGTGGCTCCTCAGATGGTCTCACAGGACTGCTTAAAAGTGAATCACCTCTTTCTTTACCTCATAGCACCGGAAAAGCTCCATAACGGTATCAGGATCGACCTACCTGTGTAAAGCCAACGCATAACCAAGGGAATGTCCAAAAATTTATATATCAGTCGGCTGTAAATCACCGCTAGTTGTTAAATCGATTAGTAACAGTGAAATTTGCCTTCGGGAGGTCCCGAATTCGACTGCCATTGGCTGACCATGGTTGTTTTTTGTTTTGTTGTTTTAATTTTTCTGGGTCACTAAGTGAATGCTGGGGTGGTTCCCCTGCTACCATTAATCTCCTTTCCCATCATTTCTGTTTCAAGGTTGTAGGACAAGTCAACAGCGATTGGTGTGTTGCACTATGGAAAGATTTCTGCCTGAAGTTTGGTGGAAATGCTGGGAGTGTTTCGATTGTCTGGGACTTAGCCAGTATAAGAATGGTTGGAACCCATCCTTGATAGTGCACATCGTTGTCTAAATATGATCACCCTTATGTTCTGCCCTTTATTCCTTCCTCCAAAAGATCACTGGCCTAACTGAGTGCTGTGCTCCAGCTACTAGATGCCCCACCATTTGCCTACTCCTAACTTGGGTTGTTAAAATACACTCAGAGAATCTTCTCTCAAACATTATTTTGATTAACTTCTTTAAACATAAATATGTGAATCCTATAAATACTTATAATTTCTTATTTTGAGAACAAATGTAGCGTTCAAAAGAAACGCAGTAAGTGGAAGATACAGAAAACCACGCAAGGTGAGGGGAGGATTGGAGCCTGCACTCATGGCAATGCTCTTCCCAACCCCTAGTTACAGCTAAGAGGGTTAAAATAAAGAGTCGAAGTTATAAAGAATAAATAACCAATTATATTTTGTTAGACCGGGGATGGAAGCAACAAGTTAAGTGATTTTATGTATGAAGAAATAAAGATTTAATATCTGCAAGTTTAAACAGACAAAGAATGTTAGGTTAAAAAGTGAGAGAAATTGGTAGATACAGATATATGTTAATAGGTATAATAGGTAAAAGCAATTACCTTGACAGCTTATATTAAATACTCGAATAGGTAATTATTTAAGTGAATAAGAACTGAGACGAGCGGGAAGGTTTTGAGTTCAAACAAACTGACTACAGTAAATATAACAGTGTCCAAAAGTTAAGCATAATTTGGAAAACAGAGAACTGAAAGGGAAAACGATGAGCAAGCGCCATTAAACATTATCTCAATTTGCGCCTCCCCTTACTGGGGGATCTCTGATATGTAAGCGGGTTCATGCTTCAGAAGTCAACAAAACCAGGGCAGCAAACCCGTACCAGAGTATCTGACCCAGTGAGTGGCTCATTCGTTATTGTTCTCCCAATATGAACAGAGAGCAGTTGCTTCGCAAAATCTTTACAAGATAGCACCGACATGTCACAATGACGTCAACTGGACCCTGTTTTTAAGGTTAGAATCATCGGACGTCTAGAGGCAGGTCAGACACAGACCACAGCCTCTCAGGACCTGAATGTGCCACAAAGTATAATCAGGGCAGTCGGCCTGTTTGTCAGACGCCAGCAGTACTCGAATACACATACGGTCCCTTTTAAAATGGAGTCAGCAATCTTCACATCAGAGCTTGAATGGATGGAGGAGCGTGTTGTTTATAATTGAGTTCAGATTCGGTTTGAACAATGATTCTCGTCGCACAATAACCTGAGAGAACATGGAACCCGATTTTATCTTACCAACATCATGGAAACACGCCCATTTGGTGGTGGGGCACACTTATGTGGGCAGACATTATGTTCAAAAGCTGTACAGATCTGCACATCTTTGATGCGTTACTGTGAATGCCCAGAAGTACAGAGATGAGATGTTGAGCCAATGTGCAACTTTTCAGTAGTGCAGTTGATCCACAGTTCATCTTAATGAACGCTAATGCGTGTCCATATAGATAGAGCCCGCCTACGGAATGCTATCTTGAAAGGGAACATATCCAGCGCATGGACTACCTATAGAGTTTGCTTGGGATGCATTAGGAAGACGAGTTGCAGCCCGCTAGTCCCCACCAAGAATACCTCCTGACCTCCAACATGCTTTCCGTGAGAAATGGGAACTGCTGCCTGCAGAGCTCTTGAAACACCTTATAGAGAGCATGCCACGGCACTGCAAGGCCTCTGTAGCCATGAGGAGATCCCCCATATTAACCGCTCAGCACCATCACTGTCACAATGGAAGTAATCGTCAGATTTTGTGCTTGCGCGAAAAGGTGTCCCGAGCTCAAAACTGTCTGCTATTTCTGACTTTATTGCATTCCAGATCATGTGTGATGCGTTGGTAACAACTTAGTACATTATGCTTAACTTTTGTGCAATTGTAAAATATTTGTTAATAAAATATTGAATTATGCTTACGTTTTGAACACTAGTGTATGTAAGCGATTGATATATTGTGCAATATTGAATCAGCATTCACAAAAATAAATACTATAAATAGATGCAGTATAAATAAAGAAAAATTCAGACAGCAGCTTTGGAATAGATGGATGCCAATACACTAGGAGTAGTAAAACAATGAGATACTTTAGAGTTTAGACGACTCAAAGTTAAGTGCTGATTGCCAGGGTAAAGGGTACTTATGTGGTTGGAATCCAGCAACTAGAAATGCAACAGTGTTTGCCAGTAGTAGATAAACAATATTCCTGTTGGTGAAAGTCAACTTTCTGGCTGGGGGTGCATCGGTTGGATAAGGTTGGAACGCCTACTTCTACCTTGGATATGTGGGTGTGAGGTCGGCAGTCGGATTGGCAGCCCTTGGCCCATTAAGGCTGTTACGCCATGGGTTAGTTTTAGATCAACAGTATAGGAATTTAAAGTAACCATGTAGTCTGAAACATAATCTATTGAAATAACCTGTCTGAAACTAGAACGATCTTGTAAACAAATGGGAGACGAGAAAGACACAGATACTTTTAACGGGACGCAGTTAGGCTAAGGTTGGTTACCGCCGTGAACCGCCTCTATAAATATCCATGAACTTTTCCCCACCCACAAGCAGCCCAAGAGCGTTCCGTTAAAAGTATTGTGACTTTGTGGGTTCGTGAAATAAAAAGTCCAATTACACCACTCAACAATGTTCTTTATTTCCACCGACTTACAGTTTAACACTTGCCAATTACACAAAATTACGTAATGCACATAATTACAATTTACCCGTTCGTCCGTTACAACTTCACTTGTACTCGCGATTACATAAACTCCGATACTCATACACAGTTCGTACAGTCTTCCGTTCGCACAATCCTTTCGTTCATTAACACGTCACTGACTAACTCTTACACCAAGAACTGCGACTGTCTTCTCGCTCACACTCACTAACCAACTGATTGACCAACTCAAACCAACAACTGACTGACTACACCAAAACCAACTCAACAACTGACTCACACTGTCTGTCTGTAACCCTCTTTATAGGAATATCGCCGGTTTCTGGTGTTTACACGATTGTTCTGGTAACAGAAAGATCGAGAACCAGGTGGAAGGAAAACAGACGCACAATTATGTTTCTTTCCGACCGCTGGCTGTCACCACTATAAGACAAACGAGGGAAAGGCGTGGCTAACCGAGCCTCCCCTGTCTTCCGTTGCCAGCTGCTCACAGGGTGTTTCAGCGCTCCCCGTTACAGTATATATGTCTCTTTCTCGTCTCCCGCATGTTTACAACAAGGTCGTTCTATTTTCAGACAGCTTAGAGTAAAGCTTTTGTTTTAATTCTGCAAATCTGTTAATACACATTATTAAATGGAACTGGAAATTGAGAAAAAATTGATATATACCTGTGCAAAATAGGAAACAATGCAATATGAAGTTTTGCAGATGTTTATTATTTAATTTATTAACTGCCACACCCGCATTGCATTGAAACATTCTATAAGTAAGGGATTGAAAATAAGGATATTCTGTAATTGGTATTGTACCCAAAGCTTACAGGTTCAAAGTTTTGCCCAGATTGGGTGAATAGTTCTAATTGTAGGTATTGAAAAATATGAGTGTGAGTAGTGTTTTAAACTTGTATACTATGCTGTAATTTTACCTAAGTGTTACAGTCCAAGTACAAAAATTTGTGTCCTGGTTGACTAAGCAGTATATTTTTATTTATAAGCAGTTGAAAATAAAGTAAGGGTAAGTTTTAAAGATTCCGAGTGCACAAGAATCTTGTTTACCTATAAAAAAAAGAAAATAGTCCTCATTTAACAGGATGTGGTTTATCCGGATTTACCTTTTATTACCTTACCTTTTTATTCCGAAAATATGTGCATTGTTTGAAAAATACATACAAATACATATAATGTAACATATAATCTGTCCCAAATTAGAAGCATCCTGTTGTGAACATATCGGAGGAAAGACAAGCAGCCTAAGAGCGTTCCGTTAAAAATATATCTGTCTCTTTCTCGTCTACTGTATGTTTACAACAAGGTAGTCCTATTTTCAGACAGATTACAGTAAGGCTTTTTGTTTTACTTCTGCAAATCTGTTAATACATATTGTGACATTGTGGGTTAGTAGATTTAAAAGACCGAGTTGCAGAAATTAAAAATCTCCTTTATTTCCGTAGAGATACACTGTTCAATTCTCACGTGACAACATTACATCACATAATAACACAATCTTCCAAGGTCGATGACAATAACAAACCGTGAGAGCTGATTACATTAGCTCTCGTTACAACAACATTCTTCTTACACAACTGTCTTTTCAACAACAACACTCTCAGCTGTTCTCTGCTTACTCTGTTTTTCACTCACTTTGCGAGCCGTAACGTCCTTAAATACCTAATTTGTAACTCTAGATTGTTCCAAAATAAGGCAGAACCCTAACAATCTCTATCAGTCCAGAAATTACCGGAAGAATAAAGAAACCAAATATTCTGTCACATTCTAGAAGCGTAATTTAATCTATACCAGCGAGTCCTTTACCTCAGTTATCTCTGCTTGCGGGCGCTTGTTTACAATAGGCGCACTAACATTAACTGCTTAGCAAGGCTCATTATTACCATTAAACTTTACCCGCCGACTATTTTTTTATTTGTGCCGAAACTTTTATGCCTGTTGCCGTGACACTGCTCCCTCCTCAAGGCTGGTCGTCCCGAACAGCTCCATCGTAGCGGGCCAGACGATCCAAGTGCACCACCAGCATCTTCCCTCGGGAAACCTTCTGGATGCGGTAGACTACGTCGTTAATCCTCTTCACCATCCGGTACGGTCCTTGCCATGGTAGCTGGCATCGGTGTCCACAATGAAAGCGCCGCCTGGTTGTGGATATCCCAAAATAGGAGCACTGCACGGTGTCTTTTTCAGGTGCTGGAAAGCATGTTCAGCGTCCTCCGTCCACACATAGGGTAGCTGTTCCTCTGTTGGGTAAGGCGTTTGGCGATGTTGGAGAACCCCTTTATAGAGCGGCGGTAATAACTGCACAGCCCCAGGAAACTGCGCAACTCTCGCTTATCCTTTGGCCGAGGCCAATATCTCATGGCCTATGTCTTCTCCGGGTCTGTGGCCACTCCGGTTGGTGAGAATATGTGGCCCAAGTAGTTCACTTCCTTGCGGAAGAGCTGACACTTCGCGTTCAGCTTCAGGTTGGTCGCCTGCAGTCTCTGTAGCACCTTACTCAGATTCTCCAGATGGTCTTCGAAAGTCTTGCCGACGATGACGTCGTCCAGATATAGCAGACAGGCGTCGTAAGTCAACCCTCTCATCACTGACTCCATGAGGCGTTGGAACGTAGCTGCTGCACTGCAGAGGCCAAACGGCACAACTGTGAACTGCCAAAGCCCTTGGCCTGTCGAGAATGCCAGTAACCCGACTTCAGGTCCAGGGTCGAGAACCGTTGTGCACCAGCTAGCGTGTCCAGAGTGTCGTCAATCCGGGGTAAGGGGAAACAGTCCTTCCGGGTGACAGCGTTCAGCTTCCTGTAGTCCACGCAGAAGCGTAGCTCGCCGTTCTTCTTCGTCACCAAAACTACAGGGGAACACCAAGGGCTGTCAGACTCTTCAGTCACTCCCCTGGATTTCATGTCATCTAGCATATCCCGTACCACCACCTGTTTTGCCAGCGGAACGCGTCTAGGTAGTTGCCGAATAGGTCGGGCGTCTCCGGTGTCGATGCGGTGAAGCACTTTATCCGTGCGGCCGTAGTTACTGTTGCATTGGCTGAAGACGCGCTGGTAACGACTCCGCAATTGTCGAACTTTCTCTCGCTGTTCTGCGGTCAGGTGGTCGACCGCCCTCTCCAATAAGCCTTCCAGCCATTGCCCCAGCTGTTGCGTCGTCACCGGCTCCTGTGTCTTGTAGATAGCTGTCACGCTGACCACGGACTCGCACGTCCCCAGCTCAGTTCCGGCCTGGACGTCGTGATCGGTGTCTGCCAGTTTGAGCAGCCTCACTGGCACCTCCTCTCGGCACGGCAATAATGTCCTGGCTACAGAGTCCATGCACAGGCGTCTTCTGGTCCAGCATCATGTTCTTCATCCGCTGGCTTTCCAATCGCGCCGTCACCACCACCTCGCTTCTCGCGGGGATCACCACGTCTTCCTTCAAGATGACCCTGGAGATTCCAAGGCGCTCGTCGGGTTGCCGGAGTATTACCTCTTCTCCATTGAGCCGCAGGTTCTTCCTGCCGACGTCGACCGTCGCCTCATGGCTCCTGAGGACATTCAAACCTAGTATCACCTCCTCAGCCACCTTCGCGACGAACACCCACAGACGTACGGCAGTCCGTCCCAAGGTCAACTTCAATAGGGCCTCCTTCTGCACAGGCAAGGTGCTACCGTCACTAGCTGTTATGGTCGGCTCGGCTTCCTTCTCGGCAAACCCCTCACCACGTCAGGTCTGATGGTCACGGCTGCCCCGGTGTCCACCAGCACACGGCACGGCTTCCCTCTCACCTAACCGTCCGCGATGAGGCTGTCCTCCATACGCCGGCTGACAGCGTGCAGTGTCACTCGAGGGGATGGTGATGATGGCGCCGACGTGCACCTCTCCACGACGGCCCTTACTCGTTTTCTGGCTGCTCTTCCTGGTGTGGACAGTCTCTCTCCAGGTGTCCCGACTGTCCACATCCTCAACACAGGCCACTAGGTCTTCGCCGGCGTCCCTCGGCTGGT
Source organism: Mantis religiosa (assembly GCA_030765055.1). Taxonomy (NCBI): domain Eukaryota; kingdom Metazoa; phylum Arthropoda; class Insecta; order Mantodea; family Mantidae; genus Mantis; species Mantis religiosa. Next base: position 342,462,834 of record CM060950.1, on the reverse strand, counting down.
CTTCTGTCTCCGGTGTAGCGGACGCTTTTCGTTCTTGACGTCGGGATAGCTGTCACTTTGGCCGCCTCACTCTTTAATGCTGCCGTTAGCGCCTCGCGGATGGTTTTATAATCACCAAGAATTAGGTGCTGACAAATCTCTGTGTCTCGTACCCCGTCAACGTATGTGTAGGCAGCTTCCCAGGATACGAACTCTGGTGGGAGGTCGACTAGGGCCTTGCTAGCCAGTTGCTCAACTGCCAGGGCGAATTCCTGCAGCGTCTCCTGTGGCTGCTGTGGCCTTGCCTTTAGCTGGCTGCGGTACGCTGCGCCTAAGTGGTGGTTTCCAAAACGATTCTCTAGAGCCTCCCAGATATCCTTGGGCACCGCCGATATATGTACCCGCGTTCAGGACTGCCACGGCCCGTCCCTGGAGGCTAGCTATTAGCTGTGTGGCCTCTTCCTCTGGTGACCATTTGTTGTGCTTGGCCACTGCGTCGAACTGGCGGCGGAAGCCTTCGAAAGTTGTTGCGCCGTCGTATTTAGGAGGTTTGACGCGTGCAGATGTTGTGTCTCGTCCCGGCTCTTCAACCATTAAATCCCTTAACCTCCTGCCAACGACGTCCTCCACCATGGCTTTCAGGGACTTTGTGTTGCCGTCGGCCTTTCCCTCCAGTTCGTTAACGCGGTTTGCCAGGTCTTCAAGGGATTTGATGTTATTGTCGGCCTTTCCCTCTAGGTCGTTAATGCGCTCGTCCACTTGATCCATCCGCTTGCCCAGCTCCGTGACGTCATCCCTCACGCCGGTCAATTGCTCTTGCAATTTTTTCGGCGAGGGCCTCGTACAAGCCTTCATTTCCGTGGTCAGTTCGGCCATCTTTGTAGTCAGATTGTGATTTGTCGTCTCCAACTTTGCGGCCAGGTCGCTATTTGCCGCCTCCGTCTTGGCTGTTAATTCGGCCTTCATTTCTTCCATCTTCTCGGTGATTTTGTCGTCAGCCGTCTTCATTTGTTTCAACTCTGCGGCCAGGTTGTTATTTGCCGCTTCTGTTTTTGCAGCCAGGTTGTCATTCGCCGTCTTCATTTCCGAGGTCAGTTCGGCTTTCATTTCCAACTTCTCCATCATCTTTTCCAATGCAGCCTCCATGGTGGTAATATTCCACTCCTGACACCAGTTGTGACTTTGTGGGTTCGTAGAATTAAAAGACCGAGTTGCAGAAATTAAAAATCTCCTTTATTTCCGTAGAGATACACTGTTCAATTCTCACGTAACAACATTACATCACATAATAACACAATCTTCCAAGGTCGATGACAATAACAATACGTGACAGCTGATTACATTAGCTCTCGTTACAACAACACTCTTGTTACGCAACTGTCTTTTCAACAACACTCTCAGCTGTTCTCTGCTTACTCTGTTTTCCACTCACTTTGCGAGCCGTCACGTCCTTAAATACCTAATTCGTAACTCTAGATTGTTCTACAATAAGCCAGAACCCGAACAATTTCTATCAGTCCAGAAATTTCCGGAAGAATAAAGAAACCAAATATTCTGTCACATTCTAGAAGCGTAATTTAATCTATGCCGGCAAGTCCTTTACCTCAGTTATCTCTGCTTGCCGGCGCTTGTTTGCTCTAAAAGCGCTATCATTAACTGCTTAGCAAGGCTCATTATTACCATGAAACTTTATCCGCAGACTGTTTTCTTATTTGTGCCGAAACATTTATGCCTGTTGCCGTGACACTATAATTAAATGGAAGTGGAAATTGAGAAAAAAAATGATATATACCTGTCCAAAAATAGGAAACATCGTAATATGAAATATTTAGACACACTTTAACGAACCTCTTTGACTGAAGAGAAATTCAGGAGTGTTTGTAGAGAGGCTGGTTCTGGTGGGCGCCCTGACAACAATCTCATCTCATATTCTTTTCTCTTCTGCTTTTGCAGTGAACCAACTTTCGTACATCAGTTTCTATTAATTTATAAATTTGTTTCAGGACTATCCGGATTTTCGATAGTTTGTATTACCTCCGGTTCTCTTATCCGGATAATTGAGGTTCTTGTGTACTATAAAACCCAAAATTATAATAGAATTTTTTGGAAAATGCGCGCAACTTTTGCTGTATGAGCTGTATACCAAATTGTGCAATACTTAGATAGTGCAAATTTCTACACAAGTGCTTACGCATATTGTAGATATAGTTTCTTAGAGTTGTAAGATCATTTTCGAAAGGTAGGGTCAGACTGAAAAATTCAATGCCATAGCCGGAATTTGAACCACGGATTTCCCGCTCGCTGTAACCACTGTAACCACTGAGCTCCCATGGCAACATGTCAACATGACATTAAATTTTCCAATTGACTCATTTTTTCGCGGTAAACCACTAGGTCTCATATAAGTTGAGATAAATACCTTTTGTGGCCACTTATATGCTGTAAGTGAGTATAGTTTAGACCACTAAAGGTCAATTAATGGAGATCTGTGATTCAGATGCCGGCTATAGCCAACTCTACCTTCCAAACCATGTGGTATACATGGCTAGTATGGAACCGCAATTAGTTTCCAATATCATTTCGTAGCTGCTATATTTTATCTAGATAGGTTTAGAAATTGTTGATTTGTACTCAAGAGGTTGAAAATAAGGATTTGTGTAAGGGTAGTTTATTACTTTTGTCGGTTTCTAAAATCGTAATGTGCCCCGTTTTTCAAAATGATACTAAAAATATTACTTTATAAAATTTAGTGAATTATTAGGGGAATGTAATGATATAAGTATATGCAATTCCCTTAAAATAACTCAACTGCAAAACATTTTAAGCCTCTATGGG